>JAEIGD010000062.1:0-541686 GCA_018903425.1 Zaprionus nigranus | reverse complement strand
CGACACTAAAGAAAAACATTCGAGTAATATATAAAAGTACGATTTATGTGACAGCATTTGGTGTTGCTGCAACGTTCGGCGGCTGCGCCTGGCAGTTTATTAATCTGTGCAGCAGAAGCAGAACGCAAAGCAAAAAAAGGCACAAAGTAAAGTTCCATTGACCCATTTTGTGGAGCTCTTACCGGCGCTGCTACAACGACTTTTTCAACATTTTCTTCTAGCGACAACGGAGTTGGATAAAGCTCATACGCCCCGTGGTGGCCGGCCGGCCGTAGCATGCAAAGTTTTGCTAGGCAACAATGGGAGAAAACGCCAATCCAAACAATGGCAGGATGGGGCTTTGCTTAAATCTTTGGTGCAGATAATTCTTGTGCCATTTAGCTTTGTCTGTGTGTGGCCGCTCCCCCCCCCACACACACACACACACACACACACACACACACATGGACACACATAGACACTTGCTGTTATTTACTGTTATTTGTTTAGCCGGGTTCCTGTTTATATTCCCTATTCGCATTGCCAGTGTTGAGGCGTCTCATTCTTTTTGTGTGTAATTGCCTGGTCCAGTTTATGCTGCACTTGCTGGCGACGTCACAAAATGAAAATATTTAAAGTGCGCGTGCCGGGCCGCATGCCCCATTTACCCCAATGCCCCACAGGCCTCACTGCCACCCGCCAAAGCCGCATCCACTTTTTTTGCAATTTCCATTCCCATTTGCAGCAACTGTCAGCCTCAGCCCTCAGAACCGACAGAGTAATTGCAAAAATTACCACGCAAGCACTACAAGCTGCTAGCCTTTGGCACTGCTGTTATACCGATTGAATGAATGAGAATTGCAATGATTTTTGCACTCAGTAGCAGCCTGACCTCACTTCGCCTCATCTCATCTCAAATCGCCAGCCTCTCTGTGTGCAGGATTCACAGGTCGAATTGCCCCAATCGCTCCCATGTTGATTCAATTGATTCTTGCTTTGTGGCTTCGCCTCCGCTTGTGTGTGTGCTTCGTTTGCTTCGTTAACGTTGCAATGTCTGATATGGTTTGGGCCTGTCTGGTTCCTGAATCAGCCACGCCTCCTGCTCTTCTCTGCCAGCTTCCACATACGCATGTACGAGCGTGCTGCATTCCTGTGGGCGTGACCTGGCAACCGGCCTAAACGGCACACAAAGGCATATTATAAATGCCGCATTCATTTGGTTATATACCAGCAAACAACAACAATAATAACGGGGCAGCAGGCAACAGGCTTCGCCGCTGCTGTTGTGAAAACCCATTTAAAGTTTCGTAATTGTTGTCTCGGCTAAAATTGAAAATCAATTTGTGATTATGCACAAATTTAGCATAATACCGTTTTTAAACGAGTTTTCTGCCTGATTTTAAAGTTTATAATACCATTTTGATTTTACAATCAGTTGAAAATTTTATATTCATTTAGCTACAACGAGTGCTTGAGGGCGCACTTGACTTTTCCAACTTTCCGTTTCGTTTTGTATTCAAAAAAGGAAAAATAAAGGAAAATAGAAGAAAACCCTTTATTGAAGATATTTTATGGCAACAAGCTTAATAAAAACAGTTGCCAAAGTGCTGCTGCCTGCCCTGCTGCCAAGCTCGTTTTGAGTGCACTTCAAATATTAAACGAATCAAGTATTGTTTTTTTCTTGTTCTTTGTTCTTTTTGTATTTTGTGCGAGTTTTTCGGGGTTGTGCAACTTTTCTCTCATATG
Source organism: Zaprionus nigranus (assembly GCA_018903425.1). NCBI lineage: Eukaryota > Metazoa > Arthropoda > Insecta > Diptera > Drosophilidae > Zaprionus > Zaprionus nigranus. Next base: position 539,961 of record JAEIGD010000062.1, on the reverse strand, counting down.
TACTTCAGTTTTAACGAACTTTCGCCTCGGCAGCCCAACAGCCTTGTTCGAGTCGAGTCGACTCTGGGTCGAGTCCTTGTGGTCAGCAATATTTGAAATATGGTATAACTCAGAGTAGTGCATACGAGTGCCTTGAAGTTTTTGCCTTTGTGGGACACACAAACAATGAGAGGCAAAAGTTGCCTCGAATATTTCTTAATTAACAGCTCGTTAATTGCATTACACATGTTGTAAATGCACGACTCAAGTTTTAAATTTCAAAATTTATCAGGCAAAACAAGCTTAGTAAATTGAAATTGTTTAGATTTGTAAGCGAAAGTTAAAGTTTTTGTTCCACAATTTGTGCATTTTGTAATTGAGCTATAAATTATTTTAATGAGCTCCTAAGGAGGGCAAGTAAAATGTCTGATTACTGCGCTTGTGCTTTAAATAAAAGTGCAAGTTCGATAGCATACTGAGAATTGCAGTTTACTTTAATATTTATTTTATTGATGGCTAATATAAGTGTAAAGCATCCATTTAATGAGCTTTAAGGTGCAGATTTCATGAGCTTTTCATTATGATACTATCAAACAATTGCCAAAAATACATTGCAAACCTATGAAAGCCAGTCCACTTAAACCTTCAAAGCTGCTTAGGTTAAACCCGACGGTTTTAATCTCTGCAGCTTTAATGTGCTTTGTATATTTTAGTGTTCTCTGCTCGTATCAAACAATAGCTAAATATATATTTTAAACCTGCGCAAACCAGCCCACTTACAGAATTCAAAGCTGCTTAACTTGCATCCACCATAGCCTTCACATTTCTAGTCCTTCAGTAAGAAAATGTAACATTTTCTTTTGTACTCAAGCCGAGGGCTCTGCCCATTGAGTCGAGCATTTTGTTTAATTGAAGTACAATATGAAATGCGCACAGTTGACTGCACAAATCTAATGACGTTTTTGGGGGGTTCATTTTTCGACGTTCCCTTATGTTTCTTGTGGTTGATTTTGTTATGCCCCTCCCACCTCTCACTTCCACTGCCATCTTTTTGCTGGGCATTTCTGTGTAGCGATACGTAAAAAATGCGAACAATGGAAAAATGCCCGTTTGCAGGAGCATGTTGATAGTTTGACTTCTTGATTAAACACAAACACAAAGTGAGGCCATAATTGGAAATCTGAGCTTGTGGCCGGAAGTGATTCGTTCTGGTATAAATAACTTAATAAATACCATATCGGGGAGGGAGGGAAGCGACGGAGCAATGCAATTATAGCGGTAAGGTTGTTATAGAGACGGGAGTTAAGTATTTTATTTGCTTGAGCCATAATTGAAATGCCAAGCGCTGTGTGAAAGAAATCGTAGCATACATTCGAGCGCACAACGTTATAAATTGCATTGTCAGCAGTTGTTGTTGCTGCTGCTGCTGCTGTTGCTGCCACTGTAGCTGCCATTGCAGCTTGTGCAATGCTTCCGTTCGCCTTTTCTGTATCGAATTGCATTGCGTCAAGTAGGAAAACCAATTTGCAGCTATCAAAACGAAGCAGCAACAGCAGCAGAAGTAGCAGCGGCGGCTTTGCTGTAGCGACAATTGATCGATTTGTTGGTATTTGCCAAGCAATCGAAGCTTGCTTGCCAGTGCAAATGGCAATAATTGCAGCTGTTGACTGCTTAGCGAGCGAAGTTATTATCGGTTAAGTATGAAGACTATTTAAACGTCAAGCTTAAATGTAGAGCGCATTACAATTGGGGCGTATGCGTGATTTTTAAATTGGCCCTAACTACGCGCACATAAAAGTTTAAAGACAAATGTGCTGATTATAACGATAGCACTTGATTAACGTGGGTGTCATAGAGCAGGAGCTAAGGAGGTCTGCCTGATATGCAAATGAGTTGGCGCACGCACAATTCGTAAGGTGGGACAGGGCGGGGTGGGGCGTCGTGGCGTTAAAAGGTGTCGCTCACTTGACAGCGCTAATGAAGGCAAAGGCAATGGCAATGGCAACGGCAACACAGCTCAGTCAGTCGCTGTCAGCGAAGAAACCGCCGACACAATCACGAAAGCAAATAAGTAAACAAGCAAACAGTTAGTCAGACAAATTGTCGGCCCAAAAACGCCAGAGCAGCAGACAAACTGGACAGCATTTTGGTTTTGGGTATTCGGTTTGGTTTGGTTAACGGAATTCACCTCCCCACCTCCCACTGGCGTCGTTATCGTTACTTGGCTTAATTAAAATGCTTCGCGCCGACGAATGGGCAATGTAGATAGTGTAACAGCCAGACTGAATTCTATTGGCTTACAGCAAATGCTTTTAAGCTGGCTTAATTAGCCATATACATATAGTTCACATGACAATTCAGAACTTGCACACTTCCGGGCGTTTCTACTGTAAATTTACAGCAGCAGGGTTTGTGCTATTCATAAGACTGACTGACAGTCAGACTGTCAGACACTCGTTGACTGACAGTAGCGCCACGAGTGACAGTCGGACAATTGCGGCTGCTTTTGCCTGTCGTTTTTTGGCTTTGTAATGCCACCGCCACCGTCGCCTCCTCGCCACCCCTGACACGTTATACAAAAACGTAAAGTATCATTAATAAAAAAAATAATGCCGCCCGAAGAATAGCGCATGGCACACATACAAACGAACAATGTCGCAGTGCAGGAGGCTGAGGAGGCAGAGAAGGCAGCGATAGCGGCAGCAATGTCTCTAATTGAATTTTATGGTCCATTAACTGTCAGTCCAGAAATCCGCAGAGTCAGAGCGAGATCGGGAGTGGGAGTGGAGGCGGAAAATGGCCCGGGAAGAGGAAGACGAAGGTAGTGTGCATGATACTTATATAACACCGAGTGAATGAGTAAGCAACGCAAACGTAAACGTGACAGTTTTTAACAATATTTAAGATGTCAGCATGATATATCGTTTAATTTATGTATTGTATATGTCCCGGTGACTGTCAGAGCCTCACTCAGCGAGTGAGTGAGTGTGTGCGTGTGTGTGCGGAGAGGGTCCTCGGAGAGATAAATTTAATAAAAACGTTTTGTGCGTACTTTTCAATGCCGGACAGCTAAACGCCTAAGTAATATTTTTGTGTTCTGAGCGCATTTTGGCATATTATAATTAGCTTTAAGATGAGTTTTTTCAGGTGAAATTTGCATGCCGATTATGGCTGAAATTTCATTTATGACTTTTTATGGAATGAATAAATATTAGCATAATGTGGTTCTGGCATACATCAGGTAAAGGTGAGAGTGAAAGAGGGCAGTAAAAATCGAAGTACAATATATTAATATCGAACCTTGTTAAGTTGTGTGTTATGTTAACACTCACGTTATGTTAAGTTTAATATTATGTTAGGTCTAACATTATGTTAAGTTTTATTCAGTTAACATTAATCCTGTCGAATTCCTATCGATAAAAATGAGTTGGATTACGCGGAAAGAACGAGAGAGAGATTACAATCGTGTTAGAAAGCCCCAAGAACCGATAAAAATTCTGTAAAAAAGAAATTTAAATTTAAAAGAAAACAAGACAGTTAATACTTAAAGTATTATCTGCACAGCTAATTAAATATTTCAAAGAAACAAGCTTATTTATATTTTAGATAAAGTTAAAGCTTAAGCAAGTCTTGAAAACAATGAAATGCCTCAAAGATATTCAGTATGTACTGTAGAATGGCTTTGTTTAGTTGTTTCAACTTACAGTTCGTGTCATTGTTGCTTAAGTTCTCCTGTTTGCGCCTGCAGAATTTGCATTTTGCAATGTTATCATTTTGTCGCGCAGGCGATTTACAATTTTCCGCTCCAACTATTCGCAGTATTGGCGACAGTCGCTAGCTAAATAAAATAAAATAAAGGAAACTGCCGCGGCTCGAGCAGGTAATGCAGCCAAGGCGAGGACTTTCCATCCGGTGCAGGTACTGCTGACTTATTTATGCAAATATTTTTCTAGCTGGCAATTTTATTTCCTTCTACAGAGCGACAAATATTTCTTCTACATTTTTGCTATACATTTCTATTTTATTTGGAAAATATTTTAACGCGCGACTGCAACTGCACTCTTGGCTGGCTGCGCGCAACACTTTAAGGCCGATTTTCAATTGCAATTACCTCTAATGCGTTTTACCTGCGCGCGACTTGCAGCAGCAATTTCCATTGATTTTTCATGCGTACAAATTGCCGGGAACATGCAGTGCGAGACTGTTGCTGCTGCTGCCGCTGCTGCTACTACTGCTGGCCAGCAATAATGACCCATTAGCAGCAATTACGTACTGGCAATACGGTTAGCCTTTAGCGCTTTTCATTTCGAGCCGTTGCGAGTGCTGTGCTGCAGCTGCTGCTGCTGCTGCGACAGTTGCCATGGCAAATGTGTCGGCCACGCGGCGTATGTGCAATCTGGTTGAGCCAAATGCGTTGGCGTTGCAGGCAAATTGACTTTGAACCGGCAGCGATTCCTTTTTTGTTTTTGTTGCAGCTCAAAACTCATTTTGTCGAGCTGATTGCAGGTCCAACTGCAGCAGAATCCTTTTATTTTCCACTAGTTGCGTTGCCTGTTCACCCAATTCCAAAAATTTATGCCAGACACGTACTTGCTTTATATACTTTGGTTTCTCTCGTTATTGCGCTTGTTGTTGTTTCCGCTCTTATTGCTACTGTTGTTGTTGTTGTTGTATGCCTATGGGGGACAATGTCAATGGCAAGTGCTGAGTTTTGGCACCCTGGAGCATAGTTAATAATAATTGCCTGCTTGGCATTGAACATGAACCTTCATCAATTTGGGATTACACAGCCTCCCCCAGTCGCCGTCTACCTCCCAGTCTACCGCCCACTCTTGCCCCCTTCATTCTTACTTCCTTGAGGTTTGTTAAAATTGTCACGTTCTTTGTTATTGCAGCGAAATAAATACTCCAAGTTCGCTTCACATAGCTCAGCTCCATTCGGTCCAGTTTAAAAACTTTAGCCAAGCGCAAAGTCGGAACTGTTTGCTCATGTGCCGCTCCAGCGAGCAAGTAATTAGCTTAGTACGAGAGCGAGCCAAACGAGGCACTTTGAGGGATTCGTTATGCCTCGGACTTTCGGCTTTAATAAATAATTATTTCAGTATTTTGGCCTGCAGCTTTTGATGTTGGCAGTTGAAAGAGCATAATAAGCATACGCCCGAGTTCCGTTGAACTGTTCGCTGCTCTAACTAACTGATTAAATAGCTAAGTTGAGTTTTATTTTTCTAGGTTTTTCTTAGACGAATTGAAGGCGAAATTTCAGAGACAATTAATGGAGCAAGACTCTCACGCGTTGCTGATTAATAATAATTAGCAGTCAACACACACACGCACTCACAAATACACCGCAATGCGCTCTTTTAGTTTTTTTCATATTGCTAACTTCTTTCAATAAGTGTTTGGTTAATTTTTTTTATGCACACAACTTTGATGAAAGACAAATTGATTGCGCTCAGCACGTGTCTGTCAGACGCGCTCTCTCCACGTCCCCTCTCGCCATTTAGTTATGCGTGTGGTCTAGCTTAGTGGCCATGTTTTTGATATTAAAATTCCTTGTTGAAAACAATTTAAAATATTTCATGGCATACTTTGCGGCGCCGTCTGCATGCTGCTGCATTCCATTTGCATGTATGCTCTAGCAGCACCAGTTGTTGTTGTTCTTGTTGTTGTTGGTTCTACTTTTCCATTTTCCACTTTTCACTTTTGACTCTGCCAGTCGATTCTCTGGAGCGTTGTCTACGTTTTTCTTGTTGTTGTGGGCAAACAAATAACTCTGGTCGAATGCGGATACAGATATCGCACACAGCAACAGATACAGATACAGCTACAGATACAACTGAAGATGGCGAACAACTTAAAGAACTCGTATCATTATGTGCTGCGCTGTTCTTGGGCTGCCACAAGCTGTTGCCCGCTTTACAAGTGCAATAAACTTGCCTTGACTTTGATTGACAGCTTTGGGGTTTTTCGGTCACATGCCGCAGTCATTGTGTAACGCTACTAACAAGCAACTGTGCTAGGGTTGTGTGTGTGTGTGTGTGAAGCATAACGACTCTTTGATGCGCTGAGAAATATAAAATAAATATGTTACAAACATTTGTGAAAAAGGAAAACAATTACTGAATTATTTACATATTTAAATGAATATTAAAATATGAGTAAAAAAAATATTTTCGGCTTCCAGTTTCCGCAAACAGACTAAATTATTGTTTTCCTTTAATTCTTATTTTACAGAGTACGTTATTGTAAATGTTTACAGAGTATAGTAGCTTACAGATATAAACAGAATATGTCGATGTTATTTACAGAGTATGCTAATGTTATTTACAGATATTTTCTACCCAAACATCCTTTTTGATCATTTAAATGCCCTATCTTTTAAATTCCGCTACTTCCTACTTTCAACAGTGTAATTTTAAATACCCAAACCCGGCCAACTTAAATGGCATCTATTTTACATGCCAGCTGACAATCTATAACGTGTTAATGTTGTCAGCTGAATTGTTAATAAAATGCGGATACTTGAATTTCATTAAAAATGCATTCGCAAACGAGGCGGCGGCTGTGTTGTGGTATGCTACATGCTACACGCAACACGCAACATGCTACATTATTAATGTTAATATATTTATGAGGCTGCCGCCGCCTGCCACAGATTGCAATTGTAATGCGGCCTGTTTCGGTAATAATATGCAAATTCTAATTACAGTATCTGCTGTCTTTGCTTTGAAAATTGCAAATATCTACTCCACTGTGTGTAGGTGTGTATGTGTGCTGGGTGTATATTGGAAATGTGCATTGTTTGTTATATGCAAATTTCATGCCCAAAACATAGACGATGAAATTTGAGGCTTGATTACATCCATAGATCGATTGATTGTACTCGTATATAGTATGTAATATCTATGGCCTTTTATTCCAGCGAGTCAATTAAAAATCAATCTATATATTTGTTTTATTTACAACACACACACACACACACATATAGAATATAATATTTACAATAGCTTGTGTAAATAGAATATTGAAGTATGCAAAAAATTAATTTCAATAAAAAATCGACATTTAAAGTAATTTTAATTACGCATATGGGATAGAAAATTGAATTGAATTTTACCTGATGCCTCCTGTGACCAACGATGGTTACCCAGCAGAGACGACAATTATCTGACCTGCTTGGGGAGAATGTTCACAAATTTAAGTTTCAAATTGCTTGCAAATGCAACTTGTAGACCACTTGACCTCCGCTGCCCCCTCTCACTCTGCTGCTGTTTCTCCATTTATGCTGCAATATGATTATTTATTATATTCTATGCTTGTCTATAGTTTGCTGGCTCCGACAACGCCAGTTGCCAGTTGACCTGTCGGGGTAGAGTTAAATCAAAATTTAAATTGTGTGAACTGTGCATATTTTGATTGGGTTTTCCATCTCGCTCTTTCCCTCTCAATCTAACCATCTCTCGGTGTCTCTCTGACAATGCGGTCTACCCAAACTGTTCGGGAGCTCGAGAGCTACGCGCTCTCTGCACTAGATGGCTCAAAGGGTTGGCCACAAAATTGGTTGCATGAAAATACGACAACTGTTGGTTAATTACAGGCGAGCAAAATTTGATATTAATTAAATTTGCTTTGATGGCAAAAGCTCTATTAAAGTGAAGCTTTTGGCTGCAGTAATAAATCACAAACAGAAAGTGTAAGCAAATTTAAGCTTTAATTTCGATAAAAGTCTCTTTTTCCCCATCCACACTTTCTGTCTTTCTCTGTATTTATATTTTTGCTGCCATATTTTAATATGAATGGAATGAAAAAAAACTTCTGCAAATATTTGAACAATTAACTGAAAACACTTTAAATGTAAAGCACACATTACGCGGATGCCAGGCGAGTTATTTACGCATTATGTTTGCATTTTAATTTATTTTTGCCACTTAATTTCTGAGTTGTGGTCCGATTAAAACGCTTATTCGACTCAACAATGTCGGCGACATGGTGCCGACTCTGCCTGTCAGCCCGTTGCCCCTCTCCCCCTCCGGCAACAACAAACAATTGCAAATGCCATCAAAAGTTACTCAAAAGTTCAGAAGTTGGTCAAGCATTTTGCAAATAGCCTGCCAGTCAGGCGAACTGAAGCTGCTTCTGCCCCGCTCCTGCTCTCTCTCGCACTCCCCTCCTTTCTTCCCTGCCTGGCTATCATCAGTTAGCCAGGTTATATTATTTCACTTTTTTCTTCCTTCCCTTTTTAGCGCTATTGCTGTTCGAGGAGGCCAAGTGCTTTATTACTTATTCAAGTTCCCATTCAAGCCGATGCGCAAAAGTTTTCATTAACTGGGCTGCGGAAACAGCCGCTTGGGGGGGATGGCTGGAGGGGGTCAGACAGGGCAGGCCAGGCAGGTATACGGTTGGCAGATAGCGGCTGGGATGGCCAGTTCGGAGAAGTTCACAGTACTAGTAGTCGGAGTGCTAATTGTTGAACGGAAAATAGCAAATTTAATAAGTTTTTAGCTGTTACTCGAGTTGCCATTTCCAGGCAGCAGGCTGGGCTAGTAGGTTCAAGTGTTTTTTCAATTGCTCTTCTAAGTGCACACAAATGCCCGACATTAAGATATCTGCGCAATTTGAATGCATAATTCCGGCAGCGGTAGCTGGGCCCACTCTCTGTTTAGATGGTTGTGTAGCAGTAAAACTGCAATGAATCATATTAAAAGTTAAGTGAGAATGAGGGAAATGGCAACTATTGAAGCGGCTATTTAATGTGTCTGAGTTTGCCCAGACAAGCTATGTTAGTTATGACTGCAACTTTAACTATTAATTTTGTTGTAGTCCTCATAGATTAGGCATTTGCTCTACTAAATATTATCCTGGTGAATGACTAGTCCTTTTGCCTTTTTACTACTATTACCATTTGAGTTAACATAAAATCTTATAACATAGCAAAGAGAATTTACAGCTTATGGAGGCTGCCAATCTGTAGGATCGATAACTATCGCTATTAACACAACATTAATTTAACAGAACCAATTTGAGTTAACATAATAGACAATAGAGGCACTATACCAAAAACTGTTGATAACTTCGCTGAGCTCAGCTTTAGCAGAGACCAATTTTGCTATGTTTTTTTTACATTAAAAGTATTCTAAAATGTTAATGCTCAAATACAATATTTATTACAAGGCATCAAGATTTCAACACGACATTTCGTTTAAAAATGCTTTAACAAAGTAATTGTAATAACAACGTCTACTAATCCACTGAAACATTTTGCACTATTTTCACAGCTTATTGCTACTATTTAAATACATCAACATGGAATTACTTTCCATAGTCAATTAATTATTATTATTAATTTCAATAGTTGTAAATCTCTTTCAATGTTTGAGCAGTGGCATCTTGTGAACACAATCCGTTTGTCGAGGGATTTGTTCAACGGCTACAATTAATAAATTTCAAAAAAAATGCATATTTAAAGTTTACCATTTTATGTGCAAAAATATAAAAACTGTATTTACAATTTGTATAATTTTAAGAGCATTTATAATTAATGCAAATAATTAATTATGTAGCTGCACGTTTGCAATTTCATTAATTGCGCGTTTATTAATGTCAACAATAAACAACAAACAACGAACAAGCTACAGCAGCAGTACCGGCAGTAACAACAACAATAACACAAGTATAACAGCAACAGCAACAACTGGAATAACTCAAAAGCGCATAATTAATGCCATGAAATGTGCATAAATTCAAAATGTGCTCCCCAAAGCCAAAGGCAAACAGTCTAGAGCCGCAGGATGGCGGAGAGAACGAAGTTACGCGCGTGGAAGGAAGGGGAGGGGTAGCAAGAGAAGGGGTTTCCCTGGGTTGGGCACTGGGAAAAAGGTCAGGTGAGTGTGTCACCGGGAGTGATAAATACTGCCAGCCATATGTGCACAAAGGATTAAAGTTTTAAACGCCGCGTCGCTTTATTAATTTGCATGTTGCATATTTGCAGGCACGACGCGCATAAATCAAACGAATTACACGCGCCGTGCGTAATTTAAACATTAAAATTAACAATAAATTACATCCGACTAAATTACATAATGTCTGTGCTTCCCCTCCCCCACCCCAGCAGAGTCAAATCGAGTCGAGCACAAGTAGCAGATGTCAGCGAACAAAATAAATACAATAAAATCGCATATTTGTTTGCCTTTCCCACAAAGGTAACAGCGGAAGAGGAAGCATAAAAGAAGAGCAAAGAAAAAGCAAGACACACATGTGCTGATGTGTACGGTTGTGTGTCTGCGACTGTGTTTGTATGTCTGCCAATCGAGTGCATAAACAAAACATTTCATTGAGAGCATTGGAAAGGTTAAATAATTTGATTTGTTCATCGATCCATATACAATATAACTGTTAGTTAAAAGTTAATACAATAAGAAAAGGAATAACAAATAAAGACTTACAAAGTTGAATAACTTTTTAATACCTCTACTATGTTTCTTCTCACTTTTAATCAATCACATTGCGCAGTTATCATCTTCAACATTTAAAATATAATTTTTTGTTTGCCCGAGAAACTTTATTTTCAAATATTTCATACCATGCAACATGTGAATGATTTCATAACAGTCTGCCGCAAATTATATTCATATTTTCTTTGAAAATGTGCCTCCCTTTTGACATTGATTGTAATTAAAATCATTTTGCTGTCGAGTGTTTTCGACACGAGTTTAAACAAGCAAAGCGAACAAGTTCATTAAGCTGACCGCAGAGAGAACAGTCCCTCGAACTGCACTGCCAGGAATTGGCTACAACCGATTTGCTTTCATTAGCCGAGTCGAGTCAAGCTGCCAGTCTGGGCCATCTCGGGTGTGTCATTTTCGTGTTAAAGACGTTAAGTAAGTACACCCCGAAGTACACCTCAAAAGTAATAGAGATTTACAGCCGACAATAAAGCCAAGGCGCACACACACACACAACCACAAACAGTGGAGTGCTCATGACATCAAAAGAGATTGTTCCCTGGATACACTTGCCACAAACACACACACACACACACACACAGACATAGACATGGTGAACTTTGTTAGGCATTTTCCATTGGCATTTCGTGATTTGCAGCAGATTTGCCTCTTTGCCTGCGTTCATTAATCTGTGTCATAAAAAGTTCACAGCCATAGGACCAGGACGAGCGCGAGGGCGAGGGCTAATTAAGAAGTGCTAATGAAAAATCCAACATACGTTTGCAGTTTGCCAAAGTTTTTGGCCATGTAGGTGAGTGTAACATGTTTTATATACGAGCGTTTTGCATGTGTGCGGCAAGTTTTTAATTAAATAAAGTCTTTGTGCTATGTTCTCGGCCCGTCTGCCATCTTCTCTTCATCGCTCTCCCTCGCTTATTCTACTCCCTTATTGCTTTTTTGTTGTGCTTTTTTCGGCTGCAGCTGCAAAACTTCCAGCAACTAAAATTAAGTCAAGAAAACTTTAAGTTGCAACTTCTTTTTAGCAGGCCAACTGGAAAGTATCTTAAAGATACTAGATTAAAGCGCGTGACAGCTGGATTAACTTCTGTACACAATGACTACAAATGCAAATGCGAACAAATGCCAAAAAAACCAAAAAATATGTTTAAAAAACGAAATAAACAAAGGGACAGAGAGAGGGAAGAGAGGGAGAGAAAACTAATAACAAAATACAAACAATTTGTGGCCATATAAATTTGTATGTGCCAAGCGGGGTAGGGGGGCGAGCAACTCTGCAGGTGCCTGGGCACGCAGTTGGGCTTGAAAAGATAGGTAAACAAAATCACGTTGGGTAAATATTATTCCGTTTGCACGACTCATGAGCCATACCGACCGAGAGTCGACAGAGTCGGCAGAGTTGACTGAGTCGCGTCGTCGCTAGAAACCAAGTTTGGGGATTTGTTTTTTGGCCGACTGCTGCTGCTACTGCTGCTGCTGCTGCTGTTGTTCTGCGTTTTTAGAAAACAAATTTCAATTTTAATATTTCGGCATTTTGTTGCTGATTGTTTTTTCTCTCTCTCTCTCTCTCTCTCTTGATTCCTTTTGTCGCCATTGTTGCGTCGTCTGGCGTCGTCGACATCAAACACAACAGCAAATGAGGGAAGACACACAGGGGAATCAACCAGCAAGTTTTGCTTTAAGAAAATTGAAAAAACATTTCTCGAAAAAACACAAGTAAATACAAATAGCAAATGGCAAAGTTTTTTGACCTCTCACAGAGCTGGGGTGGAAGTATATGTTAAAACAATTGTTATACTCTAGCTGGAAGATAGTTCGGGTATATAGAGTTCTAAACATGACTAACAATTGAAATACGCTGAAAAAACTTGCACTACCCTTTTGTTAGCAAAATATTTTATAGAATTTTCTATTAAATACTCTCTAACCATTGCAGGGTAACTTATCGTCGTATATCAATGACCAATTTACAATTTTTTCTCGTTATTTATTCTCTTTAAAAGTTTTTGCGCAATTTCATTGGAATCGAGATATTTGCAAGAGTTTTTTGGTATATTATTTTGGCAATTATCTACGTCAAATAACATGATAACAAATTGCATTTTATCATTGCCAAAATTATCGTAAATTCACAGTATTCAGCACAGTATTTCCGTGTGTAAATGTTTGTGTGTGTGTGTGTGTAAATGTGAAATCAAAACTCAAAAATATGTTCACGAGCATTTTTCATGTCAATAACTTGCTTGAGCACGTTCCCATTGACAATGCGTAGAACGTGCAATGTTTTGTCGTATTGACAATTTTTACTCAGCTTCGTGCTCCAACTGATTCAACATTCAGTAAATCTGCGTTGCTGTCATTGTATCTGTGTGTGTGTGTGTGTGTTTGAAAGACAGTAAAATGTCCAGCCATAAGTAATATTTTGGTATGCCAGCTTGAATTCTGTCAAGCAGCTGTCACACTGCACTGGTTACCCGGACTCCCGTCCCGCCTACAGGCTGCATCCCTAATCTGCCCTATGCAGATGCGAGCAACCACCTTCCACAGTTGCCTGGTTCAATTGTCACTTGAATTTCGTGCACACGTGTGTGCTCTATCTGCACAGTTCTTCCACCCGGCCAACAGACGGTGCACAACTTATGCATACCAAAAATTTGTGACATGTCAAAAGTTGAGACCGTTTTTCTCTTATACATTTTGCATGAAAGTTCAGTGCAAGCCATTTGGGCCATTAAAGTGATTATTCTGCTGTGATAGAAAAGATACCAAAGAATATTAATGCAAGTTATTCTAGGCATTCGGACTGGTGGCATAAATGCAGGATTGTGCAGCTAGTGGCAACTGCTTTGCTGCAGTTTTTGTTTGAGAATCATTTGGAAAGGGATTTAGATTTAAATAAATGTGCTTGCAGGCGATAATGATTACTATAGATACGAAAAGATATAAAGCAATGTTATTCTTAAGATTTATTGAGTTTTAGTTCTGTAGATTAATCTGTATTACTTTCTCGTGCTATATTGATGCACTCTTACACTATTATTAACTGCTTAGCAGTTTACTATCCAGGCATATAATACCTCACTCTCTTGGATCTGCAACTTTATCTCCCAATATACTTAAATTGACAGCAGGCAGATGCTTTGGGGCGAGGACTCAATAAGTTTGATACATTAGTGTATCATTTTGATTTACTTTTCGCGCACTGCTATCCGATACTCGGTGCTAGCTGTTCGATACACTAAGCGCATTACACATACGCTCTGTATGCCCAAGAGATATTTGTTACTTTGGTGCAAAGCCAACACATTCAGTTGATTCGCTTAGCTCGTAAAGCAGTCTCATACAGCACTAATGCCATGTAAAATGCTTTGAAATAGCAACTGCAGCATGGAGTAGCAGCTGAAGCAGCTAAAGCTGAAGCAGCAACAACAAAATAACATCTAAGTAAGCTGCGAGAAGTGAAGCAAAGTGAACGTGGAAGACGATGAAGCAATGTAAGTGAGCAAAATCCTTTGGCGCTTTATACTCTCTCTCTCTCTCTCTTTCGCTCATTCCCCTTTATTCTCCTTCTCTCATTTTGATGGCTGCCAAGAACTGAAATGAAGTGCAAAAGTGTAAAGTCGTAACTGAAATGGTTTTGCGGCTTAAAACGCATGTCGCTACAATTAAGCCAGACAGCTTGGGTTTTGTTTTCTAACTCCAATCCCGCCATGCCACGCCCTCTCCTACTCCCTACTTGGTTGCACATCGCAAGTTTATTTGGCTTTCTTTCGCGCTCGACTTGAGTAATTCAAGACTCGATGGTGTTTGACTGTTAATTTTCGCTCTCCTTTAATATTTTATGCGTTCTAACGAGACCAGAACAGATCCAACCTGACTAGCTCAGACCAGACCAGGCCAAACAAGCTTAGACCATACCAGACCCACCAGACCCGACCAGACCGAAGCCCGACCAGAGCGTGGCATCATAAATCAGCTGCCAGCTGGTTTTCGAGTTCGAGCCAAGGACTGGTAACAAGCAACAAATTGTCGGTCTGCGGCTACTTGATAAATATGCCCGACTTGCTTCACTGATATGCCAGCAAAGTGCGCGCGAGAGCTCAATCTCTCTCCCCCTCTCGCCACCCCTTCGCTCAATGGGATATCAGTTCGCCTTAGCCATAACCGACTTGGTTGCGACATCAAGCATCAATTTCGGTCGGCATGAATATGTCAAGCGAATCAAATAACCCTCAACGGGTTCTGTCAGTCAGTAATTGCCACGCTTGAACTGAAACTCGGTTATTTGAGGAACCATTAATGAAGCACTTTGAGTACTTCTAACTGTCAGCTAGCAGTCGATAAGGTGGTAAAATAAATAAATTGCAAACTGATCAATTAACTTAGTTAGTTGGTAGTTGGTATTGGTATCAACAGGTTTATTTCACATCCTTGATATATAAAACTTGAGCATAGCGTTTCATCTAATTTATGTTTAATTTATGTCCCATACACCCAGCATTTAATTCTGTGGCCCAACTTAGTCGTCTGCGGCTTAAATGAGCTGCAAGTGGTGCTTAAAGCAAACGGCATTTGGTTTTCAACTGCTAACCAAGTTGGGCTAACGGATGTGACAGAGACACGACGACAGCATTGCTACAGCAACAGCAGCAAGCAGCAACAGTAGCAAGAGACCTCGCCGGAAACATAAATTCGGTCAGGTTCGTTTGCGAAAATCCTGACAGTTGGTGGTGCAGCAGCAACAAAGTGGCCGCCGCCAACGGAAATGCGAACCGAAACTTTAAATTACTGTGAAATTTGAAGAGTTTCCTCAGCGCCCATTAAGTGCTAAAAGTGCATTAAAATTATGTGGGTAAACAAACTAAGATACTGCAGCTATCAATGGGGTAGTACAGTTAGTTTATAAGTCCAGTGTTGTTAGTCTATCTATACGATACAGTCTTTAAACTAAGTGAAACATATCTATCAGTCAATCTCTCAATGAATCTATAATAACTGACCTCTTTCCATTTATAACTATATTCATTGCATATCGCATTATCAGCGCTTCATCAACTATGCAATAAAATGGAACTACCCCTTGAAAAGGAGGTAGGAATGGAAGAGATGTGGAGATGCGCAGTTTTAAATCATCATCTAAATGGATTCTCAGACTGAGCATACTTCAGTGGGCGTGTTAAGAGTTCGTTTGCACTCTTGATTCGAGTGCTAATTGCCGGAAATAAAAATGAAAATCACATCCTGTGCTCCAGCTCGGCGGAAACGAGGGCCACAACCGACCGACAGCTTTAGCTACAATGATGGAATTTTCAATGCGTTTGGTTTTTATATATTTTTCTTCGGTTTTCGCTCACTTTCTGCCTCTCTCTGTCTCTCTTTCTCTTCCGCACTCATTCTCGCTGGTCTCGCATTTATTTTATTTTATTATTCATTTATTGTGCATATTTTCTGCTACGTTTGCTCTGCGCATTCCAGCTGCATAATGGAAATATAAAACATATATATATATATGCATAAAGTTCCTCATGACTATTTGTTTTATTATTCGCTTGGTTTTTATTTTTGTTGTGTTGTTTTATTTGTTTATATGTGTGTGTATGTGCGACTTGGTCGGCTTAAAGCCAACAATGGCAAATCAGGCTGCAGCTTAATTTAATTTGACTGCGTTGAATGCCCCCAGAATGTTTTTGCAATCGGACTGCATCCATGGGAACACAACATAGCATTAATTTGACTGTGCATGGAATTCAGCATTGAATTATTGCCATCGTGCAGCGAAACAGATGCCCAAATAAGACGAGGAAAATTGGTAGCTATTCAAATTTATGGTATTTCATCTACACTGCAATTGTCTGCCTTAGTAAGATTTCATTTTATAACGTTTATTTATTCATTTAAAGATGAAAAGAGCTTAAAAGTGCAGAAAATTCCACAGGAAATATTTTTAAGTATTTGTTGGAAATAAATTGCCATAGTAATGAACCCCTTTCGCAGTGTACACTTGTCATTCATGTGCCACGCGCATATTGTCATTGCGCATACGCCGCGTCGCCAAATCCTTTCATTGTAAGTTGGATAGGGTACTGTCGATGTTGTTGTTGTTTACTTATTGCCTAATTGCATGAATATTTTTGCATGAGCGCCCATTGTTTATTATTGTTGATTTGCCGCATTTCAAAGGCATCGAAAATTCAACACCAATTTAAATATGGGAATCGTGTCGAATGTTTACACTTAATTTAGCTCTAAACTACATAAATCCATAACAATCAAGCTCGTTGGCACGTTAATTAAATGAAGACACTGCCCACTTATGCATAACATCATAATAATAATCGTAGCCAATATAAAGAGAGAAATAAATATTGATTATAATTGTGGAAATACCGTTGAGCTGCTGTGTCTGTGACGGACGGACGGACGGACAAGTCAAAGCTGTCAATTCTAGCAGTCCTCTTTTTGCAATTTCACATTATGAGGCAGCTGTTGACTGCCTTTGACTGGCACATGAAAACGCATTCAGCTCAAGTCGAGTGAAAATCCTAAAAGACAGCAAACCGCCAACTGCCCAGCCACTTGCCAGCTGCAGGTCCTTTCTCAAGCTTGCAGTTCCTTCATCCTGTCCATCCACCCTGTCTTTTACACTATATATTGTATATACTTATACACAAAACTGTTTTTATACACTTCCTCCAGGGGTACAACAATTATATCAAGTAGCCTGTGCTTTGCTTAGAGATTAGAGAGGGAGAAAAATCATATTATCGCTTAAGATCTTAAATATTGCATTGCGTAGTTTAATTCTCTTATCAGTTTTGCAAATATTTTTAATAAATTCAAAAGGCCAGGGTATTAAATTTATAAAATTGTGCTGCATTTAATCAGTTTAACAGCTTCGTAGCATAAAATTTAACAGCTGCTTAGAATAAAGTCTAACAGCTGCTTAGCATAAGACTTAACAGTTACTTAGTATAAAGTCTAACAGCGCCTTAGCATAAGACTTAACAACTGCTTAGAATAAAGTCTAACAGCTGCTTACCATAGCACTTAACAGCTGCTTAGAACATAGATTTGAACATCTGAATCTAATTGATATGGCAACCTTTATTATTTAGACAGTGACAACATATTTAAATAATAAATATTTTTATTAAGCAGTGATCAGCCGCAAATAATAACATATAAAAAGATTAATTACGTGATATAGTTCAGTTTAATTAACTCAGATATCGAGCTATCTTATACTATATAGTGTATTTAGTCTGCTGCATGGCATGGATAGCGGTTGATTCCTTTTCACATTAAAACAGCAACCTGAGGCAACTTGACTTACATTTATATAAAGCAATACACACACACACAAACAGGCAAACACAACAATACACACAAATATATACGATAGACTGTCCCATGGAGAGCAACAAATTGCTTCTGATTCGCTCAGGCAGCTTGCTATTTCGAGTATTTTTGCAATTTTTGTCTTCGCTTTTTCTCAATGCAGCTGTGCGTCTGTTTTTTGCAAGTGTGTATGCGTGCATGTTTGTGCGAGTGTATGTCTGTGTGTGTGTGAGTGTGTTGGTTTGGGTTTGTGTGCAAGGCTGACATTCATTTAAATTAATGTCATTAAAGTGTTAAAAGCATCGCAAATGCTCGCACGATCTGCAAATGTGTTTGCACCACATAAAAACGAATTTCCGCACCCAAAAAAAAGAGAATTCACACATACACACACAAACACACATACGTAATTAGTTGTGCGTGAGATGATTTTTCACTCAAGTAGGATGCTACGTTAAATTTTTCTCATGAAATTTCTCACGTACTTCAGCCAATCTATTGGGCTGTGACGTTATTAGTCGAATAAATCAAATTTGCATGAATTTTAATGGTGTATATAAAAGATAAGGGTGAGAATAAGGATACCCTAGATAGAATTGAAAGTTTTTATTTAAGTTTAAAAATTTATATTTCATTAAGTTTAATTGTCATTCATTCATGCTCCAAATTATCAATACAACACATGCTATACCTTACTACTTCTTGCCTATCGACAAATAAATTGAAATTCTGTTCAATTATTTATAGAAATTTCAATTTTCCAATCAGGTAATTGCAGCAAATTATCATTTGACAATTGAATGATGTGACTTGTGTGTAGACTAATGTAAAATTGTAGAGACTCTTTTCAATTTCTGCAAATCACATTGCCAAAGAACTCATTTAACTAATTAACTGTTGCCCCAGTTGAGAGTGGAATTCTCGGAGTGCACAAAGTTATTTTCTGCACTTTTCTAAAGGGATTAACTGAATGCATAAGTGCACTATATACTTTTTTGTGAAACACAAGGACTGTGACGGTTTAACTTTATGGCTATAACATATTTAAGTAATTACGTAAAAGCGTTTTCAAAGAGGAATGTATTCTACATATATATATATAGTACACATATATACAAATGATATGCGAGAGCTGCAAACGTGATGTGCAGCTGTCGTCCTCGAAAACGTGTCAGCCATTTTCATATGCGGCCCTGACGCCCACAAATCTATCTGGATGTACTCATATCTGACTGTCTGTAAGTGTTTGTAAGTGCGCTGTGCGTGTGTGTGTGAGTGTGTGTGCTTGAGTCTGTGTTAAGGCCATGTCATGCATAAAATATATATATGCACACATTTTTATGTAATGTCAAAGTGTGTGGAAAAATGCGGTTGAATGTATATATTTCATTACGAGCGTCTTTTGTCTGTGTCTACGGTTAAGCTTGCAGATTGTCTGAGCGGTTTGTCTGTGCTATATTATAGTACTAGTGACACGGGTCGAAAGCGACACTGAGCACTTGGATTAATCCTGAGGTAGTTTGACAGATTGAAAACGAAAGAAATCTTAAGCAACTTGCAAGCTTTATTTCACAATTAGAGCAATATTAAAGCTTTAAAATTAACATTTTAATAAAAGAGAAAGAGACTAAGGGAACACGCGACCAGCAGAGGAATGGGGGGAGAGAGAGAGCTGTCAGTCCTACTTGCGGATTTAAATTTAGCTAAATCTTAGTTAAAAGTAATGCCCATGAAAAAGATTCCATATGACAACATATTACTTAGTTACAATCTCAACTTTCTGCATGACAGCTGAATATATCGCAATAAATAAGCTTCAATAAATGTAATAGGCTTAAATGTATGATAAGCTCACTTAAGTTTTTCAGTTCTATTTATACCGTTATTAAATTCTCAATAAACTTCTTACTTTTCTTTTTGTACGGTACCTTTCGTCAAGAGGCATTTTCAGCTGGTAACCGTGAGGTATAATGCGAAGTAACATGCAAGGAGTACATGGAGTACATATTAAATTCTTTTGTTTCCTGCCTGCATTACAGTTCGCAGTATGTATAATGTGTATCCATATGTAGTCAGTATAAATTTGTTGGGGAATACCAACTCAATATAATGTAATTTTTTTGTTGAGAGCAAAGTAGTAAAACATGTTGGAACTTTCTCCTTTTACTTTGGCTTCGCCTTGATTGGCTCTGTTTAAGTTTCGCCATCCTCGGCATTGTCTTGTCTTCCCCTGTTGTTTGTCCATGCAATTTCGCACAATTTGTTCGCATTGCTATTTTATCTATGTAAGTTCTGTGCGATTGACTTGAAGTAATGGGCATCTTCGCTGCCCCTCCTTTGCACTGTCCATCCCCTTCTACTCTTCTTGCTCCGCCGCCCATGCAATCAAATAAAGCAAACTTTTGTTCAATGTCAGCGCTTAATTTCTCTGGCTTTGCTTTTGTGCTTGTTTACGGCTTAACTACATTTTGGTGCTTATTATGCTGCTAATTTAACAGCAGCCGCTTAATTGTATTTGTCTGGCTCTCAGCTGCCCAATCAAGACACTTGTAGAGAGAGGGGAACGGGGCAGCTGTAGGGGGAGAGTGTAGGGGGGTGCAAGAGGTGTAGCCTGTATCCAGGGCTAGTCAACTAATTAGGCTTTCGATTAACTTTGCCACGGGAACAATACAATATCAAAGTTCGCCGTTCAATCGGCAAGCCATACCACAAACACACACACACACACAGCGTCCGCCCCCCTGTCGAGCACATAATCATTGTCAATGGCTGCCTATGGCACGCCCACTTTGACGTGGACTTACGCCCACTCATTGTTGCGAATCACGCTAAAGTTGAATTGCGTAAGAAGCTAAGGGAGAGAAAGAGGGAGAAGGATATTAAATTTGAATCGTTTTGTAAATAATCGAAATATGAGAAACATTTCAAGTGCTTTTGGCCTGACTATATCCCTTTCCACCCCCCCTTCCCTATCGCATAGAAAGTTTTGCGGTATCAATTCTGAAACTATAGCCTGAAGTGCACTAAGTGCAAGATTGCCCAAATTTCAACAATAGAGTAAACTTTTATATGTGTGGAAATTATTTGGCCGCAAAGTTTCAATGCGATGATGATGATAATGATGATGATAATAGATGAAGGAAAAGTTCTATTTATAGATTTTTAGAACAATATGCGACATGGTTACAAATCTATAGAAACATGATAACAAAACTGTATTCTATTTAATTTATTTAATTCAAAGTTTGCACTAAGTATTCTAATAAGTTCTGCTAATTATTTATACCCACAGGGGTTGCTTTGACACTGTTTGCATTTCTGTTTTAGCGGAGAAATTATTTTTAATGAGATCTAAATTAATTTGTTTTGTTTAAGTTGGCACAAAGGTTACCCCAAACGACGAAAAGACAAGAGCAAACCGCGAAGCTTCTATGAAGTTGGCGGAGTTTAAATTGCTTTGCAATAATAAATATTCGTTTCAAATGCTTAGAAAGCTTTAATGCAGACCTATTCTACTTTAAATTTCAGACTTGTATAGATTCAATTAATGACTCAGTTTGTGGGTCTCATGCTCTCAATAAAATAGTAAAAGATTTCCAAAAAAAATGTAGCAAATAAAATAAGTAAAGAAAACTTAAGTTGGTGTAAATGCCACAGTGGGATACCCCATGCCAAATTATAAAAAATAGACTGGGCTAAATCAATTGTACTGTTGAGGCTGATACTTCTGATTCTTTGTGGGGTCAGCCCACACATTTGAAAAAACTCAGTGTACCCGTTTATTATCACTTTGCATGGACAGAAAAATCTAAAATAAAGCGGAAAAATTTGTCTGCGGAAATCGCAACAACAGCAGCAGCAGTATCAGCCATAGCCGCAGCCGCAGACACATGCGCTGGCAAACAATGTAAATGTATATCGCAGATACAATTGTATCTGTAGTTGTGCATTTGTGGTTTTCGCTTAGTTTCAGTTCGCTTTCTTTCTTTGGCTCTCGCAACTATTCAAAGCATTTTCGTGTGTGTTCGAGTTGAATAGCTTGACAACAGAGAGAACAGAGAGGAAGAGTGGGAAAAAGAGAGTGAGAGAAAAGGGAAAGAGTGAAAGAAAAGGGAGGGAGGCTTCGAGAGAATGAGTGAGAGAAAGGATAATAAAAATAAATTTAATGTAGTCACGAGTTCATTCAGTATTCATGCACTTTACAAATTTCTTGTTTCCGAT
This sequence comes from Zaprionus nigranus, assembly GCA_018903425.1. NCBI lineage: Eukaryota > Metazoa > Arthropoda > Insecta > Diptera > Drosophilidae > Zaprionus > Zaprionus nigranus. The sequence continues at coordinate 517,963 of JAEIGD010000062.1, read as the reverse complement.
GCAGACAAATGCGGTGCATGCCACAATTGGCTGCAAGGCAACACATGCGGGTGAGAAAGGCAGGATAGTAGAGAGGGTTGGGAAGAGGGGGGGGGAGGGGGAAAGAACATGCTGACCACAGCAGCCGCAGCAACATGTGCAGTCATCTGATCCGAAGTACTTGCATTTGTGCTTGAGTGGGCTTTAATTTGTCGACGCCAGCCCCCACTCCCCCTTTCCCCCCTGCCACTCCTTTGATGAATACAAACTTTGGCCATATGCCTTATGAGTTATGAGAGTGCCTGTATTTTGTTGCTGCCACGGATAGACTCAACTCAATAGTTGCTGCAGATGTTGATGATGGTGTCAGTCTGATAAGTCCTGAGAAGTATTTTGCATACTGCATGCTACAGTTGAGCTGGGATATGTGTAGCTATTGCAGGGGATATGCAATACGGAACAAGCTAATTGAGAAAGGCATAAGAAATGAAATTATGTATTATATTCTGTGTATTATGTATTGTATTCTGTGTGTTATTATGATGCTTTCATACATGTTGCTTGTATTTTAAGTCTACATTCCTCAGGCCAAAACTAATTAGATATTAGAGCCCGCATAATATATCAGACATGCCTGAAATTGAAGGCGAAATCACTGCGGTATACTCGTATTTCAAATAGTAATATTTACAAATTCCCACAGAATTCAATGGACTGTTGCTGGGCAGAACTGATTCTGGGGACGTCAACTGCAGTTGTGTTTCTCTGTTTGGAATTTGCTTTCATTGAATGTATTTAAATGCGTTTAAAGCCTGTGCATGCAGCAGAGCAGAGCAGAGCGGAGCGGAGCATCCGGAACAATGCAACGCCAATGCAAATATCGAAAGGGGTTGCATATGCCGGGGGGGCAGGGGTTGGAGCGGTTCAGTTTGGCTTGGTTTGGGGAATGGCGGCTGCAGGTTGACAATCATTACGACGACGATGAACATAAACAACGAGAGCAACAACAACAAAAACAGCAACATTTGTTTTTGACAGACGGAAGCGCAAACATACACAAATGTAAACATCTGTGTGCGTGCGTGTGTGTGAGCTATATTTACATACCACATCACGTGTTGCTGTATTTTCATCAGGAAATATAAAAAAGTCAAAGAAAGTCGAGATCAAGTGAATGTGACAGCACGAAAATGTAATACTCTTAAATAAGCTGAAGCTGCTTTTTTATGCCATAATAATATATACGTTATATATATGTATTTGCATGTACCACTAACCAATGTCAGTAATAAATAAAAATTTGAAATAAATAATTAAAGCATATTCTCAAGTTTCATTCATGATTTCAATGACAAAAGTATCATTTTTTATTTTTTATAGCAACGTGCTATAGAAAGACATACCCTGCTTTGCACCGCGACAGCAGAATTATGCCACGCCTTGGCGTAGGGTGCTTGTCAGCGTCGAGTGTCACACAGAACATTATGTCAAATGTTTTGTTTGTCTTTTGCGTGCATGTCAACGCCTTTTGTTTAAACGTGTTGACGTTAAACACGCTGACGCAGTGCAGTGAGAGGAGAGATTGGCACGTGTTGGCCCAGAGCTGAGAGATGAGAGCTGAGCTGAGCTGGCAAGCTGGAAATCGAGCTCGAAATTAAACCCAAATCAAAGGCTTAACACGACTTGGAATAAAGTTAAGTAAATCCCTTAGTCAGCAGACTCCTTTTTTTTTGTTCCTTTTCTTCTCCCCAGACTCTGACTGCCTTAAATTCCAAAGTGTCCTTGGGTTAACTTACCGAATGGACTCGAGTTCAGCACAAGTTTTGCGTGCCAGGGCGAAATCTACAAAGAGGAAAGAGATGTAGCGGGGCGGACAGAAGGCGGACGGGAGAACTGAAAGCAACAGCACACAATTAGGTCAATACACTGTTAAATTGTTCGACGAAAAAAAAGAGGAGCAGCAAACAAAAAGAAACCAAAAGAGCCAAGGCCATCTGTGTCTGTCCATTCAATTCCCTCCCTCTCTCCCTCTTTTCTCTCTCTATTTCTTTGCCAAGCTCTTTCTTTGTAAAACAAGACAAAATAATGTGCGATAAGAGAAAATTTAAGCTTTAACTACATGTGGGAGCTGCATGTCAGACTGAAAAAGTTGATACCACTTTGTCTCAAGGAAATTGTTAATTAGCATCCTTGCCAGCACAGTCCGAGCTGCCTCACAGTTCCTCCTCTCGGCACTTAAGCAGCTTTGTCTGCGTTGCAGTTGCTCGAATTAACTGTAATTCAAGGCATATGTAGTATGTGCTTGCAACATACGCACACTAAATTCTCGGTTTGTCTGCGCGTGGAAAGTGGAAAATTTAATTATGTAAATGCTGCTATCCTAATATCACTCATACGCAGCGTGCGGCGTTGTTTGGCAACTCGTTAGACGCACTGCCTTGCCAGAAATTATCATCAGTTGCAGAAATACAAAGTTGGTCTGGCAAATGCCTGCTTATCACAGTTTCCTACAATTATTTGCAGACAAATTTGTGATTGACATTAAATGCAATATGATCTGGCTTATATATTACACATACGGAGTGTGTTTCATTTTTTGTCAACTTATTGAGAATATTATAATTTATATTTTGTAGTTGATTTCCATGTTATAGCAGCATAGGACGACCGCAGGAGCTTCATCCAATGTCAAACTTCAGACGGGCAATAAATCTCCGTTGCGAACTTAAAAGTTTATTTATTTTTCACCTGCTGTGCACAAAAGTGTCAGCCGCAGTCAGCAAATAACAATGGGAGTTTGTTAAAGACACAGACATTTATTTTCATCAGCCTGAAGCCCGACTTGACCTTGACATCATCAGGTCTCGAGCGCGCCAACAGCAGATAACGTGGGCTTAGAACAGGCTTCATTTGATGAGCTCCCCGATGAGCACTTCAAGAAGTCACAGCTATAGATAAAAATATATCTTAGCGTATAGAAAGCATTTGTAATGATTTAGTTCACACTTTATATTCAATTAGCTCTGTGGATAGAGTTGTTATTGGTGCGTAAATCAAGGCTCGTTAAAAAGTCGCATTGCGGTCAGTTTGAGTTAAAAACAGTGTGTTCTCTCTCTCTCCCTATAAATCCTACACTGAGAGAAGATAAACAACAAGAACCATACGTAGCCCACACACCAACACACATACACATATTTATACACTCACCCTATGGCCCAATTATGCGGGCTAACAGCACAAAAGTGCAGACCACAACAGAGACATCATTAGTATGCAGTTTGTTGTTTGTATTTACAACACTCCTTCCTCTCCTCCCTCTCTTTCTCTCTCTCTCTCCCTTTTCCTCTCTTTCTCACTCACTCACTCTGCTTCCTTCTCTCACAGAGTGTGTGTGTGTAGGCGAACTTTTGGCCACAAGTGACTTACGCGTGGGCTGGGAGCATTCGTTGCTGAACTAAGGAATGAAAACCAGCTAAAAATTGTGTTTAACACAAGAAAGGCCACTGAGTTTTTACAGGGTATATTATAGCAGTAGCTGATAATTGAGGAATGTGATAGCTTAATGAAGAAAATAGTTTTTAAATGAGTTTAAGTGAAATGATAATAGATTGATGCTCAGCCAAGCAGGTAGTACTAAACTGAATCTGGTTTATAAAGTAGTATAGAGTTATGAGAATATTTGAACTTTTTTTATTCGCAACTGCGACTTGCCCTGCAAAATAGTAAAGAGAACACCTTCACTCTCCTTTCTTATCCAGAAACTATGCACCCACAGGTACCAAATAAGTTATACATATAATGCCAGACTACCCCACGCTAGGAAAACAGGACCCACTTGGAATCAAGCAAACTCCTTAATTAATATGGCAGCCTGCGTGTGATATAGAGACGCTCGATGCGCTTTCTATACATTCATATGCACTCAATCGCAAAGTGCACACTCTTCTTCGGGTGTACTCATGAGTGTGCACTGAAATTTCGATGCGAGAGCGAGTGCGCTTCAGTAAATTTGAAAAGCTTTGCGATAGTTTGCAGAGAGAGTAGGTCAACATTTTTTGCTTTTAGTTTTCAATTTTCTGTATTCCTCTTTTTTTATTTTTGTATATTTTTTTTATCTGCTGTTCAAGCAAATCCATCAGATATGCAATATCATGTATTATGATTGTATGGCAACAACTTCACTATCAACAACAAGTGAATGCCCCGGCATGATGTCAATGACTGTGACTGACTGCTGGCAGACCATGTAGATGAACCGAATGGAGCTGGCAAGCACTCTCAGGCAGTTCATTCAAACGTCGAGTAAGTAAATTTGCTGCAATTCATGAGTGTGTAAACTTTTTGGGCAGCATTCAGCGAAATTTGTAATTATAAGTAAACATTGAGAACAGTCAATGCAGCAGCAGCAGCATCTTGAGAGCCTTTCGAATAGCTACAGTATTTAATATTGTATATTCTCCATCAACAATGAGTTTGCTAGTTATCCTTCAATATTCATCATCATTCTGCAAACATTCAAGTTGAAGATAATTAAGCACATTGCCTACATGATACTCATACTTACTTCCACACAGATTACATCGTAGTCTTCACAATAAGTGTTTCCTGTATCCATATAGAAGATTGTGAGAAATAATATTATGATAATGCTTGAAACAACAGCAGTCCAGCACAGGAAATGATAAACATTGTGTGTTGTAAACTTCCAATTCAGATTGTTCATTATTCACAGAGACATAAGTCATCTTTCAGGTACACTTGAAGTCATAGGACGAACACTGTCCGAAGTCAGCTTTTAGAGCAAAGTGCAGACCGGCAATGATTAGACACGCCAAAAGGATAACTAGCAACCAATACAGAATGCGATAGATTATACCATATCTGCTCCACTTGTGTTTCTTTATTTGTAACTAGCGAATAATTCGAGTCTAGGTCGGCTTCGCTTGAAATCGTTTTTTTGTTTACGTATTCCCTCATTGTGATGCAAAAGATCTGAGTGTGTGTGTGAGTGTCAGAGACTTCAATGTGTACTTCGGTTCAAATTACTCGACACAATTCGCCACAATAACTTAGGGCAACAATAAAATTTTATTATAATGCCTCCTCGACTGGAACCAGGTCTCATTTCGAGCAACAACAACTTTATCAAAGACCAAAACTTTGGCTAATTATTTAAGTTAATTGGCCTTTTTGGCCGCAAAAGTCAACACAACAAACACACAACAAAAGCTCGGCTAAATGATAAAGGGGGAGAACGGCCCAAAAATAGGTTAAATATTTGTACAAAAGGCCACAAATGTCTCGCAAATTTGTTAAAATTACTTACAAACAAAGTTACACAATTTCGACATCTTTCTTTCACCAGGGGGGTAAGGGGAGGTTTTTGGATGAACGAGAGAGAGAGAGAGGGAGAGAGAGTGGGAAAGGGTGGAAGAGAGAGAGGAGATGGCACACATAATGCAGACATAAATTTAGTTTTGGGCCGTGACTTTTGTTGCTGCGTCCGGCAATCTGAATGTGAATGTGAATAGGAATGCGAATGCGAATGCCTGCGGTGAATCTGGACAAGGGCGACAGGCGGACAGACAGACAGTCAGCACTCATAGCTGACCATTATTTGCCATTGTAATTGGTTGCACTCCCGCATATTTTATGAAATTCTTCAGATACTGCTGCTCCTGCTGCCACTCTCACTCTCTCTCTCTCTCTGTTTGCCAGAAGGTGGCAAATGTTTGCCCATCAGCTTGTGGCCAATTAGACGTGTTTGCAGTTGGCACTGCGAGTGCAGCACAATGACATGAGCTGAAAGTGGCAATGCGTTTAAGAGATGTTTAGATTTAGCTTAAAATAAGATAAGATTAGATTAGATAAGATGATGACAAACCGAGAGAGATAGAGCCTTAAAGTGTTAACTGAGTAGGGCTAGCACAGAGATCAAAGCTCAGGCAAGCGAGAGAAGTTTTGCCGTAACTTTAATCCAAAGAGAGCAAAGTCTATAAAGTAACAGAGTATGAAACCTACTGAAGAGCTTAAAGCTGAATTGGCAGGCGTAGTGCCTTAAAGCATCACTTTTTTTTACATTCACATTCTATATCAATCTTAATCGTAACCTTCAATCTCGAAACCAATATCATTGGGACTGCAATGGGACTGCAGCACTCAATTGAGTTGGGGCAGCAGCCAATTAATCATAAGTAATTGTGCAAATGAACAATGCACATGCCACTTAATAATGCCGTTTGCTTAAACACTGTATGCTATAAGTACTATATCCTTATGTACATACGTATACATTTGTATATGTATGATACAGTATGAACGTGTTTGTTTTTGTCTGTGTGCACAGCTCATTACTGAAAGTGTATGTTATTATGATGATATGTATGCTGGTTGCTTTCTTGAATTTTGTTCCTTGCTGTGTGCCTCTGTCTTCCTGGTTGCTCCGCCCCATCCCGTCCTCCGTCTGCTCCTTTGGCCACCCACGCGTATCTGTTTGATGTTAATGAAAGTTTCCGTCGCGCAAATAAAGCCAAAAGCATGGAAATCAGTAAAACAAATTGCAATCTGCTTTTTATCGCACGCTGCATGGCAAGAGCTGGAGAAGGGGAGGCACAGAGAGAGCGCCACAGAGAGAAGGCGGAAGGGAAAGAGAGACCCCATCGTCGCAGGACCTCATCGATTGCCTTCTGTGGGCGTGCACACGTATATTTTATACAGCATGTACAACCGTATATATACTATATACAACCGTATACTGTATGCTGTCTGTGCCGAGCTGCGTTGTCTATGATATTGACTTGCTCATTATGGTCCCGTTTGCCGGCTGCTTCTTGACTGTCGCCTTCGGTTCGGACTGGTTCGCTTTGGTTTGGTTTTCATTTCGATATGTTTTCAATTTAGCAAATGCCACAAAGCAGGACTCCTTCAGTTGGTATCGTGGCTGTGCAATCAGTGCTCATTTTACCATAAATTGATAATTTTCTAACGGATATTCAATTTCCTGCAGCAGCCTTTCATGCCACCCGTGCGTCGCCACCGTGCCTTCTGTCTTTGTGCCATTGACCCCTGAAGGCAAGCTAGACACTGTTTAAAGACGCCACAAAGATGGCCACAGCCAGCGCTGTGTAGCAACTTAAATGCAGCGTTAATAAAAAATTCAAAGTCGTTAGAGAATAGCAAAGTTTCAGGGCCGTCCGACAAACTGCGGAACTGACTGCGAAACTCGCCGCTCTTCGCTTCTCCCAGCTCCCAACTGGGCAACAACTATGCAACTATAGAACTATCCAACTGTTTATTTTCAGTACACTTCTTGCTTGATGCCTTATTACGATCCTGCTGATGCTGGCCTGCAGGCTGTCGGCTGTTGTGCTCTGTCGGGGCTCACGCTTCCCCCCTGCACCCAGCTCACCTGCGCCTCCATCAAGGCTGAGGATGTTGCTGCCTTCAGCCTGACGCAAGTTGTCAACCAACTTTGCAACAATAATCGCCTTCCTCGGCTCACTGTGGCACTGTGAGAAAAGTGAAATAGCAGCTCGGGAGTAGATAAAAACAAGAAAACAATAAGGCTTTGGGGTTTCTCTACCGTTCTCCCTCTTTCACTCTAACTTTCTATCTGCACCTCTCCTTCTATCTCTCTCTCTCTCTGTCTCTGTAGCTGCCTTTTTGCATTTGAATGCAATGTGACTTTTAGCAGCGTTTACACAGGGCTCAAGCCGAAAAAAGCCGGTGCCAATGCAGGCTAAGGTTAAAAGTATGCCACGCCCCACAATCCCCGAAGCCCCTTTCCCTCCCTCTCTCACCTTCTCTTTTTCTCTCTGTCGCTGGGCACAAAAGAAAATTGTGCATTTTCGGTTGGAGCGCAAGGTCTCTTCAGATTCGAGTCGTGATTACTTTAGCTTTTTGTATAAGCTGGCTTATTTGGCTGTTTTTTGTGATCAAAGCACCCAAAGGACTGCGACGCTCCTACGCTGACCTAGTATTATGTTCGTTTGATTTCCATACCGAGCACCAAGGGTATTACTTGAGATTTATGCAAGTTGAACCTTTTGTTTGGCTTTATAAACAACACATGGTATGAGATTGCTTTCTGACTTGCTAAACTATTTGAAAAAAGATTTCTTTCTGCACAAGTTAGAAAGTAAGTTTGTAGTTTAAACAAGTAGAAAGTCTTCGCGGCATTGAAATTGTATACATTAATGTTGACACTATGTACATAAATGCTTAAGGTTGCCATATCAATTATAATCAGCTGTTTAAATCTATGTTCTAAGCAGCTGTTAAGTGTCATGCTAAGAAGCTGTTAAACACCTGTTAACCTTCCAATTTTATTGATTGAACTGCATTTTTATGCATTCAATTAACAATTAATTCCCCCAATGTGGTAAACTTGTAAACTGGAATATTTCAACCTCACCCTCTACTATTTGACGCTTGATAAAATATTATAATTATTTAGATTTTGTTAATAATCCGAACCTGATTTAATTGATATCACGACGCATATTTTGTGCCAAATACTTCCAGAGGGGGCGCAGAATAAATTGAAATTTCTGTAAAATTAATTAGTTGGGTATCAAATGTTCAACCAGTTCGTTTGCCGACGGGGGAGAATTAGATTAGTTGATTAGCTGCTCTGAATTATTCAAATAGTTAGCGCACTTTGCTGTCAATAACATTTATAATTGGACTAATTGCGGCGACAGGGTCACGAAAGTTTTGCCAAGCTCGCGTGCTGTCAAAGGAAAACAGACAAAAGGAGTCGAGGCACGTTATCTGCTGGATATCTGCTTAAGTACTTATTCGCGTATACGTGTGCGTTTGTTTAACACTAGTGTGCGTAGCATATGTAAATTTCTGGCTAATTAAAATTAGCATATTCCCTTTCGCCAGCCAGCTGCGTGCTGCGAGCACGGCGCACAGCTGGTGGCAGGATGTGGGCTTGGTCTGGGCTAAAACCACATTAGCTGACGGTGCGACTTGGCGCAAATGAAATACCAGAAAAAATGGCAAGAGAAAAGGAGGCTGACCAGAGGAGTGACGAAGCAGAAATACCCTTTAGGAGAAACTCTTAAGGGAAAACTGCATACAGAAGATGGAACATGTAGAACTTTAAAACTTAAATTAACTTATTGTGAACATTATTCATGTCTAATAATTCTCTTCAGCGCAATTTTGATTTATGATTTAACATAACAATCCATATAACACATTTAATTCCTTACACATTGCATGTGAACACTAAGCAACCCCATTCCCCAGGGTATTTAAAACTACAGCGCATTGCCAGCTGATTAAAAGGGAAAGCTAACAAGCGTTTGCTCTTTGCCTGCGGCTTTGTGTCATTTTTGCGCCACATTAGAATCGTAAAAGTTTATTGTGTTTTTTTTTTGGTTTTTGGTATTTATTTTTTTTTATTTTTGTTTCTGTCTGCTCTGTTATTGTTGTTGGCTTTGTTGTTTGTAGTCTGAGCTTTGTGTCTAAGCCGTCAGGCATTAGGCTTTTTAATTAAATTGTTGCCTGCCTTTTATTATTGCGACTGAAAGGGGGTGACATTCTCATGTGTGTGAGAGTGTGTGTGTGTGTGGCTATATAAATTAAGTTAAACTTTTGAAATGTGCTTGCCATCAATTTGGCCTGCAATTAAAATGGTATTAAAGTGAGTTTTCTTAACGCACACACACATACACACATCGATGTTAAATCCGCGTTTAATTATCATAATTATGCTCGCAGACTTGCAGGCATATTAATTGCGCATACGCCCTGTTGAGATTGTTGCATTAAAATGCTGAAAACGCATAAATAATTCTGCTGAAATTGTGCATGTGCACACACACACTCAAACACAGCGATATTTGCAGCTGTTTTTGACTGAGTTCACTCGAATTGTTTGCGTGGAATAGCTTGTGATTTCGGTTGGCGCCTGCTTTTTGGTTTTGTGTTTGTTTACTGATTGTCCCTGTGTGCGTGTGTGTGAAATAATTATGGTTGCAGGAGATCAGTTTTAAAGCAGTTGTTGGCAAGCATTAATAGATAAACGCTTGAGTCCCTGATGCTGCTATTCAAGCCAAGCGGTTTCCTCTCACTCATTGTTAATTGCCGGAAGTGCGAGCTAACGGTACGCAGACTCAACTCAACTCAACTGGTCTCGACTCGCCGCTTACGACCACACAACCATGAATAGCTTTGCATTTTAAATGGCCGTGCAGCGCCGCGCAGCTTTCGCTTTTATTTGTGCCCCTTTTATTTAAGCGGTTGCCTTTATAAATACTTTTAGAAAAAAAGGCAAAAACTGAAGGTGAGTTTGGGTTCGTAATTTCCTTCCTTTTCAGTTTTATTTTATTTCACATTTTTTCTGGTGGTACTGTCTGCCTTTTTTTTTTTAGGTTCACACTAAATTTGAGTTCAGTCTGCAAGATGTTCTTAGGTTAAATGGTGCAGAAACGTTCTTGACTGTTGACTGACCTAAGTAAAGCTAAAAATATATTTAAATGTCACATTTTATGTGTGTGGGCAGCGTTGCTCGCTCGCCCGACAGGAAAATTCTACGAAAATTCACTATTTACTTATATTCCCGTTCTCACTGACGGCAAATAAATGTCAAACGCAAAATATATATAAAAACGAAATAAGAGCGATGGGAATGTGGATGGGGAGTTAAAGAAGAGAAAGAAATCATACTTGTGCCACGTTCCGCCTGGAAGCTTGCTTGTGCGTTGCATTAGCCCGAAGAAGATTTGAGTGCAAAAGTGTCAACAAAATAAATGCATAAATAAGGATCACTGCGTCAATCCACAATGACGTTTAGGGAGGGGGTACATCCCAGGGTCGTAATTCTTACCCAGTCAAAAGTCAATGCGAAAAGTATTCAATATTATAGCCAAAGCGGCGACAGAGCAGCAGCAGCAGTGGCAGCAGCAGGAGCAGCAGGAGTGAAGCGTCAGCCGTGGAAGAAGCATAAAAATGTGCACTCTTCCATTATTAAGGCGTGTGCTCTCATGCCTGATAAATTGCAGCTGAGCTTTGGCTGCAGCTCCCGCCCTCATCCTGACTATGGGTGTGAAAATGTCTTATGCTTCGCCTGCGCCACGCAGATATTAGACAGCACTGACAGACATATCGAGCAGCAGGCAGCATTCAGCTGGCATTTCAAAATGAGAATTCACAGACCGTTTCTGCTGTTGCTGCTTTATCGTGGCAGATTTAATAAAAAACGTAGCATACTTTTCTGCGCAGCAGCTCACCAAATCATTGTAATGACATTCTACGCTTAAATTGGCTGCTGCCAGCTCCTTGACTAGGCCCACAGCTAGCTCAAAGCTGGCTAAAACAATAGAGCCAACTATAAGGGCAGCAGCCACAACAGCAACAACAAAAAAACAATAGTCGGGCTGCCAGGCAGCTGTGGCTTTTGTTCTTGACTGCGCTCTGAGATTTCGCACACCATTTTTTTCGTTATAGCTGCATTTTTTTTGCAGCTCCTCTTCAATCGGATCTTCTCTGCTTACGCGAATGTGGGTGTGCGTTTGAGTGGGTGGCGTGCTATATGCAGCCATAAATCTGCGCTTTCAGCATGCCAGTGCTTTCAGCTGTTCGCATTGTTGTTGTTGTCATTGACAACACTCGCAGCGCGCAGTGCGTCGTCATGTTGTTCCGCATGCAAAGTATAAAAATGCATTGTTGTCCTTTTGCATCCTTACGAAAAGTGCAGAGATTGATACTGACATATACTATATACTTGGATTGTAAAGTGGAACAACATAGGAGTATATAGCTTGGTAACTATGTGATGACATCATAATGAAATATCCTTGAAAGTGACTTGGATATATCATTAGATTTGCTAGGGTATCTCCCCATCGATGACACCCTGACCTCCATGTAAATACTTTGCCAATCACTTCGCACAAGATATTTATTCAGCTGTCGAAAGAAAGACTTCGTCGAGGAGAATTCACATCAATTCATTTATTGTAAAATACGCTGGCTATGGCCAGTTTTTCTTTCGGGTCACTTAATACGTAACGTACATTAAATTAATGTATACAAGTACATACATACTATATATATATATATATATATGTGTATATATACTTATCGTATAGTTCGCTTGATCGTTATTGACTTAAGTTAGCTGCGGCTGCTCGTATTGTAAGTACATATTATATTTCATATACATGTATACTTTATACTTATATGTATTTGTGTGTATTTGTATTTTTGGTATATGCAAAACTGCAGAAAATAGTTTTTGTTTGTTTCTTGTTGCGTGTAGCTTGACTTTTATAAATTATAATAATATTATGTATGTATGTGTCTGCGTGTGTGCGTGTTTGTTTTGCTTTCGTTATCTTTGGCATACATGCGAGTTGGTAAGAAATGATACAATGAGTGGTTAAGCGGATGGTGTATGTATGGATAGAGGCTGGTTGATGCTGATAACATTTATAATACAACAATTACATTAGGACTATACTAAGTGACTAATCATCAATGTACTCGTGATATGGACGCTTACGTTTAACACTAAAACACAGAAGCACACAAATTGAATAAAATCTCTCTGCTCTGCTTGCCTCTCTCTCTTTATATTCCTCCCTTTCTCTCTCTCTTTCTGTCTCTGTGCGACACATTAAGTATAGTTATTATTTGTCTGAGATGCCTAAGCTAGTCGACTGGCTTGACTTAAGAGCTAACTTTAGTTATTATGGAAATAACTGCAGACATACACGCACTTATTTGTTCTGCTCATGATATGCCCAAAAAGAGTTCAGTTTAGCTTTAAAGTTCAGTTATTACGTAGATTATGGACTATTCTTTTATTCTTTTATTTTTGAGAATTGAGAATTTAACATGTTCCCTTTTTTTTTGTTTTCTTTCATTTTGTTTATCAGATTTGAGCTGCGCGAACTTATGTCTCTATGAGATCTGCTGAAAGACAAAACAAATATGTACGGGTTGCATATTTCCATGGACAAGTTGGTTCTATAGCTAGATTAACTAGATTACGCATACGCCTAGTGTACTCTATTGTTAAGCACTTCTCTTTCTTCCCATTTTTTGTTTGTTTTCTTTTTTCCTTTTCTTTCTGACGAGGCTAGTAAGCTCCATTGAAATAGTATTAACTACAACTTAGACAAAAGCTAGCTATTTACACAAAAAACACGCTCCGAAAATGCTCCACTCCCCTACTCATTGTTGACTCTGGCCGAGCGGTTTCCTTTGAATTATTTTTACATACATTATTTTGGGTTTTTGTTTTGCTCTGTTTTGTTTTGCGTGTTTCACACGCACGCACTCCAAACTATAGTAGGCATGGCTATGGTGGTTCACTGAAGCTGTTAGCTGCTTGGGAGCGAGCTGATTGCTTACGCCTGCGCAGCGGCAACGAACTGCACCACAGTGGTTGGCCGTGTGCTGCTGGGCTCGACAGTTGTCGCTGCCGTTGTTGCTGTTGTTGCTGCCGCTGGAGGCGCCTCATTGCCGTTGCTCTGAGCTTGGCATTCGTCACTGGGTCGCCGCTTGATCATCATTTGGCTTGATCTGACCGCAATCCATTCGTTGCGACCCGCATCAAACCAAGTCAGACCCAGATTATAGCGGCCATTCAGATTGGCGTGCTGGCAATGAGAGAACCACCAGCCACCCTCATAGTTAGCAGCACAGTGCGTGTGTGATATATCACGATCGTCATCGATGGCCGAGAACTGCATGCCCTGCTGATAGTTCAGCGCATCCGATGCATTCCCACTGTACTCGCCAATGTGCAGCCTATAGCCGTCCGATCGTGATGAGATATAGAAATACTTGTATTCCGCCACCCAGTTGTTGTCGTAGATGTCCTGCATTTGTACCAGCAGCTGCGTGCAGTTGTTCAGCGTCAGGTGATGCAGTTGCTCGTTGCCAATCCAATACTCGCCACTAGGCGTACCAAAGCCCTGTGCGTAGTCAGCCCACGAGCGATTGAAGTCGCCGCTGCCATCGAAGCGACGCTGCACTGTCGTCCAACCATCCGCGTTGCAGTGTGTCATAAGTGGATGATGCTGGCCAGCAGGTGCTATCAGATGCAGTCCATCTACTCCCGCCGACAGCTCGCTGCAGTCCTGCGGCAGTTTATTTACAATTGCCTCGTACTGTGCCTCAACATTTTCCAATTCTGCCACCAGAGTCTCGGCCATCTCGTTGTCTGTACGCAGATCTGCCGCCTGCACTTCATCCAGCAGCTGCGTCTGTTTCTGATGGTGTGGACGCTTGTGAGGCTTGTTCAAATGCGATAGCTGTGGGCAAGAAATAAGTAAGAAATTAAAAAGTGCAAAACTAAAGAAAAACTGCGCCACTTGCTATACAATAAAATTAAATTAAAATAATGGTCTGGCAGCACTGAAACATATCCATGCTAAAGTGCATGCGATATGTCCCTCGATATTTATGTAAATGCATACGATATGCAAGTGCATACTTCGTGAGTGTGAATATCGATACCATATTGTAATCGATTTATGCACTAGATCACGATATATTGGTATTGTTTGGTATATTTTAAAAATGTTTTTAAATTATTTCACTTGCTGCTTACCTTATTGTGCAACTCGTTGTTCACCAGCGTCTGAACGCGATCCACATTGGTCTGCAGTTGCTGTACGGTGGTAACCAGCTTCTTGACTCCATCGCGCTCGTCCTGCAGCGCGCTGACACTGACAGCCATTGCCTGCAGGGAGCGTGCCGTATTTTTACCCTCCTCCCGCACCAAATTCTGTTCTGAGCTTATTTGTGCATTGGCGAATTCCAGCTTGGAGATTTCATGCCGCAATTCCGGTATGTTCTTGTCCATTTTACTTTGCAGTCCCTCAACATCCTCGAGTAGTTCCAGCATCGAGGTGTGCAGCTTGTCCAGCGTTGTAATTTGACGGCTCAAATTGAAATTGGCATTGGCGATGCGGTGCTGCTCCAGCTCAATGCTCCTAACGCGCTCATCGATGTGATGATACTTCAACTCGTTCATTTGCCGGCGCAGAGTGCGTTGTGCCAGCTGCAGGTTATGTATCTGCTGCTGCTGGAAACGACAATGGCGGCGTTTATGGTCGGCGAGTTCGCTGCTCGACAGCACCGGATGCGGCTGAAAGGAGGAGAGCAAGATGTGTGTTCCATGAGTATTTGAAAGTGTATGCAAAAAAGCAGTGAGTAAAGAGATGCAGAAGCTTTAAAGCTGGTGCATTACTTAAGCGCTTTTGTGCTGTCGCGGCGCTGCTGCTGCTATCTCAGCGCGCACTTGTAATATGCATGTGCTCAGGATTATGTGCTGGGAATTGAATCCTAGATCCATTTATTATGAATGCATTTCATAACCCACCGCAGCGACAAACACACACACACACACACACGCCTTGCCCTCTTTGAAAGGATTGTGCAACAATAATGTTAGCGACAGCGACGCGTTTAAGTCCCTCCGTGTTGGAAAAAGGCATTAGAGATGGCAGAAGGAATGGGCAGCAGAGTGTATATTAACGATATTAATATGAACAAAAGTGTAACATTGAACATCGTATAATAAATAATAACTCTTTTTCATTATCATGGAGTCGACTTGTCTTAATTGTTATTAAATAAATAGATACAAATAACGAATTTGAGTCGTGTCACGAACAGCACGCGGCACGCTCCCTACGCTAGGCACTCCCACACACGCATAGAACCTCGTGCACCTTCGAGAGCTTCAACGTACATAGATATTTAGTTGGGGCAACTTGGCAGCTGTCTCTGTAAGCACCACACAGGTTTATTTATGCGTTTCTTCCCATAACACAAACACATATGCATGTGTGTATGCATACACGTGTATACTGGCACATTTACCACAGAGAAGTGGTATAATTTCACGGAGTGACAAGCGTTAACCAAGGTAATGGCATTTGGGTCACATTTGTGATTTGTGAATAGAAATGTAATGAATATGCTGGCAGCGCAGATAGAAAATAGAGATACAGCTCGAGGTGGAGCTTGAGTTGGATAAAAGAGATACAGAGATACAGATAGAGATACACATACATCGACATCGCATGCTGCCCTTCATTACAAAGAATTCTGTGTTTTTCATCTATGCTTTTGTCTGCGCCATGACATCAGTCATGGGGCGATGTCCTTCATAATTGACTAATAAAGTATCTCGGAAATACTGGAGCTACTGAAATGTTCTGCTAATGAATGCAAAGATCACAAGCAAAAGCAAAAGCCGAGGAGAAGCAGCACAAAATCGATGCTGCTGTTTAATTAAGTGAAATATAAAAAGGAAGCTGCGTGTCCTGCAGGGAGAAACAGACAGACTGAGAGGGAGAGAGAGACTAATACATAAACACATATAGAAACTTTTCATATTTAATTTGAATATTCCACATACAAACAGCATTGCCAAGTGTAATTATTAAAATATTCAATACATCTTTGATTTCCCTTTGAATGTGCTCGCATTAAAGTCTGTTCAGCTTTCAGGAACATGTCCATCTTTTAAGTTCAAGTTCGTTTCGAGGTCTTTTAAGTGAAGTTTAGAGCATCATTTTGGATTTTATATTGGCAGTTCGTAACTTTTGCCTCGCTAACCGTAATCGTAAACAAATATTTATTGTGCGTAGTTTTTTAATATTTCTTCTTTTATGGTTTTAAATTCAATTATTTATGCGGCAGCCAAGAAGAGAAAAGAACAGAACAAGGAAAAAGCGAAAACGTAATGCATGAATTTTTACGCGAAACTTGCGCTCTGCCAATCGAAGCGAAACTTAACGGAATTTCCTGCTGCCATCGTCGCCGCCGCCGACGCCGCCGCTGTTTGTGTTTGCTTTGCCTCGACGCACGTTTTGGACAGAAGGAAGGAGAAGGAGGAAGAGGGAGCAGGAAGAACAACAGTAGCACCACTTGGCAAGGACTTTGCCTCGCTGCCAAAAGGAAGCGTCGTTGCTGTTTTATGCGAAAGGTCACGAACACTGCTAATACTCCACGTTCGACAGAGACTACGATATATAGAGTATATACTCCCACACACACACACACGTGCGCAATAGTGTAGGTATTTGTGTGTTTGCGCGTGGGTGCTGCTAAACATCGTGGGGAGGCTATCAAAAATAGCCGCGAACGAAAGGTGATATACGATTTTCAGCGGGCGACGTCAACAATATAATTAAATGTGATTTATGCGTTGGCCCAGTCACAAATGCCGTTATAGCAATTAACAGTTGAGCCAGGCGTTGCCAGATGTAGGCAAAAGGCAATTTTAAAGACATTTTGTGGCAAGTGACAGGGTTGCTAATTGAAATCGAAATCGCAGCATAAATATTTTATTGAGCTGCAAGAGTGTGTGTGTATCGGAGTGTAGAATCATAAATAAGAAACGCTAATCAGGCAGGCAAAGAGCAGCAGCTACGCTAATTAATTTGACAAGTCAAATAGGCACACACACTTGCACACACACACACACACTTGTATTACGCGCACACACTCACCTGAAATGTATAAACCGCTTGGGTCGTTGCGAGGATTAAAGTGAAATTTTACATGTTTTGCTCAAGTGAAGGCTAACAAGGATTTGCTATTAGCGTCAGCCATGCAGCAGGGAGTATCACAGCCTTTGTGTGTGTGTGCGTGTGTGTGTGTCAGTGTGTGTGTGCGCGGGTGAGTTTGCAGTGCAAATAGAAAAAAAAAACCTGCTGCTGCTCCTGCTGCTGCTGCTGTAGCTCGACGCTGAATTGTCGTAAAAATTTAATAGGACTTTTGTGTGCCGCTCAAAAGTTACACACAGTTGCGCTGTGAGAGTGTGTGAGTGTTGGCACAAACTGCCACAAAATGCCATTAACTTAATGCGCATTTAGGAGCTGCCATGGGAAGGTCCTTTCCTCCCCTCCCGCTGCTACTCCTTCTTCTCTTTTAGGCAAATGGCAAACGTGTGCATAATTTGAAACTAAATATGCGCAAATATTGCAACGGAGTGTTACGAGTTTTAATAAAACGAGCACTTCAATTTTTCTGGAGGCTGCTTAAATAATAATCACACATGCCATGAGCAGAGCTGAGGAGTGAGAAGTGACTGCAAATGAAATCGGTGCCTTACTCTTTGCCAAGTTTTCTTTAAAAAGCAAGTCAAACTTGAGACGCAAGTTCGCGCAAATAAAGAGGGAGCACACACATACAGAGACACAGAGCAGAAATAAATATATGCATATCTCCCAGGGAAGTCAAGGGGAACATCATGTTTACCATGAGGAGCAGCATCAAATTTCAGCGCAAGCTCTCCAAAAATAACATATACCGTAGAAATATGAGTTAGTACTACACATGAATCTCAAGTGTATGCCATGTTCCAATAAAGGTAATTTGACTCATAAAATAAATATCAACTACAAGTACTAACAAAATATATGCATCAGCCTCCCTCTCCTCTCTCCCTCTCTCTCTGCGGCTTCTGCAGACATAAACGCAAAAGTAAAGGGAAATACAAGCACTCTAACAATCAAACAAATTGCCAGCCGCAGCGGAGGCATGTTGGCAAGGAGAGGGGGGAACGGAATGTAACATAAAACAAAAGGCACGGCAGAGAAATATCAACGTAAATAAGGTAAAAATGCTGGGCCCACTCGAGTACACAATACAAGAAACCAGCCAAAAAGGAGGAATGCAAAAAAAAAAAGAAAAAAAAAAAAAGAAAAAAAAAGAAACAAAACGAAACGAAACCCGAAAAGAAAACAACAATTTTGTGCTGTACCTGAAACCGGATCCTCTTCTCATGTGGGCTCTGTTCGGGCTGTCTGTCTGTCTGTCTGTCCCGCATTTGTTTGCCTGGCTAATTTAAGAGCAAGTTTCTCATATGTGCAATAACTGTGCTCGTATATTTCTTTCCCTTCTGTCAGAATATCCTGTTCCTGCTTCTGTTCCTGCTCCTGTTCCTGCTCCTGCTCCTGACAATCGCATCAATAACCAATGATAAACATTTGCCTTTAACTGTTGCTAGTGACAGCTTCCATCATGCAATTTGTTATGCCTCGAGTGTGCGTGTATAACACGAGTGTGTAGCTGTGTATGTGTACATGTATCTGTATCTGCTTTGTTATAAATCTGCACACATTGCAATTAGAACATCATTTCTCGGGGCCCTGTCACCAGCAGCTGCGTCCTTCTGCGTGCTGAAGCAACAGTTCCAGAGGCCATTCGAAAGGACTCTCTGCCATTGATTCGGGTTCAATTAGTCGGGGGCAGGAATCAACTAAGTGCCGACATTAAATAAACATGAAAGAGGCTTCTACAATCGCATACTACGATGTCAGAGTGCTTGACAACTGTATGTTCCCCATTCAGAAGACCAAAAGTTTATCAAGGTTAATTTAAAAATTTCGAGCGAGTTTTCATTATCTTATATTATATACATTGTATATATGCTATCTATAAACAATTTGAAATATGATTTTTATGCGGAATAAAACTCGCCGCATTCCTTTTTGAGTCTGCGGTTTCCCTTCGCGTTGTGCTTTGTCTTTTTTTCTTGTCGAATTTTAATCAAATAAAAGAGAGTTGATTTAATTCAACCACAACCCACACACATGGAAAGAGTCTCTGTCGTTTATTTGGACTGCATGTGGTATATGAAGCTCTATTATTTTGTTTTTTGTGGCAGCCACCTGCGCAATTTGATTGTTATTTTCGTAGTCCGCCATGCGCCTTGTTCTAATTTAACCTAATTTCTGCTTTGCTGCGCTTTTATAATAACAATTTTTAAAAATTGCTTTTTGCCATTTTTACTTTCAGTAAAAGTTCTGACAGCAAGGGGAAGCAGGAGCGGCTCCGATAACTGTTCTTGCTCAACCCTGCTGGGAAAAGCGAAACAACGAAAAGAAAAAAGAAAAAAATACCTAAAAAATAATGAAAAGGATCAAATTGTGCTGAAACATCGCGCGCATCATAAACGCACACAGACGCAGATACAGACACAGGCACAGACAGACAGCGAGGGAAAAAACAAATACGCTTACATATACATATACAAATACATATACAAAACTGATTATCAAGGCACTCAAGAGCATCTGCTGTCGGGGCTGTTGTGGCGGACTGGGGCAAACTGCCAAATGTTGGCAAAACAAAAGACAGCAGCCGTCAGTGGCCTCTGACAACGCAGCTGGCGTGGATACCAATTTCAGTTCCCCTTACCCTAAACCCCCTTCCTCCCCCCCCCCTGCCACTCCGCCCTCCTCCTGCTCCTACTGCTGAGGGCGATTAAAAGGTGATTTCCTGCTTATTGTTTGCAATTTTCAGCAATTTCATTGCAAACACACACACACACGCACACAGACAAAAGCACATGTACTGTATTTGCCCTTTAACATTACATTAATATGTAAGCGACTGTGTGTGTGTGTGTGTGTGTGTGCAGTCCGGCAGATTCAAGTGCGTCAGTTGTGAAAGCCGCTTAAGCCGCCTGACTGCACGATTTATCGCTTTCATCGGTTTTATTGGTTTTGTTTGCCTCTTTCTTTTTTTTTTTTTTGATTCTTTTTTTTTTTTTTGAATTGCGTTAAAGCAATTTGTGGTCAAAATTTTTAGTGGCTGCTTGTTGGCGTAATTGCTTTGTGTGCTCAACGAGGTTCACTTTTCAATCAGCCAAAGCTGAAGAAGCACAAAGCAGGCAGGCGCCGCAGCTGCTGCTGCCCCGATCTGTCCATCCATTCTAGCCCCAACTACCCTGAGCAAGCAAAGAGAGAGACTTCAAAGCAAACAGGGGGGAACCTGCTCTCATGAAATAACAAGCGAATAGCAACAGCAGTCGCAGTTCAGCAGAGGAAGAGGGATAGAGAGTGGAGAAGGGAGCCTGGCTCAGCTAAAAAAACAGGTGGCTGTAAACCAGTTTCGGGTATCCCACTGACATATTTTCTCGTGCATATGGGCGGCGCATAATCCTTTTAATGAAGCTCAACGTTCCCATCTTTCGTTCGCCCTTTTTATATTTTATGCAATGTGCCCAGCACTGCGCCTCTACCCACCTGGTAGGTAGACATTTTGTGGTTTTACCTGTTGGTTGCTCTGATGTCTCTCCTTGCTTTGTTTGCCCGCACAAAAAGGTTTTTGTTGCCTTTGCCTGACTACAGAATTTGATATGCTAGCCTAGCAGAGCGACCGGCGTTGCATGTAGAGCTTAAAGCGACTTAAAGCTTTAAGCACAAGCACTGTAAAGTTGTTGTGCTTTCAGCTGATATTTAATTGGCTCAAAGCGATTCTTTTTTTGACATTCTAAAACAGTTCTAAGAAGGTTAAGCACAAGCAGGCAGTGCTCAATAAGTAAGGCCAGCTAAAGTTGCTTGAGTTCAAGCTGACATTTGACTAGCTTAAATGTTTCTCTTAAGCTTTCAGTAGCTTTCAAAATTTAAGCAGCCTCAAATTTAATATGCAGCGTATGCAGCACATTCGACTTAATGAGTTGTGATGTTTAATTAACATAATTACTTAAGTATGCCATTATAACTCCTGCCCTGTCTCTCGCTCTCGTGTCGAGTTATACATAATTTGCCACATTGCAGGGTATCTCAAGTTTGAGCCCTGCTCTGGGAAAAGTTGTTGTTTTTAACGAGCACATCCTTATCGCGATTAAGCCCGAGTTTAAGTGTAATTTGCAGGTAGTTAAATTTACTACAGAGTTTTTTATAGTGCAGAATCGTGAGCGTGAGTGTTGCGTAAGTATTTGAAAGCATCTCACTAAGTGCACACTCTATAAAGTGTCGCTCCCTATTGCATACAGGGTATCTGGAGATGCGCGCTGTGTGTGTTGTGCCTTAACTTTCACTTTGCCTGCTCGCTTTATTGACTTTAATTATAATTAAAAGTTGTTAGCATGTTGTTGTGCAGTCGCTGCGCTGCGCTGTCTGCGATTTGCCTGACCTTAATGTTAATGATTCAGTTAGGTCGTCAACAGGAGCACAGACAGAGCAGCGGGAGAGGTGCAGGGGCAGAGGCTGGGCTAAGTGGCTGCCCGGGGCGAGGAGGAGTTGGCATTAAATATTAAATATGTTGACGTCCTGCGGTGCGTATGAGTAATTTAGCCGGCATATGAGATGCCATTAAAAAGGGAAAGACACCGCACACACACACACGCACAGACACGTGACTGGGCTCGTTGCGTCCCCCGGCTGGCACTCGGCTCGTTAGCACATCGTGTCCTCAGATGGCGCCCCAAAACAATGCGCTGCCAGGTCGGTATAAAATGAGGCATAAAATGGCCAGATAATGGCAATGGGCAGAGATGCTGGAGTGTGGATGTGGGGGTGCCCAAAAGCCACAGCAGCACCGCAGCTCAGGTAGCCAAGTGTGGGGGTGGGGTGCGGGGGTGGACGCTTTATGAGCGCACTTAAATGGCGGCAGCAAAAAAAACAAAACGAAAAAATAAATTTCAAACCCATAAAAAGTGAAGCACTTCACCTGAGTGCGCGTGTGTGCGAATGAGTGTGTGTGTGTGTGTGGGGGTGGATGTGTAGATGTGTGCGTTGCGTGCTTATCTGATCATTAGCATAAAGCTAACCGGACTTACCTCTTGGCTGACTTCCTGGCTGCTGCTGCTGTTCTCCTCAATGCTGGCAGACTGCTCTGCCTTGGCATTCAGTTTGGCATTCGCATTGGCATTCAGCTGACGATTCAGCTGATGCTTGTACTCCTGCTCCTGCTGCAGCATCTCTTCGCGCAGCTCCTGCACAAGCACCTCCGTCTGCTGTTGCCGCTCCCGCTGCGCGGCCAATTCCAGCTTGAGCTGCTGATAGTCGCTGCGTATTGTCGCCAGATCCTCGTAGGCGCCGCCACTGTGTCGCACATCCTTGGCCACATTGCCGGCGGTGCGTTGCAGCTCGACCAGCTGTTTGCGTATCTCCGAAATGGACTGCTGCAGCCACTCGACGGTGAGGCGCTCCTTGTTGCCGCTGTGCGTGGCGCGCAGCGTTTGCATTTCGCGTCTGCAACGGGAAGAAGAAGGAATTAGCATATTACATTTAGTTCTACCTCTTTTTTTTTTGTGTTGCTCTCGTTTTGTTCGCTGAGCGCGCTTGTTTAATTAGCCTGGCAGCCAGAAGCGGGCATACGCGGCGTATGCGTAACACTTTAATTGACTTTGCAATGCGCAACGCAACGTGTGCACAGCGAGCGCGCGCGGGCTCTGCTGTGCTGAATCTAATTTAAATTGACATTTTCAGGCTAGCTGCCTTAATTGCCTGTGTGTGTTATGTGTGTTCTGTGTGTGTGTTGTGTGTGCGTGCGATAATGGGATTTGGGCGTGAGGGGGGCACGTGAAAAGGCAACGTCATTTTCCATGCAGTTTTTCAATTAAGCCTGTTTAATGGCCTAGTTGGCCAAGTTTTTCGGCACTGCCTTAATAAATTCGCTATCGGCAGCAACTATCGAAACTCTGTGCCGCAATAATTTCACACCAAGCCACACGCACACACACACACACACACACACACACAGAGCAAGGGGGAATCATGGCATAGTCTGAGCTGCAAAGTCAACTGCAATTCAACAAATGAAAAATAATGCCGAAAAAAAGAAACTTTGCCACCGCAAACAAAAGCCGAAACACAAGAAGCAACAACAAGCAAGCAACAACAACAACAACAACACAACAAGCAACAACAACAGGAACAGCAGCAACATCAGAGTGAACAACAGCAACGACAACAAGTGCGAAAGCCTGGCAAAATATTGTTTAAGTGTAGAAAAATAAATGTTATTTAGGTTTCTTTTTTTTCGAAAAAGGCTGGCAAAATATAAATGTTGTAGCACTTGTGGCAGTTGGCAGGCTGTGCCACCAAGCCGCAAAACTTGAGCGCATTTTTTGTGGCATTTCAGACAATTAAAGTAGTCAGTCGGAAGAGCCGAGACAAGCAGGAAGGAGGGAATGTAGAGGGAGACAGAGCAGGAGTGAGCGCAAGTCTTTCAACTTCTATTCCCATCGCAAAACTTTTTCACCCAACTGCGGTGGTTTCTCTCCTCCTGTTGTTGTTGCTGTGCAGCTGTTGTTGTTGTTGCTGCTGTTTTATTTTTCACTGTCAAAAGAGCAAAGCTACATGAAATTTTCATAAAAACTTTTTCTTACTGCCTTTTTCGGGAGTGAAGGAGCCAGAATTGTTGCGTATACTTAATATTTCAATTTGCGTGTGGTTGACTTATGCATGTATGTGTGCATAGTACTGTATGTGTGTGTCTGTGTTGTTGTTGTAAATTTGACGAATTGAGACAAGCTTGCAACATTGCCATGGTCCATGCCACGTAGCAATTGCAAAGTTAGTTTTTGTAATTATTTAAATAGAAGAGAAATTTCATTGGAATGCAGAGAGGAAAGTTCGTTAACAGTCTAATGAAATGTGGCAAAATATTTAACAGTTAGAGAGGGGACACAGAGAGAGGCAGGGAGAGGTAGAGAGAGGTAAATGCAACTGCCTGAAATGATTTTCTATTCTATTTAATTTATTCCCGCCACAAAACGTAATTGTTTTTTTTTTTTTGCGCTGTTTATTCAACGCATTTTTCTATTTCTATTTCTAATTATAGTGAAAATCGAACGCAATCGAAAGAGTTGTTTTTCTCGCATTCATTTGCATTTCCATGACATGCCTGGACTCAATTAAACTGTACATTAGATTTGTTCGACAAAAAAGCGCGCGCACAAAGTAAAGCATTGTGTGCGCACACATGCCAACAACAACAACAACAACAAAGAGGCAACTACAAAATTTGCACAATTTTTCGCTTGACTGCAACAGTTTTTCCGTAGTAGGAAAGGTGGAAAAGGCGGCGGCGGCGGCACATGTCAGTCAAAGTAAAAATTGGAAATGCTGTCAATGACGTAAAGTAAATTGAATGCATGATAAAGAGGAGAAAGCAGAGTGAAAAAAAAACAGTATACAAAATAAATGCAAAATACGAGGGAGGGGAAGGGTGACTGACAAAGATACTCGTGGTGGGCCAATGGAATTCGTCGGAGATCGGCGCGTTGATTTTAATTATCAAATGGCAGGCGACTGCAACGATGCGCCATCAAATTCACTGCGAATCGTCAGAGGAAAATGACTACCAGTTTAATGGATTACAGTGCTCGTCTGGTCCCTATTGCCCTCTGTGTGTGTGTGTGTGTGCTGGCTGCGACTGTGCCGCAATCAGATAACCTCTTGGCGGGGCGTTGTGGGGTCACATAAACCACAGTTGACATGACGTTTGACTGGCCCTGGCGAGTTCCTGCTTGTCTCTCTCTCTGTGTATATGTGCGTGTGTGTGTGTGTGTGTGCACACGCGTGTGTTGAATTATTTACGGTGTCAGTGACAAAGTTTACGACGTTCACGACACGAGCAAACAGAAAAAAAAAAAACAATACCAAGCAAACACACACACGAAAGCAGCAACAAAACTAACCAAAGCTATTTGTACAGTGAATTCAGAGTGCGCCATTTCTGTTGTCCTTCGCTTGTCATGTGTGCGTGCCTGTTTGCCTATGTGGTGTGGCCCGATGAGACAATCATTATTAGTCAGCCTGTCTGCAAAGACAACAAACAAATCACGAAACGCAGCCACTGAACGAGGGGCTTGGCTGCCTACAGGCTCATCTTCGTGCTTCCGGGTAGTGATTTCTTATCAACCTGGGCCTGACTTAGACTTCTGGCTGTGTATTTGTTTAAATTAACTTGGCTTTGTACGCTTCCCTCCCCTACAAGACAAATAAAACGCGTGCTGGCATCAAAATTCAGCGAAGCGCAAAAGTGTTGCCTACTTTTAGGCTCAGGCAACTTCTCTCCCTCGCTGTCTTTTGTCTCTGTCATGTGTGTGCCCCACGCCCACTTGATTTAAGGCGCACCTGTCCAAAAACTTTTTGGCCAACAAGTTGAGCGAAAAGTTGGAGGGAAGTTGCAAAGTGGCAAAGTTGCAATTGCGAGTGGCTGCAATCGCTTTGTGGCTGAGCTAATTAAGCCATCGATTTGCCATGCACCAACTGGCAACTGGCACACACCTGGCACCTGGAAATTGTCTAGTTACACACCTCAATTGATCCAATTCGCTGCGCACATCCGCATCGACGCTGGCCGCATCCGTGGTAAGCCGCAGGGATTTGCGTAAATTATGCTCAAGCAGCTCGTAATCCTCACGGCGACGCGTCATCAGTGCGTTCAACTGCTTGGTCAGCAGACGCACTTGATCGCTCAGCTTCAGCTTGTCCGCCTCGTCGGCCTCGTCGTGATGGTTCTGCTGCTGCTGCTGCTGCTCACTCCTGAGCACCATTCGACAGCATCTCCAGCTCTCCAGTGTCGTCGTCATTGTCGTTGTCCTCGTCGTTGACGAAACGCAGCAGTTCCACGCTGGATGGCATTGTTGTTGCTAGTGAAAGGGGCATTGGCGCAGAGCTGGTGCTCGATTGTGTGTCACGCAACATGTTGTTCACATCGCTGATGATGCCGGTGGCGCCACGCGCGCTTGCCACAGCAACGATCAACAACAAAACGAGAGACAGCATCGTCATTTTAAGTTTGGAGTCAAGTTTGGGGTTTCAAAGTTCCACAAAAAGTTGTTGGGCCAAATTAAATAGTGGGAGAGATATTCAAATGTATTTCACGAGGCACAAATTACAGTTAGAGGGTCGGCGGAATTGGGAATTTATGCAAATGTTGGCCACGTCTCATGACGGACCGACCGCAGCTAAACACCTTATAAAGAGCGGCGCTAACCGTATTACAATTATACTGCGCGCGACTCCTTCCCTGCGACACACCTCCACACTCAACTGCGGCACAGCTTGCCACTTGTGCCGTTATTTGGCTGTTGTTGGCTGTTTGTTATTTGCCACTCGAGGGCTGCCCTTTTAAGCGGCTTTAATCGTCACACACACACACACGCACACAAACGTAAACAGACAGTAGACAGAGACGAACTCGTCGCGACTTCGAAAGGAAACTCGTTCAAACTGAGTGAAGACTTCACAGACTGGATGTCAGACTTGGTGCGGCTGCTCAGCGTTGCGAACGAGGCAGTCAGCGCGGCGTTTGTCGTAGGACTAAAGCGTCGCGCAGCAGTCTCGTCCTTTTTATACCCGACACTGCCGACGCTGCCGACGCTGGCTTCGTTTCGCTCTCACGAAAGAGAGAGAGAGAGAGAGAGCGAGCTGCGCTTGAAGAGCATGCAACAAGCAGCAGTGCGGCTCTTAAACAGGTTGCTTGCCACTCGGCCGTAACCGAAGAGAGAGAGTAGGAGAGAGTGTGAGAGTGAGAGAGAGAGTGTGTGTGAGTTTGCTCTCACTTAAGAGCGCTTTGGTATATTGTCGGTTACCAAAGTAACCGAAGCAATTGCGGGTCTGTCTGCAAAAGATGCCTGAACTATCATTAATTAATATCTTAATTAATATATTTACTTAACTAATTTACGTCCCTTGTTTTCTCTCTTAGCTGCTTCGCCTGTAACTGCTTATCATCCATGGCCCTCATATCCTTGAGACAGTCCCAGTCCAGTCGCAGTTTGCCGACACATGGCGCGCCTGCGGTCAACCGACAAACAACGGCAGATGTCAGATCCTATAAACAGACGTTACAATGTTCAAGTTTGCGTCGAGTGCGAATGCGGAATGCGCTTCGAACACTACAGAAAACAGAAACAAAAAAAAAAACTGTAAATAAAAGAGGAAATAAGAAGGAAGAAACCTTGGCAGCTGGTTGTAAATGAATAAGTAAATGAATACTGTACTCAAGCAGCTACTAATAGGCTTATTCAATAAAACAAATGCTAATCATATAGTACGTTCATCACATAAAAGTCAACTCGTTTTGCATACTCAACTTTATTTTGTATTTTCACTCATAAGTTGTACTTAAAATAATTATATTTTACTTGAAAAGTGTTTCAAGTTTCTCGAAACATTGTGGCAAAACCTATTAAGGCAACATTTTTAATATAATATATTTTTAAGTGGAAGGAAGTTGAGTAGATACTTCTTCTACACTATTTATTATTATTTTATTATTAATTAAACAATGCACCTAATGAGAAATAACTCATTCATTATTATTATTTATTTTGTTATCAACATTGACATAGATCAACTTCACTCTCAAAATAGTTACTTACAGACTTATTAGTACAATACTTGTTTCAAAGTTGATTACTTTAATTTAATTTAATTTTTTAATTTTTTTTTAACATTTTATTGTTAAACGTAAAACTTAACTTTAATTTTAGATATACAAGTATATTCCTTGGTTTTTCTATCATATTTATTTTAATAGAAAATAATGTAATATTAATTTTTATATCTAATTTTTTATATTTTTCTTACTTACAGTCGACTGTTCTTAGTTGACTTTAAATAAATAAATAAATAAATAAACTTAATAAATGTTTATCATTACAGCAAGCTTTGCATGTTCTGCAACCTTTGCCATCATTAATCAACTCAAGTTGGGAAAGTTTTCTTTATTTTTTTCTATTTCTCTTCAAACAACACGTTAAATATTCAGGCTCCTCATATACGACGACTTAATCAACCTTTGGCAAATTAATTCATCCATTGTTTCTCAGCGGTTATTGAACATTTTCAATCTGCGGCGCTTTGTGGTTATCTATGCAGTAAAGGGAGAAGTGGGCAGGTAAGTAAGGGAGAGGAAGGTATAACGATTATTCCTAGCTATTTGCTGAACGCTCTTGTGCGTTGCACAGTACAACTTTGAGTGCCGCGCAGAAACGAAAGTCATTTGTGTTAAAGCTAAAATGCTAAAAACAAGCAAAGATGATGGGGAGGGGAGGCAGAGGTGGGGGGGACAGAAAAAATACCGTACCTCAACCGAATGAAGTTTATTTAGCGGCATTGTTGCCCAGCGCTGGTGTTGAATTTTCAGCAATTGTTATGGCAATGGAACAAGAGAAGCGGTTGGTGGGGGAGGGAAGGGGGTTCAGTTGAGAGACTATGCCAAAAATGGCACTTTTTATATCCCATGAGTTGCCGGGGTATGTGCACCTATAAACCACCAAGGAGCAAGCTGCAACCCATGCAGCGGCAGACCAACCCATTCGGGTGGCGCGCTTCGCTGCACAAGCCATGCGGCAAGAGGAAAGGCGAGACGAGGCGTGAGGGTTCGCTATGTTGCCCCCTTGCAACAGCAGTCTGTGCCGCTGCTGCCTGTTGCCCTGTGCTGCGCTGTGTGGCCTTTTGTTGCCATTTTGTCTGCGTTGTATTGCAAGTTGCAATATTTACGTTTTTATTTTTTAATGCCACGCCAAGGGAGGGCGGAGGCATGGGGCAGGGGGTTGTGAGGAAGGTGCAAGGGTGGAGTAAAAGTTGAGCCAAGAACAGAGGGTCGAACTCGCTGACCAGCAACATCAATGGGCTTATAATCAACTGCCATGGCCAGGCCACATGAGTTGTTGTTGTTGTAGTTGTTGTTGCAGTTTGCATATTTAGCTCGTTGCATGCAGTTTAGTTTTTTAATTTTTCTTGCTGTTGCCTTTTGTTTGTTGTCAATTTGTGGCGCGCTGTTCTAGCTTGTTGCACATTGCACATTAATGCAGCCAACTCGTGCGACTAACAGCGCATCCGGCAATTCCCCATATCCAGCACTGCCTTCCCTACACATGGGCGTGGTGCTGCTGCTGCTGTTGCTGGTGGTGCTGTTGGTTGCTCTCTGCGTCTGCCCTTTCAACTGTTGCCCTTGCAACACGGCAACACAGCGACTTGCAACTGCTTCCATTTGCATTGCTCTACATGTTTTTTAGATTTTCCATTTCATTGTCGCCTGCTTGTCATGGTTGTTGCTGCTGCTGCCGTCGTTGTCTGTTAATATTGTTATTGTTATTGCTGGTTTTTATAGTGCCCCCCGCCCCCCCTCTGCCTGTGGCCCCTGTGTGGTTCTCGTTATGGTCAGAGCATATTAAGCTAATGGCCTGGAAGTAAACCTGCTGCTCGGTTAGTCTGCTGCTCACCAAGCTCGCCAGCATCGGCTGCTGCTGCTGTTGCTGCTGCTGCTGTTGGCCGTTATTGTCGCTGCATTTAAGCCATTAACTCTCACTTCGAGGCTATTTTCGCATTTCGGTTTTGAATTTTATTCTATGCCACATTCCATACACTTTTTATCTAACCAACTGTGCAGCAGATGTTTCCTGCAGAAGGGTCTCGTCTGGCGACAGAACAATCTTTTTTTATGGTAGGTTTTTTATTCTCTGCTCTAAATATTACACTTAATTTAAATTGTTAACAATTTAGCTCAAGCTTGGGCGCATAAAGTGTTTGCTTAGCAAATAATTATTTAATAAATAGCATTAAGTTTGTGTTCATACATGTATGAGGTCGAATTTGATGTAACAATTCTATAATATTATATGTTTGTGGTGTAAACAACTTAACAAATGTAAGTTTAGATCAGTTTTAATTCAAATATTCATATTAAAAATGATATTTAAGCGAAAATCCCAAGTCAGATAATATTCATTCCTTTCGCAATCCTTTTGAATATAATAAAAGTTCATAAAATTTCCTAATTGACCAGCAGACTTTGCAACGTTGTCTGCTTTTGCTGTTGGCATTGCGTCCCGCTCATTTCAATTAAGGAGAGAGTGTGAAAGAGGGAGAGTGTGTGAGAGAGAGAGAGAGAGAGAAGAGAGAATGGCACAATCAATGCCCGAAGACAAGCGCGCAAATTAGCGCAGGTGTTTTCAGCTGTTTAGTGAGCTTGTTTTGATGAGGGCAAAACGCCCAAAGGCTGTTGATTCTTTGCATTAACATGCTGGCCCGCACGCACATACAGCCAGCATCACACACACACACGCGCTCGCACACGTACTGTTGACCAATTCGAGCCCGGCTACACCTTGAAACTAAATGCGATGAATGCGTGGACAGGTTTCTGGTTTGGGATCTCGACTTTCGGCCAGCCTGGGCCTGGCGACACACGCGATGCGAGGCAGCAATAGCAACAGCAACAGCAACAACTCTGCAACAGTTAGCCAAAAACCAACAGCAACGACAAAGGAGATTGTCGAACGCTGTCGCTGTTGCTGCGCAGTCGCAGCATGAAGGCTGCGCACTAATCATCTGAATGACAACAACAACAACAGCTGAGGCAAGCCAAGCAAACCGGCTGCCGGCTAACGGCAGGTGCAAAAGAATTCACAACTCAAACGAAAATTTCTTACCTGATTTAATCTTTTTTATTTCTGTGCCTCCCTCTCTCTTCTCTCGCTTGCCTCGCTTCGTCTGCGCCTGCTGCGTTACTTCAGTTCCTTCTGTTCCTTCTGTGGCCCATCGTCGGCCTGTTGCCTTGTTCTTGTCTACGTCTTTTTGGTTGCCAAGGTTTCGTTGTTGTTGTTGTTGTAGCTGCTGTTACTGTTGCTGTTGTTGGCGCGGCTGTTGCTGCAGTTTCTGGGTTTCATCGGCGTGGCATGTTGCCTGCATGCATCGCTTGCCACACACACACACACACACACATGCACTCACTCCGAAGTACATGATGATGTTATCACTCAAGGCTGTTGCTGCTTGGCTGCTTCCACTCGCCTGTTCTGCGTGTGTGTGTGTGTGTGTGTATTTTTGCTTACGCTTTTGTTTTCTTACCAACAGCAACAGCAGCAGCCTGCTGCCTGCTGGCATCGAGTTCTGCTTTTAGCCAGAATTTTATGCAACGCTCCCCTAATGAATGCCCCACGCGAAGCACTCGCAATCGCCTCGCTTGCCTGACAGCTGCCTGCGCTGTGATAAAAAACGAACGAGCCGAATGGTAACAACAAAAAAACGAACGTGAACCAATTGAAAAGCCATAAAAATCCTTTGGCTATGGCACAGACTTCGGCTATAGCTATGTGTGGCCCTCGCCTGTGCGTATATAATACGTTCTCTCTCCTGTACGTGTGTGTGTGTATGTGTCTGTGTTTGTCTCTTGCTCCGCACGTTTGTGTGTGTGCGTTTTTAGAGCCTGCACGACAGCTGCATCAACAACGCATATCCTAGGTATATACAAAAAAGCAAAGAATAATCTAGTGCAGCATGCTCGACGTGCAGATACCCAGCAAAGAGAGAAACAGATATATAAATTGTCACATATTCGAAATTAAATGTAGTTTTTATTTATTTATTTAATGCCAATATTCAGAATATTTAATATTATAATTAATGTACATTAAAGTCGTTGAAGTAAAATAAATTAACAATAAGAATGGATTTGTAGATGAATAGCTTGAAACTATGCAGGTAATTTGTTTTTAACTGTATTTAATTTAAAATTAATTAACGAATTAATAACTTTGCTTAATCTGTTTTGACTAAGCATATCCTAAGTGTATTAATCGAGCCAACTCTATGCCAAATTTAATGTCTCCAAACTGTCCAGAAACTAGTAGCCATTTTGCACATTTAATTAGTCTCAAGTTAAGCATACCCTGTGAAGTAAGTTTCTTATTTACAGGGTAACAAAAGGATGTTTTGCGACGTTCAAAATCCAAGCAGCTGTCGAGCGCTCGCCCGTGCTGGCTGTGAGGCCAACAGATTTTCAGCAGCAGCAGCAGCGGCAGTTGCCCCAGCAAATGCCAGCAAATGGACAAGGTGAAAGATAGCAGGAGCAGCAGGACTTTTGTTAACACAGACATAACACACACACACTTATACACATACCCAGACAGAGTATGAGTGTGTAGGCGCGCAGTTAACAATGCAAATGCAGGGCAGCTCTTTAATTGTGCTGCAGTTGCAGCTGCTGTTGCCGTTGTTGCGGTGGCCATTGCTGCTGCATCATGGGGTGAACCGCATCGGAAATCAATCTCTAGCACTCAGCTGCAGTCCAACTGCAGCTGCAACAACAACTGCAGCAGCAACTGCATCTGATCAGTGCACAGCTGAAAGTAAAGTGTGCGGTGTCCTCAGGTTGCACACCCGCCATCAATCATAGTCCAACTGGGCTGTCAGCAGCCGCATTGAAATGCGTCCAATTGAAACGGAAAACCAATTTTCGTGTCTAGTAAATTTACCCAACTTTCGCAACTTGAGGAAAACTTTGCAGAATTTCAATGTGCTATATATGTATTTCTGCAATACATAAATAAAGTAATAAAATGATTAAATACACTATAATATAGGAAATTGTTAGGTTCGCGGCAGATCGTTGCTTAATTAATATATTTCTAATTGATATTGTCACTTTCTAAATGCCTAAGGTTGCCATATCAACTTGAATCAGCTGTTCTTGTCTATGTTCTCAGCAGCTGTTAAGTCTTAAGCTAAGCAGCTGTTAGATCTAATTCAGATCTAGATCAGCTGTTAGGCACCTGTTAATGTTAACCAATCTGACTCGTCGAATGCAGAAGCGCAATTAAACGTAATTAAATAATATATTCAAACCCTTAAAAACAAAGAATTTTATTGAGAAATAGTTAATATAATAAAGATGGAATATATTCAAGAAATGAAGAAGTTTCGAGTAGTGACAATGATTTAAGCACACTTTACGGCAGTTATCTTACTTGTTTTCTAATCGCATTCATCCCTTTACATAACCTGCCTAGCAATTAAACCTTGGAAACTGCTGTTATAAATTGGCTTTGACGATAATCCTGCTAGGCTCACACATAATTGAGTATCGGCTCCCCCTGACTGTGGCAATTGCGCAATGCAGCCTGTCATTTAAGCTATTTGCGAATTTACAGCTCTGCGCTCGAATCACGTGGCATGCAACAACAGCTGCCCCCAAACTGGACACTCCCGCTCAATCCCCACGAAAAAACTTCATTCACATTCGAAAGAGTTAATAACAAGCTGTAAACAACGCTGCCATTTGCCCGCCTTCTCTTTGTGTGCTACCCTTTTTCTTCTTGATATCCCCTTTCCCCTTCGCGTTCAGCTACTCCCCTGCTACCATTGCCCTATAAAAAGCAGACGAAACAAAACCGATGCGACGCACAAAAATGAAATTGTCGACGAAAAATTGAAAATGCTGCACACAGAGAAATCTCTGCTATGTTGTTGTTGTTGTTATTGTTGTCGGCGGTGGTGTGCTGTTGTTGTTGCCATCGTGGGTGGCGCATCGAAGGACGATGGGGTGAATGCAGTACAGATGTCGACCAGATTACGAACTTAATTGCCCCAGTGCAGGATATGAAACCGTTGCACATGCGACAAAAACCCTTTCAAAAAATAAGACCAGCAAAAAAGAAATGTTGCAAGCGCTGGCGAAGCTCAAATACCCTTTCAATAGGAGTGGGCTGTTTTCAGAGAGGTAAGGGGAAAAGAAAAGAGTCAGTCATAGAGTTCACAGCTAGTTTAAGTTCCTTCAAGTTTCATTCAGCTCGATAAAGAATAAAATGATAAAGAACATAAAATTGACTGATTTCATCCTTCAGTTCAAGAATATATACTTTATTTGCTCTTCTACTTCTTCTCCATTGCCCAACAAAGCGGAACTTCCCACTCAAAACGTATCAAAAGAGACAAAACGAAAACTAAATGGGGCTAGTGCAAAATTTGCTGCCTGCAACTGCAGGCTGTGCCCAGAGCAACAGCAAACGTGCAACGTGCAACAGCAGAAGAAGAAGACAAAAAAAAATCAATACTATCCCAATACACCCACGGAAAAACGTGAAAAATGTCAGTGGCAAGCATTGAATGCAAAATACTACGAACACTTTCTGGCGGCCCTTTCGCAATGACCAAATCGGATTCGCACGGCCCCGTGCGAGAAAATATGCGCAGCAAAGCGGCTTTTGAAATTTTTTATGCATCACCGAGCTAAAAGCATTTTCCAAAATATCAGGGCAATTGAAATGGGTGTAGAAAAATAGCTAGGGTATATTTGCAGTTGTTGTTGTTGTTGCTGGTCTCGTCTCGACTGTATGCTTTAAATCGCTGTTGTATATGAAAATTAAAAGTTGTCTATCACGCACATATCTCGAGGCGATTGTAATCAATATTCTCATTTATTTACATGCTCGTTCAGGTTATGCAAATGGTGCCTTAAGCCTTGTTTATAGGTGTGTGTCCAGTACAGGATATTATAGAGATATTACTGCTATTACTTCTATTACTTAATTTAAGTTTATTAACCATAAAACTATGATGGGTGTACAATTAATAACCTTAACTATTAGTCGTTTAGTGTATTTTGTCTGGACTGCCATCAACTCTACTTCATTGATTGTAAGACTCTCTTAAAAAATCCAATTCTGTTTCACTTAGCTAGAAACTAAACAAACTTGGCTGAAAACCCCTTTCTTATTATTTTATCTAATTGTTCCTCGACATTTTCCACTCGCAATATCAAGTAGTAGGAAGATCTTGCTAGTTCATGGACTCCTTGATTGTCATTGATTAATTGCATAAACATTTATATCAAAATTACAAGGCATAACTGAGTTTAAGACTGCTGAAGAAGATATTTAATATGAGGGTTGTCGATTACATATAGCTGAAGTTGTAGCTTAAAATTATAAATGTAGAGCTTAAATTCCCCACACAATCGCAATAATTTCTGGCAGTGTAAAGTCTCTAAAAATACATTTACATGATGCCGTCTAAACGATTATCCCCAGCAACCGAGGGTTGCTTTCGATTCGATTGCCTTGTCATGGGTTTTTGGCCTGAGCCTATATGATCTCAGGCGGAGCCCCGAAGTACTTGTTCGTGTACTTGTTTTCAATCTGGATACGCTTAACCGTTCTGCGAACTGTAAATCTTTCCAATTTAAATCAACCTAAACGTTTGTCATTTTGACTAATGGCTTATCAAACAAAGAAAAACAAAAAGTCGGGCAGAAAGTGAAAAAGTGCCGCCATTGAAAGCCCGTTCCGCATCAGATTCGGCACCAAGCAACGGGTATTGGCGCTGCAGAGAGAGAGGGAGAGAGAGAGAGAGAGTGCCGGGAAGGGAAAAGGGGGAGACAGAGTAAACTCCTTTGGGGGTTTCGGCTGCTTTGCAACTTCAAATGTTTGACAAAATTTATTGTATCGTAAATTTCGAATAACAGAAGTGGCAAAGAAGGAGCAGGAGTAGTAGAGGAGGAGGTGGAGCCGGCTGATGGGGCTTAAGAGGCAGTCTACACGTATAAAGGAAAATAAAAATAAAGGAGAGCACAAGAAAAAACTTCACACAGCTCGCAGCTCGTAAATTTTCATGAACATTTATGCAAAACTTTTGTGAGAAATTCGTGATGCTTATGCTCCTCAGGTGATTTTCGTCGAGACATGCAGAAATGCCCTGGCCCCACAAGGTGGTCAGGGAGTTCGCCCTCCTAATGAGCAGGACATGCACAAGTGGCCATTGCTTAAAGCTGAAAATGCTATTGATGGGGGCAGTGGCGGGTGGCATTATAAATTAACAAGGGGCAGCATAAATATTTCAACGTGCAACGACACCAATTCGATGCAGACGGCAACCCTAACAGCCTGGGAAACGAGCGAAAAAGGCAAGAAAAGGAAATGAAAACTGTGCGCAATGATGAAGCGTTTAGTGGTGGCCCAAGCTCAAGAACAATAAAAGCCGGAAATGCTTAACAGCAGCAGAGGGAGGGGGAGAGAGAGAGAGAGGGAGAAGAAGAGGAAGCAACTGAAGGGACCCACAATCAACCTAACAATGACAAAGTTTCCGTTTTCGGGCTGGCTGAATCGAGCTCAGGTCCTGTCTACGCCCACCTTGTTGTGCATTGTGTCAACTGGCGTACAATAAATGCCAGCAGCAACAACAGCCACTACAAGAACAACAAACAATCAGAGAGTACGTAGAGCAACAATAAGCTGCCTAGCAGCATATGAAGAAGGCACTTTGCGCCCTGCCAGAGAAATATGAATCGCGTGCTAAGGCAAAGGACGAGCTCAGGAAGAACAAAAGGAAAGCAGGACAACTAAAACTTTTGCCGTACTTGTTATTGTTGCTGCTGCTGCTGCTGCTGCTGTTGCTGCTATTTATACCCTGTCAACAATAAACTGAACACAAGAGTTGTGTACCAGCCCCAGCAGGTGCAGTGTGCAGGGTATACTGCAATGAGAACAAGATTATGAGTCCTTTTGGCATAATGATATAGATAGTTATAGACAGATAAACATAATATACTTAACCATTCAAGATACTTCTTGAGAATATGCTTAATTCAAGTCATCAATATGGATTAACAGGGTATTTGGCAGTGCGTGAATTCCTTTCATGTTTTTTTTTCAGCTTTTGCTGTGCGTGCTATTTTTGGTGTGCCTGTGTGTGTTGGTGTTTGTGTCTGTCTGCTTTGTTGTGATTTATTTATTTTGTTGTTTGCCGCTTTGTTGTCACTTTATGCTTTTATTGTGCCCCAAAACCCGCACCCGCACCCAAGCTAAGCAAGAACAACAAGCATACGCCACGTGGGCCACTCTTGTGTTGTTTCACTTGCTTGCTTGCTAAGCAAGAAATCATAAAGTTAAACTTTTCTTATTACCCCGCCAAGCACGCGGCTGCTGCTCAAGAGAGCTCAAGTGCCATTAGAGTTATTAGGCAGCGGGTCCCGCACGACAAGGTGGGGGCCGGGGTCAATGGCCGCAATTAATAACCCTCGACTGCGTTGATTGTCTCTGCGTATGTGTGTCTTTGTCTTGTCCTTGATTGGCAGTCGATGCATCAGGAGTGCGACCCGTAGTTTTATGGAAAGCAGCTGCTGATGCAAAATCCAGTTATAATTGATGGCAGCAAGTGGTAGATAAGGGGGGAACAGGCAAGGAGGGAACGAAGGAAACAGGAACAAAGTCAAATCATAAGCCGGAAATCGTTAGGTATATCACCTGCTGCTGCTGCTGCTCTCGGTTACAGTCAAAGGAAAGAAATGCCAAGCCCAAAGATGAATCGAAATCGAGGGCGAGCAGCGAGTGTGAATGTGCGAGTGTGAGTGCGAATGTGAGTGCGAGTGTGAATATATATGCCAAGTGTGTGTGTGTGTGTGCCTGTATTTGAGGTTTCCTGCGCATATCCTTTCCGATGTGCTGCAGAAAGAAATATGCGAGGATAAGAACTGTCAGCTGCCTGCCTGGCTGAGCACACAAAAGAAGTCCGTGTTTCCGTTTGCCAATAACATATGCACTCCCCCCTCTTCTCTCTCTGTTTGTCTCTCACTCTGTCCCTTTGCAGTCGCTCAGTCATTCATTTATGCATTCATTTGAGACTGGACTGCTGTCCTTGCTGTCATTGCCTGATCCTGCCTTGTTGCTCCACACAGGCTGCAGTTCTTTGATTTTATTTATTTATTTTTAATTATGACGAAATTTCAGTGCACACGAGAAATTACTTTTGTTGACAGTGAACTTTTGATTAATGCACTCAAAAGAGGAGCAGTAAAAGGAGAGTGTAGAGGGGGAGGTGGGGGAGGGGGGCTGTGCTGCAGTTTGTGTCCGTTGTAGGCGATAAACAATGCGGCGGGGCTGCGTGTCCTGCTGCATGTGTTCCGTCGACCACACATAAAACGCCAACTTCATCAGTTGGAATCAGTGTAAGCAAGCGGCAACCACACGCATACAAGTGCAACATGCAAATGAACATATATACACAAACACACACACGCGTGCACTCCTTGATTCATTGAGGGTGAGCGCAGACACGTCGCTGGTGCAGCCTGTTGGCAGTTGGAAGTTGTGGAGTACACGGCAGAACTCGTCGCATACGTCTCGCTTACCACATTGTCCTGTCAGCGTCATTGAGAATGAAATATGAACAGCACAAATGTGAAAAGTGTGGACATTGAACGGCCAGCAGCGGCCCCAGACCAGAGGCAGCCAGAGGCCCAGACCCAGATCCAGGCCCAGGCTCGGCAGCAGCCTGCGCGCAGCTCGTTGTTCATTTGCAGAATTGGTCACTGCGGCCTGCATTGTGTTGGTGCACCGTACACCTACCTAGTGTGCAGTGTCTGTGTGTGTGTCCTGCTGATGCCCGGCAAATTGCATGCGGTGGCGAGTTTCAGCAGCAGCAGCGACGACGGCAGCGTGGAAATCATTTAAAATGTTGCATCCGAAATGCGAATTCACCCACTTATTCATTTCTGTCGCTGCAACCGCAATTTAAACGTTGACAGCACTGGCCACGCCCCCACACACACACACACACACACCCGTCTGCCCACACAACGGTTAAATTATGGTCAACTTCAGTTCGGGACAACGTTTTCGTGGCCCCCGCCGCAAATCTGTTGTAAGCTCTGCCATTTAATTTCTGACTGCCATTCCGAGAGGGGTTTAATGAGTTTAGACTGACCCCCCCCCCTACTCCTTTGCTGTTTGCCGGCATTAACTAGCCTTCTACGCCTGGACGTGTATAGCCATGGCCTGTGGCCCAGTGCAGTCTGTTCGGCTTAACAACTTGTACTTATCCCGAGTAAAGTCAAGTGAAAAGCGCACATAAAACTCGACTGAAAAAAAGGCAGCGAACGTAATGTGAATACCCTGTAAAACAGCACCATTAAAAGGGCTGTAATTAAATCGAGAGAATTAAAGTAGAGCAAGCAAAGGTTTGCACTTTAAGGTACAGCATGTTGGAGGTAATGAAAGGTTGGAGTATTCGGCGCAATTTGAACTTCAGATAGTTCAATTTTACTTTGCTTGATTTCATATGCAATTTTACTTCACTTTATTTTATAATTAAACTGAAAGCAATAATAGTAACAGATAGATAAAATAATATATTGATAGTATATGTTCGCGGCAGATCACTGCTTTATCTAAGCGCTCAAGGTTGCCATACGAGTGGAATCAGCTGTTAAAATCTATGTTCTATGCAGCTGTTAAGTCTTATGTTAAGCAACTGTTAAATCTCTTGCTAGCAGCTGTTAGGTCTAGCTTAAAAGTCTTGCAAAACAGTCTCTTCTCGCATCACATGTAAAAACTACAGCGGCACAATAATAATTAATAATATTAAACCCTTGCTTTTAATTCGAATAGAAGTAAGGCGGTTGCACAAATCAGTGTACCCGTAAACAGTATATATAACTTTTATATAAGCTAAAAAAGAGATTCAATCACAGCAGTTTGTACTTCAGTTACTTCAATGTTACTTTAATTGATTCCAAATGCAACTTAACTTCACTTTATTTCATAGTAAACAATATTTATAGGAGGAATATAATAGTATAATATATAATATAATATATTTATTGAATATATGTATCACATTTCACTAAGCTGCACAGTTCATAACGATTCAACAACAATCAACAGCATTTTGCCCTGATAGGAATATGATCAGGTCAGGCGAAAGGCAGCCCACAATTACCCCTCCTCCTAAAGGGTATCTGCAACTCTGCCATCCTCCTTGTGAGCACACTAACTTTATCCATTTTTTGTTTTATGACTTGCCTCACGCAAGTTCCACTTCGTTAAGCAAAAAAACGGCCAAGCGAACATTCTATTTGGGGGTGCGACCAAAGGACTTGAGTATCAACTGTGCAAATACGTGTAGAGTAAAAACTGAACCGGAACCGGGAAGCGGCAAGACGCGGGGACATGCAAAAACCACTCGCTGAAAATTTATCACAAAAAGGGCAGCAGCAGGCTCGTATAAAATGTATATGAATAAATACAAGTATACTAAATGCCATTAAATGAATAAATCCATTTGCATTTTATTGTTTAATGCGTTAACCAAACTATGAAATAATTTGTTATCAATCGCTTTTTGCTACTTTTCTGTATCAATATTTGAATTTGCCATTGTTTGTTTTGTTAGCTTGAAGGCGGTTCAGTACAATAGGCTTTTTTGTTTTGTCTATTGGGGATAAACAATCAATTAAATGCGCTTAATTATGACCACAACAAAGAATAACAGTAAATGTTTTCATAAACTTGTTTGTGAATTCAGAATTTATAATAATAATATATTAAATTACTTTTAAATGTTTGCCAGAGAAGTGGCTTTCTATATTTGCAATTTATGGAATATATTTTGTTATATACTTCCTTTGCATAATTATATATTGTTCACAACCTGAATCCCTCGTCATAATCAACAGTTAATTACGGAAAACAGAATTCAGGGTTTTGCATTTGATGCGCTGTCAGAAATAGCTCTACAATTAAGCATTGTGCAAAAACTGTTGATGGCCAAGCAGCCGCAGGGCGGGTGTGAGGGTCTGCAGACGGGGTGGGGATGTGGATGTGGAGGGGGGGATGTCAACAGTGCCAAACCACAGACAAATAACTGGTGCCAGCTAACAGCTAAGGGCCAACTAACGGGTGTGTGTGTGTATGTGTGTGTGTGAGTGTGTCTGTGAGTGTTGTGTCCACTCAAAGTTGCTTGTCATTGAACCATGAACT
Source organism: Zaprionus nigranus (assembly GCA_018903425.1). NCBI lineage: Eukaryota > Metazoa > Arthropoda > Insecta > Diptera > Drosophilidae > Zaprionus > Zaprionus nigranus. The sequence goes on along the minus strand of JAEIGD010000062.1, from coordinate 476,712 downwards.
GTTTTCGGGCAGCGGACGAGGGGGGGCTGGTAGTAGCTATGAAAGTGGAAGTAGAACTCAAACTAAAGCTGAAGCAGGTGCAGCCGAACTGGGAGGGGGAGTCAGGGGGCAGCGGGTGGACGGGGCAGGTGTAGCACACTCATCAGCAGCTCAACAACTGGAGGGCAGTTGTCGCTCTGGCATCGTTACTCATGCAGAGACACTGCAACAGCAAGGGCAACAAGAGGAGGCAACAGCAACAAGAGGAGGCAACAGTGGGGGGAGGCAAACAGCGGGAGGGGAGCAAGAGAAACCTCACGTGTTTGTGGACTGTGCGCGTATTTGGTTATGCAAAAAGGACAGAACCAGCACGACTCTTGTAGCAGCGCGCTGTTTGATTTGCACGCGAGGCAGCGCGAGAGGCAGTTGCTCCGTCAGCAGCTGCAGGTGCTGTTAAAAATGAGCATGTGGCAAATACTTAAATATTTATATTGAATTTACATGAGACCCGTCAGAGCGCGAATCAACGTCAGCCTCAGCCTCAGCCCCGACGTGCATTGGAATTTAATTAAAAAAATAGTGGACAAGCAGAGTAGTATATATACTATATATATACTATATAGTAGCAGTAACTGTACAGTATACACTGCAATGTGCTGCGGCTGCATAATTAATGTCCATTTAATGGCCATTAATTGAAGTCGATGGTCTCTGATTGGCAAAAGCAAATCGGGCTGCAAATTGCATAAAGTTTTTGTTTGTGTTTATCTGCGCGCTTATCTGCAAATCGTAATCTAAATTACGCGGCTTTATCACGTATTAATGCGGGCCGGCAAGCGAGTGGTTTGCAATTATGGCCAATGCAAAGGCAGAGTGGGCCAGAGGCCGAACAAAGAAGGGAGAGTGTGGGCAATGGATGTGATGCGTTTTATTAAAAGCACGTTTATATAATGCACTCAACACACGACACACACACACACGCAGTATGTTGTAAGTGGTCACATCTATCACAGTAAGTTGTAAGTTGTCCTGCTGCGGGAACAGGATATAAAGTGTAGGGCGCAGCAGCTGCGGCAGGATAACGGCGCACACAACGGGGCGTATGAGCTATCTATCATATTATCTTCGGCCAGTTGAACTTCTTGTGTTCTGTTGTCTTTAGCATTAAAATGCACTCGCACTCGAGCGTAAACTGCTGGCTCCTTTTATTGAAATCGACGCCATGGCGCGCGTAATGCGAAAATTATGCCAAAAAGGCTGCCAGACAGATGGAGAGACAGTGTGTGTGTGTGTGGCGTCATTTAATCGTCATCCACATGAATGAGTTTAAATATTAACGCACTGCGCTTTCAATATGTAACCATAAACCTTTGTTTTGAAACCAGATCGCATAAGCCAACTGACGCCGTTTATTGGGGCACACTTCAAACAACTGACGCGCACACACACGCCTCGTCCTCTGGCCACAGAGACCACACACGCAGTGCCCTCTCTCTCTCTCTGTTTGTCCCTCTCTGACTGTGTGTCCATATGGTCACATAGTTGGCCACAGGCGTCAGCCCGCAAGAGTCGGCCACAATTTATGAATATGACACTCGCTCGTTTTGCAGCATTTGTCGACCGCCTGCAATTAATTGCGAGTTGCCTCAAATTGATGTTCAGTTAAAAAATTGCCGCACAAATTGGCCGACACCCGTTGCCCGTCGCCGTTGCCAGGTGAATGGGAATCGAATATCCAAGAAGGGGGCAGCGGGGCAACGAACTTTGTTACACTTTGGGCGGAGTAATTGCTGTTTGTGGAAGCGAGCATTGTTTGGCAGGCGGAACTGCTTGCCAGTTGGAGAAGCAGTAGAAGGGCAAGAGGGAGTATAAATTGAAGAAGGAGTAGAAGGAAAGGGAGGGGAAGGGCAAGGGGTGGTCGTATTGCATGCAAATGTCAAAAGCACAAAAGCGCTTAACGTAATTTCAGACATGCCATGTGCCAAAGTTCGACTCCAAGTTGGGCTAAACAGTTTGCCGGTCAACAGTTTGCCAGTTGCTGCCGCTTACAAGCCATTGACAGGCCAAATGGGTCACATTGAGCCGAAGAAAGTTCCATGCCTGCAGCGGGTGCAGAGACAGAGAGAGAGAGAGGGAGGGAGGGGATACCAAGTTGGAGACTGTCAATAACAGTTGCACGCAAGACTCCAATTGCACTTTGCCACTTGCCAGTTGCCTATAACCCGTTAACCGCTGCCCCGCTTCCCTGCCCCCTCGCTGTCCCATGGTTGAGCGGCTGTAGGTTGTCATCCAGTTGCAGCTGAACGCACGCGTGCACTAATCCTTTTTGCAGCTGCAATCTGCGACTGCCGCATGCAGGATCAGAGTATCTGCGTATCCTGCCTGCCTGCCAGCTAAGTCCCCGAATGCAATACATCAAATTTGGCAGCCAGTCTCGCTGCCTCTGCCAGCCTGCCTGCGATCATCATCGGGCAGCGGCAGGTGCGTCTCCTGCTCCCCAATGCGAAGACGACGACAACGACGACGACGTGGAGTCGCTGTGTGCTGATTGTAGGGGCCATCAAACAGATTGCAAAACACATTTGCAACATGTTACGTGCCACGTAAGCTGCAATTAAGTTTTGTTAATTTTAATGAAGCTTTGTCGCATCTGCTCCTGCCGCTCCTGGGGGAACAAGCAAAAGGGACACAGCGAAAACAGCAGAAGGAGCCCAGAAAAAATAAAAAATACGAGAAACACAAACTGGCCGCAGCCGCTGGCAAGCCTTTTGTAGGGATTCAACGTTTTGGTTTTCATGCGCTGCGCTCGACTGCGCCTCAGACGCTGCCGCCACATCTCCCGCCCAAAAGCAATGCAGTGGCAGAAAAAAAACAACACAGGAGAAGCAGCAACGGCAGCGGCAGCAGCGGCAGAAGCAACTGCAACAGCTGCTGGTCCTGGCTGCCTTTCGAGGGTTGTTTCTGTGTGTTTTCTCTGGTGCTGCCCTTAGCATTTATTCAACTAGTTTTAAATTTAATTAAAAATACCTGCCAAAAGGTTGATCATTATGTGGATTTCTTCTGCCAGCCTCCTGCAAAAGAAATTGTCATAAAGAGATAAATAAAACTGATATCATAGTTGGGGCACAGAAAATGCGCTTGGACAGAAAAGTTAAATACAAAAAACACTTTCTCTGCAGATATTTAATTTGTTCACGTTACATTTACATACCTACTCATTATTCACTTTTATTTCAGCGCTGAAACGCACTAAATATTTCTATGGCATGTGCCTATCGATATTACTTTTCAAACCTACGTTAACATTCATCGCACACAATCTGCGCTCACTAAGCAATGAACACATAGAGACCCCAAACAGCGGTTAAAACTGCTGCCACTGCTTTTCGATCCAGCTGCCCAGAGCTCGAAGCATTGAGAGTAAAGACTTCGGCTGAACGCTCGGCTGGAGCAGCTGGCTGTTCGGCTGGGGCGGCTGCGTGTTCGGCTCTCAGTACAAACAGCACATAGCATCAAAACAAGGGCCAAGGGCCAAGGGCAAAGGGCAAAGTAATTCTCCTCAGCCTTAGTCTCCTCAGCAAAGGCAAAAGGAAAAAGGCAAAAGGCAAAGGGCAAAGGGCAAAAGGCAAATTGCAAAAGCAAAAGCAAAACCAAAGCAAAAGCAAAGCGCAAAAGGCAAAAGGCAAAGGGCAAAAGCAAAAGCAAAAGCAAAGGGCAAAAGGCAAAGGAGGCAAAAGGCAAAAGGCAAAGGGCAAAGGGCAAAGGGAGGCAAAGGCAAAAGCAAAAGCAAAAGCAAAAGCAAAAGCAAAGCAAAACAAAAGCAAAAGCAAAAGCAAAAGGCAAAAGGCAAAAGGCAAAAAGCAAAAGCAAAAGCAAAAGCAAAAGCAAAAGCAAAAGCAAAAGCAAAAGCAAAAGCAAAAGCAAAAGCAAAAGCAAAAAGCAAAAAAGCAAAAGCAAAGCAAAAAGCAAAAGCAAAAGCAAAAGCAAAAGCAAAAGCAAAGCAAAAGCAAAAGGCAAAAGCAAAAGCAAAAGCAAAAGCAAAAGCAAAAGGCAAAAGCAAAAAAAGCAAAAAGAAAAGCAAAAGCAAAAGCAAAAGCAAAAGCAAAGCAAAAGCAAAAGCAAAAAAGCAAAAGCAATAGCAAAAGCAAAAGCAAAAGCAAAAGCAAAGCAAAGCAAAAGCAAAAGCAAAAGCAAATGCAAAAGCAAAGGGCAAAGGGCAATGGGCAATGGGCAAAAGGCAAAGGGCAAGGGCAATGGGCAAAGGGCAAAGTAAGTCTCCTCAGCGTCAGCCCTAATCTCCTCAGCCAACGGCCAAGGGCCAAGGGCTCTTCACATGAAATATGCCAATTCATCGCACACAACCTGTGCTGTTAAATGCACGTTAGATCTTAGCAAATCGATAGTTCTATCGTGTGGCAATGCACAATAAATGTTTCCCGTGTCGAAATCTCCCACAGAGCTTAAGAACTTTGCAAATTAATCGCTGAAGTTCGCGTATCGTTTTATCAGGTTTTCTTTCGTTTTGCCCACAATCAATTTGTGCAACATCCTCAAGGATGCCGTATCATGAGTCGGCAACGACAACTAAGTGCTTGCCGTCAGGTTGCCAGCAATAATAAAAATTTATGCTTGAGTTTTGCATGTGTGTGCTGCAAATTTTTGTTAACGTTTGCACTTTGCCCGCTATTTGCCAGCAACTTTTCGGGGGCATGCTGCAAAACTTTATCCAAATACAGTAAATACCCAAAGCCGTAGACGTAGCTGTGGTTGTAGCTGCAGCCGTTGCCGTTGCCGTTGCCGTAGTCGCAGCCAAAGCCAAATCCGCAACCAAGAAGTCCAGGAGGGCCATCAACAGCAACTGGGGTAAACATAAAATTTCCCTCAACTACAAAGTGGTTATTTTGTTTGAAGTAATCCGCAAGAAGTCGTTAAAACTGTCGTTGCCAGTAGATTGATGATGGTTTCACGTGTCCAACGCAGATACGCGCTGCATCTCGCTGGCATCGCTGCATCTCGCTCTGATCCGGCCGCCAGTCATGTATGTAGTTCTATTTATGATGGAGTGTGCGGGAGGCCGTGTTGCATGCGCCCTCGCGAGAGTGCACGTTGCAAGGCACGGCAAGTGCAGCGGAGGCGAAGCTGCCACTCCTCGTATCGGCGACTATACGATCGCCCTTAATATCGGCACATGATTTACGTCTCAATGACTCCCCAACGCTTTGATATGCAAATACAGTGAGTAACCATGTACACAGTCTAGAGATGGCAGTGTGTGCCAGCACGAAAGGCACGAGTTGGCTTGTTGTACTGGTAAGTATATCACTCCTCTCTTATCTCCTCCTGTTCAGAGCACATCTCGTGTTGCTTGTCTCGTGTTCAATGTCACGCCACCATCGTCAGGACATTTGCGGCACATACGCACACTCATACACACACAACGTTTTCAGAGTTGAACTCTATAAAATGTGCTTGGCAAAGAAATACCAAGAAATGACACCTCTTCCCCCTCCCCCCACGCATTGCAGCTCAACCCTGTCTTTGACACCTGATAAGTGTGTGTATGTGTGCCTGTACAGGTACTGCTGCCTAGCCCGGCCAGGTTCGGCTGCTCAGCTGCCGCCTGTAATCAAATATGCAAAGCAAATAAAATGCCAAAAGCAAAAGGAGAGCAAAAGAAACGGAAAAGTGTGTAGACATTAACGGATCCTAGCAGTTTTCCTTTAACTGGCGCCGACTGCTTCCGACAAATTTTCAATTAACTTTGCCCTCCAGCAGGCATCGCCTTGCAGCTTTTAATGTCACGTGGGCGTCCTGACAGCAGCAACAACAACAATAACGGAATGCGACTCAAATGGCGCAGGTTATTGGCAATAAAAGGTCAGCAATTTCTACATGTGTTTTTGTTTGCTCTGCCGGAATTAACATAAAATAGAAGTTCTCGTTGAGCGTGAAACTGTTATGCTCCCAGCGAAATCATATTTAAGAAATGCCTGTTTCCCATCCCCCTCTTCCCCTTCTCCCTCTCCCGCCTTTTTGGTTTCCTTTTCACGACACGTGAAATCAATGAAGACTCTGGCACGGCTAACGTGACTGGCTCAGCTTAGGCCGTAATGCTGATGAGCCTGATAAGAGGCCACACCTTTGGCTTAATTGTGTGCGGATAGGTCCAAGTGCAGTTGCTTGACCCGCACCTGAACCATGTACAATAAGCACCTCTCTAAGTACATGTAATTCAAGTCGAACACTTAAGTTTGCCTCGTAATTGCCGACAGGCGATAAGCGGAGGTGCGAGCTCATAAGTGATACGAGGAGCACTTGGTGTTAGACGAAATCATAAGCATACTACAGTGAATACGATATATATTTAAAAATACTTAAGTGTTAAGTTATAAGTATGAATAAGTGTTGACGTCGTTACTGGAACTTGTCTCGTAATATTATTAATATAAATTGTTAAGCAAATCAAGTTTCATTTTAAAGAAAAGGGTTAATAATATTATAATGAAAAAACAGTGTGAGTGCTTATAAATGAATTTTCATGATGTTGAGGTGAAACAGACTTGATTATTAGCCGACGTAAAAACTCTATTATGTAAGAAACCTTTAACCCCTTAGTTTTTAATTTGTAATCTTACTTATTTTTATCAAATTGAACTTTCAGCAATTTTTCAAATTAGAACGGATTGCACTGCTTGAGAGATTGCACACTGAGATTCATTATGTTTAGATATTTTCCAACACTTGTTTACCAGTTACGTGACGCCTTAGCCTAGTAACAACCCATACAAGCAGTTGGCTGAACACTGCTTGCCATCATGCCCTATAAGCACTGTTACTGCTTTGCTTCGAAGTGTGCACTGCATGACAGTACTCAAGCAGTTCTTTACGTTTTTTCCGCACTGCTTGTTCCCAAGCAGCAGATTGCACGGCGAAACATTACACATACGCAGTGTGTTTGACCCAATACAGAGACTGCGAGCAAAAGACATCACTATTGTGAACGCTATCAGTAGCCGTAGATTCATCTTATGAGCACACACTTTATTCTATCTTCTTTTCTTTTACCTCTCTGTTGTAAAGGAGCTTTTGTCAATGGGTTATGGTAGTTCAAGTTAAGTATAGCAGGCTAATTCTAAACCAATACTAGTTGCACGTATGCAGAAGTGATTAACCTGCTGTCTACTGTGTATACAAGTGTATATGCATATATTTATCTATATTTATCACATTTAACAGTAGTTTAAAATTGTGCTATTTATTTTAGAGCAGCTAATTTGCGATGGCTACTCAATTGAAAATACCCTCTTTGGCTGCCTTGACAACGAGAGATTTGAGACCTTCGGTGACTTCGACGCCGACTTCCGTAATTTGCTTGGACGGCAGGAAGAAGCCAAACGTACCCTTGTCACGCAGCTCCACAGTGCAGGTGAATGGAATATTTTTAACGCCATAGGCCCAGTCCTTGGCGGCGCCAGAGACAATGTCTGCAAAGTAAACGAGGAGGCGGAGGTCAATGACATTTGGAGTCTCCCTAAGTCGCGCTCAACTTTTCAACTTTTCACTTCGATACTCACAGTTCAATAACCCGCTGGCGCCGTAGGTGAAATCGGAGCCGTATGGCTGCACAGCACCATCAGCAAAGGCGGCGGCAATGCGCATCATCTGATCGTAGTTGGGCGGGAAGTCGGTGTTGGAGTGTCCATAGGGCAGCAGCACGTACTGGCCGTAGGCGTGGAAGGCCATGTAGGCGCGTATGTAGCCATCCTCGAAGGAGCTGACAAAGCTCTGCAGCGCCAGTATCTCTGCCTCCGTGTTGGGCTCCTCGCCGCCAAACCAATGATCGCAAGGATCATCGATATTCCAGCCAGCTCCACCCCAATGATACTCAAAGTTGCGATTCATATCGACGCCGAAGCAGTCTCCCGTTAGGTTTCTATATCCATTGGGGCGACGATTTTTGCGCCACAGACGCTCCACCTCGTGTGTATATACAAATCCGTCGGGATTCACCATGGGCACCACAATCCAATCGTACTCCTCGGTCAGGCGCTGTATCTCAGCATCTTCCGAGTTGATGAGCTGATTCAGAATGAAGGTGACTGTCGCGGAGGAAATCCATTCCATGGCATGAATATTGCCCTCGATAAGAATCGCCTTGTTGCCCTCGCGCTTCGACAGCCTGACACTCTTGATGGGGCGGCCCTCGTAGGAGTGACCTATGACCTTACAATCGAGATAATCGTGGGCAGCGCACTGCTCATCCACCCACTCGTAGATCTTATCCAACGGATGGTACGTTACCCAGTCCATGTCTGCGTCCTTGTCATAGACAGACTCATCCAACAATCTAAACGAGAAAGTTTTCAATCAGTTTTCATTATCACTCTACCCTCTCCATTTCCCCCTTCACCAACTGGGCACCTACGCCTGCAAATCCTCGATTACTATCTCAAATTGAATATCCAACAAGTTGAGAGTCTGCTCGAAGACGTGTTGGTGTTGAGGTGAAACAACAACGTCATAGCTGCGATTGGCAACGCCAATTTCCTGCAGCATGTGAAACTGAAATGGGCCAAAAAGTTCAGTTCAGTCGCTCGGGACCCCTCGGGGGCATACGAGACCTACTTGTAAGCGCTGATGAATTTTTTTTGAACTCCTCCAACTGCTCGTTATCCTTGACAAAAGCTTTGTACACTCTGAAATTGTCGTAGCGCGCGGCCATTGGTTTCCTGGCTGTGGCCAACGCCGCCAAGGACACCAAGGACGCCAAGGCTAATGCCAGCACTAACACTCTCATTGCACTTTGTCCCTTTGTACGCGTGTTTGTTTTAGTATTTCAATTCGCTCGCTCAGTGCACCCCGTTAGACTGCGCTGCGCTCTTCACTGTACCTGCGTGGACTCTGGCAAGACGTGGCCTTTTATATGAAGCACTTGGCTTGCGTGTCGATTAGCTCTGGAGTGCCCACTCAAAGGCTGCCAGGCTGGCAGGCAGAAAGTGCAACAACAACGGAGACAGAGACACAGAAGGAGACGGCGACTGCGACGTGTTATCTAATAAGTTATTGATAGCTGCAATCTTTTGATCAATCATCTGTTATTCTTGTGAATTGCACTGTGCGAGAGTGTGTTGTGGCCATTGTGTGGCATGTGTCTGCTGCTCTGCTGTCTGCGCCACTTATTGTTGGGCTTATCGCTCTGCTTCTCACTTAATCTACCACAAAGAAGACGACACAGCTGCAGCAATTGAACTTTGGCCATTGAGTAATATCGGAAGGGGACTGCCAGAGCTTGGAATTGAGTGCAAGTCCAGCTAGCTTGTCATAAGTTCTAAGCAGCTTTTGCTTGTCTTTCGCAAGATAAACCTGTCTTTATATGCAAATAAATCGTGTATAGTTAGTTTTCAATTTTCAAAAAATGGTAAGTTTGATTTGATTGTTAGACATTTATCTTTTTAACTAAATTAAATCAAAGTTTAGTTTGTTTATACTAACTATTTCCATACGGAACCTCATTGCATGTTTAGAAACATTAAGTCCATGTAATGTATTAATGTATTAGACTCTATCATTATCATATCATTTCATTTATCTCTGACATCTGTACATGTTTAATCTTTCTTTCTTGCATTCAACCTGTCCATACAATGTAAATTAAAAAACCTGTGAAACTTTTCCATTTTGTTGACTTTGCTTATATCAGCCTCTTGAACTCTAATCAACCCTGTCTTATTGTCTTGAATTGCACTCAGTCACTTGGCTGCCGCCTTATAATCTGCACACTTGAGTGGCAGCTCAATGCAAACATCTGCCAGCACTATTAATAGTGCCAATGATGAGCCATGCTTATGATTGTCATCGAGGCACTTGTCTGGCAAATGTTTAACTGCAATTAGATACTCGACTCCCTCCCCATCGGGCCAGTGTCTGCGCGTGAAGAAGCACTCTCAAGTGCGCCCCAAATGACCAATTGAACATTGACATTGAGTGATGAGAGTAGTAATCATCATCTTGGGGACGTGGGAAAAGGAAATGGAATTTAATTGCCTGCATTCAATTATTGTTTAAATATTGATTACAATTCAACTGCTGCACATATAATGCAATTAGTGCAAACAAGCGACGAAGTCAAAAATACATATTGATGTCATATTGCGATTTACGATTTACGATTTAATTGATTATGCAAATGCATTTAATTTCGGGGCTAAACAGCTTTGTCAATATATCAGTGGCACAGCAGGCGGGCAAAAAGTGCAATTAAATAAGGTATTTAAATGATTTTGGCATATTAATTAAGTGGGCCCAAGTAGGAATTAGTAATTAAATTGATTTTACGTTCTTTGTTGCAATTTAAACATCAATCGCACAGCACTAACAGAGGCTGAGTGAGATAACAGTGAGATAACAGCGGGAGAGAGAAGAGCATAACAGACTGTAAGCGCAAGCTGGTCTCAGTTAACAGCAGGAGAGAGAGAGAGAGTGCGTGGGAGCAGTAAATGTTAACTCAATGTTGATTAACAGTGCGTTGACTGCAAATTGAAATTTGTTGCAAGTTTTTTTGTTTTTGTTTGATGCCGCCTCGTAAAACGTGGAACGCGGTCACTAATTTAGAGCTAGCCCCGGCTTTTATGTCTAATTAAGCAGCGCAATGATTGCAGAAATGAGATTCGAGGCATTTGTTAATTAAAAGCAAGCAACAAATATGCCGCGCACGAGAACACGTGCTAAACGAATACGCCAAGTTGTTAAGTACCAGCAGACTGACTGTCTTTCAGTCCCTCCCCCTCCCTCGCTCAATATACAGCGTGATCCCTGACGCCCTTGACGAGTGCCTCGTAAATTTACACACGCACCTATGTGACTGTGTGTCTCTGTGTGTGTTACTGGGCTGTCTTTACTGCTCGCATATAAAGAAATATACCGTGCGACGCCCGAAACATTTCCTTTTGTTTATTCGCTGGCAGAAAAATAAGCGCGTTTATTGCCGGAAGTTAAGGTCTCATAAAAATGATGTTAATTAGCTTTCTCGACCATAAAATGCGGTTTTGTTTGCATTTTCCAATACGTTGCATTCCACAGCGGGGGTAAATTGAAATTGTTCACAATATATAACTCATACGCCGCATGAGGCACGTGTCCGTGTGCAAGATATGCAAACTTTTTTAGGTCCCGCCTCGCATAAATTGACTTTCCTACTTGGCTTTCGCTCAACGCTTCAGGTGCCGGCAATAGCTCAGCTAAGCGTGTGTCTTGCGACACAAATATGCCAAGGCAGGGTCAGGTGAAGTGCAGGGTGAAGGGGGGAATGGTGACTGTCTGAGATGTATGCTCAGCCGGCTATGCTCTGCCACAAAGGCAAATATTTACGACAGGCAAGCGGGTGGCCTGGGCACAGGCTGGGCAGGTGGAGGCAAGCTATGGCTCAGGCGGGCGGAGGGGCAAGGGGAGGTCAGGCGATGACTGCCTGACTGTCTGCCCTGGGGGAGACAGAAGTTTGTGGCCCTCGTGTGCATAGTTTCGGCGTTTCAGGCATATGCGAAAGTTAAGATCGCAACCGGCGCCCCAGGAAACTTCATCAAAAGCGCACGCAACAACAACAACAAGGATCATGACAACAACGGACTCAAAAAATAGTTTGTCCTTTACCGCATTTATGAAATGTGCACCAACTGTTCGCATGTGTGTGTGTGTGTTGTCAACACACAATAACTTTCACTTTGGGGCCTCCCTAAACGGCTTAAAAACTTGCCCGAAAGTGTTGAGCTGGCAACGTTGAGGAGGCAACTTCAAACTGCCAACTGGCAACTGGCACCATTTTTGGCAAATATTTGCGCAGATAATGAAAGTAATACAGCTTGTGTGTGTGACAAAGATGGAGAGTGATAGACAGAGAGAGAGAGAGAGACGGACTGTCTCTGTGTGAGTGAGTGCTGCATCAACAGTTAACACTTTGTTGGCCGCGACTCACAATCTTTGTCGCCCGTAATTGAACCTAATGCCGCCTCCGTCTCGCGCCTCTTTAAATCAATACAACAAATTTTTACCAGTGAAATTCAATTTGCTAACACACACGTGCCTCACTCCTGCTACACACACACACACACACCGCACACACACACAGACAGTGGCAAACACACATGCCTAAATGTCAAAAAGGCACGTTTCAGTGTTTTGGGATTTTGTTTTTGCATGTCATGTGCCTCTGAACTCTGAACTCTCTCTCTCTCTCTCTGTCTCTTTGCCGCTCTACACTCTACACTGGCTGCTCTAGTCTCACCTCCACACCTTATCGTTCTCTTTCCCACTGTTTGCGTGCTGTTTTTTATTTGCCTGTTTAGTAGCAACTACGTGACTATCATCAAACATTTACTTTTTGCAATAAATGTCAGTCGAGTTGGCCAAATAAAAGTAATAACCATAACAATAAAATGAAACTCGTCACAGGATTCCGCGATAGTCTCATAAAAAAGTTATGCCATTTTTCGCATTTCTATTTAATAAGGCGTACACAGTGACATCACCTGAAGAATTGCAGCCCGACTAATGGGATTAATCTTGCTCAGCTGCAGGATTAAAATAGTTGTCCAACTTGTGATAACAATTCCCAGACGAATGTATCTTTTATAGTTGAGCAAAGAGTGCAGGAGAAGTGCCTAACACACAAGTTAAAGCATGCGTGCAAGGAGTTTTCAAAGATCATAACAATACATAAAGGTTTCATTACTCTTTTAGTGATCTAGTCAACTTTATCATTAACATCATTGGGTATTTAAAATAGTTACTAGAAAAAGCCTTTCTAACTCATGGAACAGTTTACATTTAGGACTACAAATTGTTGGTAATATTGACTAGTTGATCTAGTTGGTTAAAGGGTTTTATAGGGTATCATATTCATCGTTTTGTTATACCCCAGTATCATGTGCTCTTATCTGTTAAAGTGACTTAATAAAGAAGCTGCTTTAAGAGGTGTTCTTATGGAAAGAGCTGTTGTTGTTGGTTATATTGACTGTTGATCTATTGTACATAGTTAACGGTTTATGGGGTATCATATTCTACCTTATAGTTATGCCACACTCCAACAACTTGTTGCTGCTCTAGTCTTCTATCGCATTGATATCTTAGGGTATCTTTTTTTTCATATTAAGCGATTTGCCACAGTCATATCTCCTTCCATTGCGGCTCGTGTCATTAGACCATTAGCCGCTTACTGTTATCCGATTCAATTATATCAATTTGTATTACCACACACACACAGATACACACCCAAAATACATAAACACACACACAGAGAGGCATAAAGGCATAGAGATACCCCAGAGTTGCGCAGTCACCACAAATCGATTTGAATACGAGCAGTATTCAATGCCTCAATGCGTGGCATGCATAACACGGCCGCAGAGCTTCAAAAATTTCACATATCTCTCTGTACAGACCAACACCTTCCTACCCCCCTGCAGTTCACCCTCTGCCCGCTGCATGCTGCATTGTTTCAGTGCAATCGTCTGTGGCTAATCTGCTGCTATTTGCTCAGCTCCTGAGAGACAGTGGGGGAGTAGCAGGCAGGAGGGGCAGGCAGGCAGGCAGCGCAGGCAGTCAGCAATAGAGAAAGCGAGGTGAGTGCCGTGTGGGGACTTGTCTGGACCAGCGCTTTCAGACAGGCCCATAAATTAGGCAGCTTCGCAGCCATGGCTAAGTGCTTTGGCAAAGAGGTACCCCCCTTCCCCCCCTTCTGCTTATCTGCTGGCTGCTGCTGCTGGTTGCTTTGTCTCCAACTCCATTGCAAGGCTGCGTCGCCGTGCGGCCATTGTGTTTGGCAAGATTTATACTGTGCCTCGCACTTTCACATGGCTCCGTTTTAAAACGCCGCCCCACGTCTCATTCGTGTGCAGTTTCCCCCCTTTCGCCCCTCCCCCTATTTCTATTTTGCATTTCTATTTCGTTCTATTTCATTCGGGCTTTGAATTCATTTATTGAAATTAAAGTTCACCCCATAAATTCCCTCGCATCGCATTGCATATTCCGAATGCTAATCGTAGTAAAGAGGAATATATTCGAGAGCAGCCTAAACTGATTTGTTGGCATCAAATTCCTTTTTTTTGTGCAAATATTTGCACAAGCAATTTGCGAACAAAACTTATTTCAATTTGATGCATTTTAATGCCTCGTTCGACTCACTCAAGTCGCTCAGTGAATGCAGTGCAATTAGTCCTTCGAGTCCTTGTTGAGTTTATTGAATAGCCCAAAACTCAATTATCACATATTCAGGGCAAGTGCTCTGCACCTGCTGAAACTAATTTACGTCGAGACGAGACGAGCCAAGGTGAGACCAGGTGAGGGGTGGTGAGGTGAGGTTGCGAGGTTGGCCAGTTGACTATTTTGGTCTGGCTGGCTGCCTGCCTGTTTCGGTTTATGTTGGCCAAATGTTAATTAAAAAGGCCAGCAATGTGCCAGCTTCTCAGCTGCCAGACTGCTCTGTCTTGTCTCTATGTCTCTCTGTCTCTCACCGAAGACTGAGTACTGGACATTAGGGGCCATTCTATTATTTTACCTGTACCTGTGCCTGCCTGACCGTCCGTCTCCCGCTTTCAGATAACCGAGTTGAAAGCAAAGCTGACCCCCTGTCAGGCTTATGCCGCCCGGCAAATAGCCCATTCTGCAAGCTGCCAGCAATCAGAAAGCCAGCGAAGAGTTTATATTTCTGCAAATTACCCACATGCCACACAGCCGGGCAACTCCTCATCCTCGTCCTTGTCGTCGTCATCGTTGACGTTTCCGTGTAGGCAAAATAAGCTAAAAAATGGGCTGAAAAATATAACAAGCGAAAAACTGCTAAATGCGGAGAATATCCTGTAACATACCTTAAAATATTTATGAAATAGAAAAATGATGTCATGTCATGAACAAAGTAGGTTAATAAATAATGCTAAAACTGTTTCCCATTTTTTTATAAATTTTACAAAGAGAATTTTAGGCAATTTCAACAGCAAAATATACAAAGACTCGTTTAGCTCACTCTAAAATTCGGCAAGTAGTTAATGTAGTTATATCTATGACAAGGACGTCATTTTACACTCATACACAAACACAGAGAGAAGGAAAGAGGGAGAGAGAGAGGGAGAAAGATTGCATAGGGTATGTGAAGAGCCCACAGTTTTCTGTAGTTTTTCTTTTACCCATTTTGCTCTTTGGTTTTTGTTGTTTTTTGTCATTTGTGCTTTCAATTGCTGTGCTGCCTGCACACCTGCACACACTCGCACACACACACACACACAGTTTTAATTACACTGCACATTTGCACTTCAACTGCAGGCCAACCAGCTTGACAACACCAGCTGTTGGGCTAGATGGGCTAGGCGCATGTGTAGGCGTGGCAGGCTAACATTCATGCCACGTTGCACAAATACAAAAAACCGCCTGCAAGGCAAAGAGTGCACAACATGCCGCGCACATCCTCATCCCCGTCCACACATTCGCATCCTTGCACCACAACCTTGGTTTGTATTTTAAGAAATTGTTCAACATTTTTGATTTTCATCGTGAAAAGGTTTCAGTTTTCAGAATCGGACTTAAAGCTGTCGCAACTGTTGCCGGAAATATTTAAATGCAAAAACCAATTTGTTTGACTGAGCGACTTAATGCCCGCACCTGTGACTCGCTTTAAATTCATTTCTTTTTCGCATACCCTTTAGAAAAGGCAATCAGTGCAGTGGGGAGGCTCTGCTGCAGAGTCTGAATAAGTAGAATATTATATAAAATTCAAATTATATACCCCACTGCTGTACAAGTTATGGCAATCAAAGTGAGAATATAAAGCAGCAAGGACAATTTATTTCATTCTTAAGAAGTTCTTCTGTCGTGGGTATTGGCTGGTCAACGACTCGGTCTCTCTCTCTCCTTCTCCTACTCCTTCTCTCTTGTGCATTCTTGTTGGTTTTGTTATCTTACTTATATTTTATTTTCCTTTTTTCTGCTGTCCGGCTGTCCTCATGTCCGGCTCATGTTGGCTCCGTTTCGCTGTGCGCATTTTTCTTAATTTTCAGCGTTTTATTTTGATGAGATCTCATTTATTTTCATTGCCCTCTCTCCCATTCCCTCTCTCTCTCTCTCTTCTCTTTGTCTCTCTCTCTGTCTGTGTCCCGCTGTTGCTGTGTTTTATTCAAATGAATTGAACGAACAAATTTCAAATGCAACATTTCGCTTTGCCCTCAGCAGCTGCTAAAGCTAACTCGATTTAATCAAATTTGTTTTGCACTAATTAATTGCTCGAGCTCAGCTGGCGAAAAGGTCTATGCAGGACGCAGCTAACCGAGCAATGCCAACAAGAACAACAACAGCTCTGCTTGATGGCTTAACCAACACTTGACAGTCAGGTGCAAATTTCAAGGTAAACAATTTGGCAGCAACTCGCACACGCACACACATACATGCTTTGGTAAGCTCCTGCCTTATTAAGTCGCCTGTTTGCCAGATAAATAAAGAGATTATTAAATCAAATATTGCGCATACGCCGCATAAGCCAATCAATTGCAACGAATCAACCAATTGGCGAGCATTTTCATTTTGTGGCCAAAAACACACGAATTAATTATGATCGATGCCGCAAAGAAGCGTGTGCGCAGTGTGTGGAAGAACCGCAAATGTTTGCGTGTGCTGTGCGTGATCTATTAATAAAACAACAACGAAAATATGAGAAAAAATTCGTAACTTTGTTGATTATATTTGATTATATGGTAGTTTGTTGATTTTTCATTTATGCAACGCAAATTTGCAATTATTTTGCCATTGAACGAGCAGCTTAACCTTGCCTACCTCAGCGGGCCCCTGCGAATTCCGACCTATATGTGTGTGTGTGTATAAGTGTGTGTGTGTGCAGGCATGTTACAGTTGCAGATTGTAAAGCACAACACATAGTTCTGATTACAATGCTGCAGCGATATCCGTGCTCGACTGCGGTACGCTCGATATGCGTTCAACAATAACTTTGTGCAGCAAGCACAATAACAGAGCAGGTTGTAAGGTTTTTAATGTGGCGACTGCCAGAATACTCTGTATGTGTGGCAAGAGGAAATTGTTGGCATATTACAAAAACTTGAGTACTTATGCTCAGCAATATTTGATCAGTATAATAAAAAAACAATAATATAATTAATAATTATATAATAATTAACTTTGTTTACTGATTTATTTCTTATTTAACTCATTAATCTTAACTGATTTGTTTAATTTTTAAATGAGCTTCTCACTTTGTTACATTCGATATTTGGAACTTACTCAACACTTAACTTTAAATTGAATGAATTAGTTATCGAAAGTGTGGCGGCACGCCGATAGATAAGATCGAGCTAATCGAAACTAAGTCGCAAAGGCAGAATCATATGTTATTGGCAGTGGAACTTGAAAATATAAAAGATTCGTATTCATTTAAATAATAATAAGTAAAGCCTAACACAATAAAATATAATTATAACTTCCATAGATTTCTATAACTGTATTCAATTGTACATAAAATGTAAGTTTATATTCTAACTGCGTTTAACTTCTTCTTTACATTGTTGAAGTCCCTTCACAAGCCTTATTCATACATACATTTATTGATAGGGTATTTTAAAAGGGACGCATAGGAGGGGACGGGGTGTGACGGCTTGAAAAACATCTTCATCTCTGAACGAGCACTGGCAGCTAGTCAACCTTTGACTTTTGGCTTGCCTGGTGCCTGGTGCATTAGTAAATTGAAAGCAAAGTACGCTGTCATTATGTAGACGACTACAACAACAAATTGTATGCGTATAGTCAAGACACTAACATAAATACCCCACACATACCCACCCACTCACATGCACACAACACACACACATCACCACACACACCCACATAGAAGGAACTGAAGCTAGACATCAATTTGAGTAAACGAGTTGCAGAAGCTTTGCAGCTCTCTCACTCGCCATTCAATCAAATCAAGCACGAGACTTGAATGAACCACTTGAACTTTGCCATCTATAGTATCTGAGAAAATAACCTGCTCTTAATGATGTGCTCATTGACCGCATTTGCTCGGCTTGTAACTAGACTGACTGTACAATTGGAGTTACCATGCTGCAGATGCATTGATTCATATCTCCATGGGAACTTTGACATATGCTTGCACCTCCCTCCTGATTGCTGCTGAAACTTTCAACTGAATTAATTACCAATCGCTTATCGGCCTTGTCGAGTGCCAGAGAATTTAGAAATTTTTGTAAAGTTGCGCCTGTTTGCACTTTTCAACGAGTTTCGGGCCAAGAGTCTTCGGGCCATATTTAATCAAGTGTGCATAATGTGCTTTTGGCCAGCAAGTGTAGCCCAACTGTCAAACTTAACACTTTGCTATTAAAAATGAATGCTAATAAAATAAAAGAAAATACAAAAAATGAGAAGTAACAAGTAGAAAAAAAGAAATAAGAAACCGTAAAGTGGAATAGAAGAAAAAGGCGGCTCGCTGCGGAAATTAATCAAGCGTGAAAAAGCGTTTGCTAAGAATTTTGCACCGTCATTTGTTTCGCTCTCTCTCTCTCTCTCCCTCGCTATCTTTCTCTGTCTGACAGTGCCTGTTGCTACGTCTGTCCTCCCGCCTGTCTGTCTGTCTGTGTGCCGAGAGTAGAGCATTTCCAGTCTCATTTCCATTTTCATTGCCATTTGCAGCGCTGAAAATTGTTTGCTTGTTACTGACAATTAGGCGCACGAGTCAGCAGAAAAGCGTGTGGAGAGCGAAAGCGAAAAAGTGTAAACTAAATGGACGCGCAGAGCAGAGCATAAAGAAAATTGAAAATTTACAAGACTTACAAATGTACAGGGCGGGGAGGGGGGGGTTACTTTAATGGATATTGTACCATGCACTTAGCGGGACTTCGATGAAGCCAAAATGTGAAATGCGAAAGGATTCTAATGCGCATTACGCCACTTTCCTCCTCTCTCCGCCATCCCTCACACACACACACACATCAAAAAGTGTCAAAGCCTGGCAACAACTTGTAGGCCGATGTTCAATTACTGGCCGAAACTGTTCAATATCAGGCAATTTTGTAGTTAGGAAATGAAATTGTCAAGCATAAAATCGGACTGAAAGTAAGACAAAAGGGTCACAGCGCCCCTGACAGTCAGGCAGCAAGCAGCGGGCAGGCCGAGCCTGTCGACCAACTATTTCAGTTATTTGGCAGCTTAACAACAAAGAGTAAACAGTAAACCGAACTTATGGCCCACTGACAGCTGACATTCGTTTCATACGCACAGCCCACAGGCATCTGGTTAGACGAGCCCATTCATAAGCTTTCACATGGCCAACAGCGAGCACAGTAAACTGTAAATCTGAAAGCAGTAAAGGGTGTAGCACCAATGACACTTGCTGAAAGTTGTTGATGCGATTGCGTTTATCAGCCAGTTAAAAGGCAATTGATGAATCCCATTCAATACGAGTTAATAATTATAGTTGTTTTATAGAAGCAGTTAATGCTAAGGCAACCCAACATATTTAACCTATCAAAGCTGTAGAATAACGAAAGTGAATTAAAGCTTTCCGATTAATACCTTTTACTTTATAATAAAACTTATTAAACGAAAAGTAAATGAACGATTACATGCATTTCCTCTTTGATTTTTATAAACACAAAAGAGCGCATGAAAGATTCTTAATTATTTTGGTATATATTTCGACTATTCCCCCTTCAAAGTACAAGGTTTATTGACTTCTTTCATTGATTTGTCACTTTCATTCAAAAGCTTTCACATAATCAACAATGAGAATATTAAATTGCCAACTATCAGCTGTTAAGCTAGTTAAAATTTGTTGAACTGATTTATTTTGTGTGTCATTTAATCAATTGAAGCTTTCAGATTAATCCCTTTACATTAGAGCTTTATTAATAGTACCTTTTAAAATAAAAATGAAAAAAAAAGCAAATGTAAGCTTGCATTTTTAACCACAAAAAAAGCACCTGCAAGTTTCCTATTTATTTTGATATTGAATTTGCTCCAATCATTTCTATTCTGGACCATTGCCCAATCGACTTCTGTCATTGGGTTCTCGCTGCAGACAGGGGTATTTAAAAAGGAAAAGGACGAGGCGTGTGGTAAATATCAGTAAACGCTTTCAATTTTGCAGGCAATCAACTTGGCAATGAAGTGCTTTAAATTTAACATAATTTGCAATGTGATTTGGCAGCAATTTGCGCTGATGCCTGATGGCTGTTGATGCTGGCAAAGCTAACGCCGCATGACCACAAAACATGCAACAACGACGACGACGAGCAAACTAATAATAAAAATGATAAAATAAATCTTTTTGGCTTTGCTGCCTGTCTTCTCTCTCTCACACTCTCTGCCTGCCTTCATCTTGTGCTGAAGTGAAGTTTCAATTTCTTGCCCTTGCATGCCCTTTATCCCACACATACTCACTGTGTCCCCTTCCATCTCGCTCTCCTCTGCCTGTCACGGCTTCCCTCACTCTCCGTCTGTGGGTTATAAAGCAGCTCAGATTTATGCTTTGGCAGTGTGCATCAGGCGCTGTTTCTATTGTGTCTTGGATATGAACAACCCTCTTATATTTTATGCGCATAATGGCCAACTACAACAAGAACAAGAACACCAACAACTGCAGACAAGAACAGAGAGAGAGAGAACTACAGTAGCACACTCGTAAAAAGGCAAAGCAAAATGTTAGTCGTGAGTGGTTTTTGGGGGGCAGTCTCTTGGCTTTGCCACCCAACTGACGTCTGTGTTGCTGCCCTCCCTTGCCCTGCCCTGTGCCCTGTGCTGTCCTGTTCTGTCCTGCCCGAGGTTGTTTTTCTTATTTTCATGTTATTTACACAAAATTGCGCTGGGGGTCATTCTGGGTAGCTGACATTGAAGGTGTTAAAGTTCAAATTGTGACGTTTTATGACTGCGTTGTGTACTTTCCCTCTCCTCTACTCTGCTCTCTCTCTATCTCGCTCATCACACCTCTCTTTCTTCTCTGCAGTCTCATGATTACTAAGCACGGCGAGGACTTTTACTTTTTAGTCTATGCAAATAGTTTTTCATGTGAAAAATGCATATGCAGCTGACAGCAAGTTACAAGTTTAAAGTTACACGCACACACAACCGCATGCATCATGCATGGCAAGGACTTGGGATTACGTATGCTGTATGTGTACACGTTATTAAACTGGTCGATTTTATGGCAAAAACCTCAAATCAATGTTGCCATCGATTTCAGAAACCATTGCACAAAATCCACAAAAGTCGTCCAGCAGACGGTGAGCTGCACACACACACACACACACACACACGTGCGTTAGAGTTGCGGTTCTTGGATTTATCGAATGCTACAAATCCAGCAAATGTGGCAAATGCAACAAATTTCACATTTTTGAGCTGACAAAAACAGGTTTCTCCCTCTCTTTTAATACCATCTAACCATCAAAATGTTGCATTGAGTTTGATCAACTTTCTCCCTATCCAAATTGGCATTTCAGGTGACAAGTTCGATTGCAAGATATGCTATAAAAAAAGGATAAATATGTTTATAAATAAATAAATTAATATATTAATGTTGTTTTGTCATTAGATCTCTTCTCAGCAAGGGATATCCCGCAGTCAAGCACGCTTTAATGCCGCAGTCCCGCTCGTTATCTTTGGTTAACTTGTAAGCTGAAAAAGTGCTGCCAGGTAAAGAGTACATACCTTTCTCTGCCCTCCATATATTCATAACTTGTAACGTTACATGGAGTTCAGTTAAATTCCAGATCGTGTATTAAAGGCCAATTAACGTGTCCGGTCATGAAGCTAATTGAATTTATGCACATGAACGCACCCCGACTTGCCCATGCATATTCATATTTAATATTTATTTAAACACGTTTTCAAACGGCGCCAACAGACAGACGGGGTGAGGAGAGGGAAATTTGCGGGGAAGGCACTTGGCAACGTTGAATAAAAAGCGCGAAATTTCAACATGATATTCAATTATACAAATTTATTGTTAAACAGTTTCTTTTGCCGTGCACTTTTTGCGCTGATTTAATCAATGCTTGACGTGTCCAACAAGTGAATCTCCCCTCGCAATGTGAACTTCTCGACGTTTCGCCATGCGCCCGCAATGTTTGGCAAGTTGGAAGGGAACAGCAAGCAGTGCCAAAGGGGAAGGGGTGGCAAAAGGAAGCTGGCGTCGAAATTTGCCAGTCAGACATGGTAAGACTCTTTGCAGGTTGTAACAGCCCCAGCCCCAGCCCCAAAGCAGAGTGGGGTGCCAGAGAGGGAAAAGCCTTACTAGTTGCGAGCTTATAGTATCTGGCATATACACATGTTTTGGGGCTGATTACTCAACAAAATGGCTAAGGGGTATTCATGTCAGGCCTGTAAATATATATTCAACTTATTGAAGTATTAAAGCAGTTTGCCCTTTCATATGTGTGGGTATTCCTACATATTTACAGGGTATTTTGCAGTCAACTCTTAACACGGAAATACTGTTTCTTGTTTAGCCTATCAATATGTATTTACTTTCAATTTTGGACTAAAAAATCATTTATTACAACCCAAAGCAAAGACCAAAAAGATACCCCTCAAACACACACACACACACACACACACACACACGTACACACACATACGCACACACATATCAGAGAGCGAGGCAAACACACGACACCCACGCAGACATTTGCCGCTTATCACTTAGGCAACATTCGTGTACAATTTTCATTTGCAAAGCAGCTGCCAGAGAGAAAGGGAAAGAGAGAGAGAGGGAGACAAACAAGAACTGGAGCTGCGACTGAGACTGAGAGATACCCAATAACGTGTAGACAACAAACGAAACAACAGCACAAACAATGTAAACAAGTGTCGGGGGGGGACGCAAAAAACGAGCGACTGCAAACAGGGCCAAGAAGACGCAGAAAACGCAAAGAAATTTTCTTGTTAACAAATTGCAAAACATTTGCTTTTGAAGACAAATTACTTGGCGGTGAAACAAATTGCTTTGCAGCTGGCTCGGCTTCTGTGTTTGTCGCTGTCGCCGTTGCTGTCGAGAGTCGCAGTAGCTTTCTATTTGCTTTCTTTGTTGCTTTAAGCCAACTGGCCGCATTTAAATTCAGGCTATATATTGAGAGAGGCACCATTGATGAACTTGAACCTCAAATGCCATCGACGCTTCCGGCAAATTTAATATTAAATATTTAATTCACGCAGCAATGCGCCAGGCAGAAGCCTGAAGTCGAGTCGAGTCGAGGATACGAGCTTAGGCGCACATTAAGCGTGCTTAAAGTGCTTAATTAGTTGACCGGTGAAACGCAGGAAACGGAACTGGAGACAGCGGCTAATTAACTCGATTAAATGCGCTTACAAAATTTATAAAACGCTGCTTAAACTTCGCTCTTAAGTCGCTTCTAATGAGATTGCAATCAAGAAGGAGCTGCCTTAATGGCAGCGAATGCATTGCGGACGTTCATTGTGCATGTCTACTGCATCTCCCCCTCTCTCCCTCTCTCTCTCTCTTAACCTTCCCCTTTTGTTGACCATTAGCAAACGAATTTGTTGTTCCTTTTTATGTTTACTTTTCTATGCAAATTTGTGGTGCATGTGGTGGTAGTGCAGTTGACTAATTGAATTGTGAGTGTGTTGGTCAACTAGACGTATGAGTAATGCCAGCTTGACGCAACGACGCATGCGAACTCTGACCAATTTATTTGTTAATTTCCACCAAGCTCTGTCAAAATTGAGTAATTATTTTCGCACTCAGTCATCCACAACACATTCCCCTTTCCCTGCCCCTGTTTCCCGCCTTAGCAAATGGCAAACCACATCGACTGCAATCGGAGGTAGCTAACTAAGCGTTGCCCGGACGACAGTCGTGACAGTCCAGAGTTTTGCCTCGCTAAGTGGTTATGGTTATGCACTGTTGCACCACTGCGAACTGCCAACTGACTGGCTGCAAATGGCAAATGGCAAACTGGCAAACGGGCAAATTGCAAATGGCAATAAAGCACAAATATATATTGGGTTTTTGAGTTGTATTTAAAGCGAAGAACTGTGCAAATTGCCAGCATGACTTCTCAGTGCTGGCTTTGAATTAAGAATGCAGCGATGTTATCAAATGGAAATTAACTTTTATGGGTTCATGAAATGAGCAGAGAGGGGAAAAGCGAAACAGAAGTAGCTGGAAAATGAAGACATCATTGAAAGTGTTTAAACTTTCTCAGAAATATTCTCAGCTTCACTAAGATTTACTCAACTGGCAACATTCACTATGTGATAACGGGTGTTCATTGGTTCTCTCTCTGTTCGACAACTTCATCGCTCATTCAGGTTAATAGAACTGTTCATTTGCTTTGCCCCAAATATGCGGCACAGGTGTGACTATCCCCAGTCACGCAAGACATGCCGAACTATCAGCTAGCATCATCTTTCGCATGCCTGAGCCCCCCAACAAGCACACAAATTTAACAGCCAGGTGATCTATGGTGTGTGTGTGTGCGTTTAGAAGGTATCTGTGCACAGCCGTGTGTGTGTGTGTCATCATTAGACGTGCTAGAGCGCAGTCCAAGCAAACACAGAGAGAACATCCATTTAACCAGCCGAACAGCCAACAGATTTGCTGTTTACAATGGGCGCCAAGTTATGCCGGACTTTAAAGAGGTTCGACGGCCGACGAAAGCAAACAGCTGCCGCATTTTACACAGCACCTCCTACACACCTACTCAGCTCCTCCCACGGGAAGGAGTTAAACCTTTGATATACAAGGCATTAATAAGTCAAACCATGGTTGACTGCCAGACTGATTGACTGACTGACTGACTGACTGACTGACTGACTGGCTGAGCTGTTGGCGAGTGCACACAGAGAAAAATTACATGGCTGAACGCATATCTTGGCCGCTGGCTGTGTGTGCCCTGCATAATAAAGTGAACTGCGAGTGGAGGGAACAGGAAACTGTGGAACTGGGGAACTGCTGACTGTGGTCTACTATCCAGAAAATACTTGTAACTGGTAACCCCAATCCGGGCCTCAATATGGGCCACAAATTGTGGTAAACAATGCGGCCGCAATATGCAAATTAGAATATTGGTGAAACGAGTCTCGGAATTTGCATAATTTTACGTGTTGCCAAAGTGTTTCTCTCACAGAAGAGAGAGAGAGATAGAGAGAGAGAGAAGTGATAAAGGGTGAAGACGAGCCCGAACTGGTGCACGCACGGGGTATATATTTGATTATCAGGCTAGTTAGTTGATTTGCCAGCGAATACATAGATTCGCATTAACACCGTGTACACACGCGCACACACACCCGCACACACACACGCGCAGAGCTTACTTGCAGAATTTATATTCCATTCGCAGTGTGCATACATAAATATAATTCCTTTCCAGTGCCAGATCCATCGATTTATGCCGAGCACGTGCTCCGTTGCGGGCTTCCTTCTTTGCATCGAGTGCTGCAGCCAAGGAAGCTGTGCATCGAGTCACGATCCGTCCGCTTATTGGCATTTGTTGCACTTTATAAAATCCGCTTAACGCTTTTTACAGCCCCTAGTCGAAACTATAAACGCAATCAAAGTAAGAATACATACATCAACATTAAACGTAAGCCAGGCGGACTCTTCTTGCCATTGTCGTGGCAAACAGCTGAAAGGACTCGCTTCCGCCAGGAGCCCATAAGAAGCCTCCTTCGATAGCCTCCCAGACAACCCGACAACCCGACAACTCTGCAGGGCCATTGAAATATCAATTATTGCGAGCACATGCAACATGGCGAGTTGTGTCGAGTTGCACAAAAACCAGTCGAGCGTTTAAATGCTGCTTAATTGTGTTGCGTGTTCGAGTGAGATATGAACACAAGCACACACACACACATACACACGACAGGCAGACAGACAGAGAGCACATACATACATACATATATGGCATTATATATCCTGGCATAATGCATGTCTGTTCTGCCAGGCAAATGTAACGTCAAATTTAATGCTACAACAAAATTGATGTCGGCGCAATTGCGGCTTGACCTCAGTCCTTAGGCTCTGCCCCTGCTCGTTCCGCAACAAATTATAGCATACTTTTTGGGGCGTTTCATTTAATTACTGCATTAAGGGCACATGATCGAGTACACTCATTTCGTTATGAACTTCATGTTAATAAGTTATGGGCTGCCGCCCTGTCGACCTGTCGTTCTGTTGATATTGTATTTAAATTTCCACCCTCTCCCTCGCCCTACACCTGTCATCATAATAATCAGAAACTGTGGCTTCATTTTCATTAGCTGTGCATGGTTAGCAAAGCTATGAAGGCTTTATGATATTGTTATGATAAGGAATTGGCCAGAGCTGAGGGTCTCTCTCTCTCTCTCTCTCTCTCTCTCTCTCTCTCTCTCTCTCTAATCTCAATCAAAATCTGAGTGAAGTTCAGCTAATAATCAAGTAAAAGAGAAATCAAAATACATGAGAATATATTATCCTTCTCAGAGTGTGATTAAAAGTCTGTCACTTTTAGCGGCAGATATTTGATATTTGAATTTGCAATCCATGAAATCAATTTGTCATAATTATGATTCTGATTTGTTGTGACAAGGGCGGGAGAGGAATTCATAAATATTCTATATACACTTTAGACCTTTGACTTTATACTTTGCACTTAATCAGCACATTTAATAACTGCCACGCGCAGAGTCGAGTCAAGGCAAAGGAAGGCAAGGCGAGGCGAGGCAAAGCATGAATTCAATATAAAACCGTCGTATCGTCAATCACAGCCAGTCAGTCAGCCAGGGGCAGGATGTGGCCAAATGTGTCCTGGTGGTGTGTGTGGCAGCAGAGGCGGAGGCGCGCATCGAAGCCAGACAAAATAAAGGCCCAACAATGCCGTCGCCACTTGACGGGCATTATTCAAATATGCAAGCCGAGTTGACTTCGGTGGAAGAAGGAGGAAAACGATGAACAGGAAAAATGGTAAGAGATAAAGCAGGGGGGGCAGGGGGCAGGGGGAGTGGGGCACACAGAGGGGTCACAGGCTGTGTCAGAGACGCCGAATGTCACGCGCACGCTTCAAGTGGCTGTCAACGTGCAGGTGAGAGGTTGCGGCAGGAAGGTACACTGCAGAGTGGGTAGGGTCGCAGGCACCTGCACCTTTTTGTAGCATTGTGAGGGCACTGCGTGTGTGCCCCCAATGCACGTATGCACGTATTGTACAATGCTCGGCAGCCCTCGAGCGTTTGCAATGTTGCAAATGCAGATTCGTCGCTAAATCGCATTACTTGCACAGTCCCCGGTATGCCTGCTCCCCCGTCGTCGGTCGGATAAGCTTTGTGGAAATTATGAATGCGCCCCGCGCCAATGGCAGTGCGAAAATGAGCAAAGCCCGCTTAGGGTTAAGCAATTTATGGCGCTTTTTAAATGCTTTATTAAAAGACATAAGTTAAGCACTGAAGTGAGCTTATGAAAAATGCCAGAGACAGTCGACAGGGAGTGAAAAAATACGTATAAACAACGAGTGAACTCAACTACCAGTTGCCCTGCAAAGGTAAATCAATATTTGATTTACTGAAGTCAAAGCTCAGGTAATGAAATTGTACAGTGCATTGAAGAGAGCAACTACAGGGAAATTCGGTTTATGGAGACATGAAATAATCGTAGAAGAGTTGTAGTGTAGTTGTAGTGTGTTGAACAGTGAAACTAAAGCTGCAACCCCTAAGCAATCAGAGATCTTTTTACTACCTAGAAAATCTTATAGTTCCTTCAGAGATCTTCAGTTTACTGGCAAATAAAATCAAACAATGATTCTAGAAAGATCTTCAGTTTCCTATGAAATGAAATCAAACAAAGAGTTGAGTAGGGAAACTACTAAAGTTCATAGCTACAGCTGTGTAGAATCACCCTGACCCCCTGCACGCTCTCACATTGCTGGGTATAAAGTGGGTACTTATCAGACAGTTCGCACTGGGACACACACACACACACACGCATAGACACACACACTACGCAAGGGCCATTTTAAATGAGTTTTCAGCTGACTGCTGGAATTTACAGCTGGCCAAAAACGGTTCTAAACACTTTCGGCAAGCGTCGAGCGCTGAGCGCTGTAAACTTTTTTATGGCCCGTTATTTAATTTATGGTTGAGAATACATTTTAACAACAAAATGCCAAAGCGCGCACCTGTTACACGTTTGCACGGCAGCACGAAGGCAACAACAAAGCGAACTACAAAAATGGCAATTAGACGCCGCACACACAGCACACTCACACACACACACACACGTACACACAACAATAATATATTCATGGCTTGCTGGCCCTTTTCTTGTGTGAGAGTGTGTGTGAAGGGGAAAATTGCTTTCGAGCTTCTCGTTATTATCTGCTGAAATATGAGCTGCGAGTTTTTGGCAACTTTTGTGAATTTTTTGTTGCTTCTGTCCATGTGTAATTAATTGTTAACAATTTTTCCTCTTTCTTGCATTCGTTTTGTTGTAATTTTCCCATCTCATTTTTGTTTTTGCTGCTACTGCCTCACTCGACTCAGCGAAGTGGCATGCAATTAAGCTTTTGCTCAACTGCTGCAACTGCAGCTGCATAATTGAAAAAGGTTTAAAATTTGTGCCAAAAATTTGTAAATATGAAAGTTGGTTACAACACCCACACACACACACACTGGCACACACATGCACACAAAGACACACCCAGTGGCAGCATCACAGCAGACACTCTTGGCCAAGCACCACTTTGACGTTGAAAATGTCAACGAGCAAGTATAACACAGCAGCAACATAAACAACAAGTCAGCAGCCATTCAACACACACTCACACACACACGCACACACAAAGTAACGCACACACACACACACATATAAAGATGTCAACTGCACATGCAATGTGCGAACGCAAACTTTTCTCTTGTACTGTGCACAGCAAAACGAAATTTAATAAACGCCAACGTTTTCATATTAAACCCATACGACAACAATCAGCAACAACAACAGCAGCAGCAGCAACAACAGCAGTAGCAACAACAGCAGCAACAACAACAACAACTTGACTTTGAAGCAAGAAAAAATTAATACAAAATTCAATAAAGTTTGTTCTCGGGAATTTCATATGACAGACAACGTAAAAAATGTTTAGCAATAATCCTTATAGACTGAAACGTCAAGAATTCGCTTCAGTCAGAGCCAAAAAATAAATATAAAATAACACGAAATCGAATCCGAAGGGAAGACAATAAAAACGAAAACTCCTGAATATGTGCGGAAGCTTTAAACTTTCAATCGCGCACTCTATTTATATTGAGTGCGGAGTTGTTTATTTTGTACAGATTGGTATTATTATTATTTGCATGCAAAGTGGAATTGTAGAACAAAGAATGTACTTTATTATATTAATAGAATTATTTTTATAGCTTTTACTTTTATTTTAATTTATGTGTTAATTCATTATCATGTTATTATTACAATTATTGTTATTATTTTAATTTATATTGCGTCTATTATTATTATTAATATTATTTGTATAACATTTAAAGTTATTATCATGTTTAAAGTGTTTCGTATTTTATTTATCATTTGCATTACTTTTTATTATATTTATATTATATTAGTTATGATTAACAAGAGTTTTGGTAGACGTTTTATTTAATGATACACAATGGAGAGTGTTTGGAGTTAAGATTTATCGGGATAAAATAAGTTTAAATATTTTATTTTTATTTGATCATCATTATTATTACTGTTAATATGATTATTTGTATTATTGTTGTTCCGCCTTATTATCCCACAAGTTCGCTTTTCAATTCCGCGAGTGCATCACAAAACACCTCTTCGCTGCACCCCTTTTCCCCACACCCCTCCCGGATCCACTCACCTTACTTCCGCTTTCGTGCACTCGCATTTTCCTATTTTTATAAACCGAAGCAGGCTGAATTCAGCGTAGAGCAAAATTGTTGGAATTTCATTGTGTGCTATGCGATTTATGTTATTATTGATTTCGCATAACGCAAAATTCACAATCATTGCGTAGCATGTGTGTGAGTGTGTGTGGTCTGCCTCAACTCAATTGATTCAAGCAATTTAATATTCATTTGAGCGTGAAAATCAGATTTGGGCATGCAAACAGCCAGAATCGACAGCAAATAATTGATTTGTCGAACGACGTAATCAGTGCGCAAAATAATTTTGATAATTTTTATTGAAATCGCGCGCTAAGCGCTAACAGATTTTTGCCAATGGCATAAGTGGACGATTGCCTCTTCAGCGCGGGGAATAGTAGTAAGGAAGGGGTGTAGAGGGGGGGTGTGGGAAGAGGGTGCCACTCTAGCGACGCTCCGGCAAACAAATATTCAGCTCAAGTCAAGTGTTAGGCACGTGTTGTGCTCGCATGTATGTGTGTGATTGTTTGTTTGTATGTGTGTGTGTGTGTGTGTACGTGTTTAACTGTATGTTGGAGCTAATCTAATGCGTATTGCCGCGTGCTGCTGCGTGTTGCTGCGTGCTTCTGATTTATTACAGCAACCTGATTTATTAATCAATTTCATGCGCCAGCCTCAACATAATCAGAGCAGGCAACTAATTTGATTATGATTTATGGCAGGATAACCATGACATTTCGCCTGCTGACAAAACGTGTGATGCAAGGGGGGGGCAGTGGGTGTGAGCAGGGGGGGAGGGTGACAGCGACAGGTTGCACACTTAGTGTTGCTATAAATTGCAATCATCAGCTTTCTATTATGCTGCACATTTTGCATTAATGCGCGCAAAGTAGCACAGTTTGCAGCTGTTAGGCAGCTGTTAGCCACACTGTTAACGCCTCAGTTAACACGTTTGCTGTTAGCACGCACTCTCTGTGCTCTCTCTCTCATCATCTCTCTCTCACTAGGTTGCTTGCTTTGCTCTCTCGCATCAAATATGCATCTTAATCAGCTGCTGACAAGTTATGCATAGCAAGTTACGACGCGTTATCGCAATGTTGCTTATTGAAAATGATGAGCTGAATGCTCATAATGCCCAGCTGAGATATGGGTAAATATGACTAAATATGTATGGCTTGAGCCAGTCTCACAGCAACTCCTACTGCCTTCCTGCCTGCATGCCTGCCTGTTTGTCTATTTGCCTCTCTGTCTGTTTGTCTGTCTGTCTATCTGTCTGCTCGTTGGACAATTTATGAGCTCTGCTACAGACACTACAACTCCACTAATTTAACAGGCTGCCTGCACAGACCAGCCCTGCCCAGCCCAGCCCAGCCCAGCCCAGCCCAGCCCAGGATAGTCTGTGCCTGCTGTAGTATTTGCTGTTGCCACTTTGTATACACAGCGTAGTCGCGTTTATTTTTGGCTTTATTTATTTGCCTGTATTAAATGTCTCTGTTCCGCCTCTGGTTCTCACTACATACCTCCCTTCGCCCTACCACCCCTATGCCCCCCGCCACACTGCTATTTCCTGCTCTATCATTTGCAGTGCGGCTGTGACAGGCAAACAAAAAGTCCATTTGAATTTCTTCTCATGTATTTGTGTGCTGATATGCGTGTGAATGTGTGTGTGTGAGCCACAATAGAGTCCGTGTCGGGGTCGACAACTAACGGCATTAGAGCGGCTAATACCCGTGTACGAGCAGAGCAGAGCAGAGCCAGATCAGAGCCACTGAATTTGCACTCGTTTACGAGTATTTGCATTGTAGTTGCAAAGCGCGTTAACTCACTCAACCAAATCGGCAGACAACAGCGAATGAATATAGGTAGGAGTTGCAAAAGAATCAGCAGATCGACGACATGTTACCCTGGAATAAAGATTATGAAATATCACTGGGCTTTGATTGAGCTTAGCTGACTAAGTTCGTCTCTTGTTTATAAATTAACATCAAATTAACATTAGAACAACTGTAATATGTTAATATTATAATAATATTTAAACATTATAATAGTAATAATAATATATATAATAATATGTTAATGTAACTCACTGATTTGGCT
This sequence comes from Zaprionus nigranus, assembly GCA_018903425.1. NCBI lineage: Eukaryota > Metazoa > Arthropoda > Insecta > Diptera > Drosophilidae > Zaprionus > Zaprionus nigranus. Next base: position 444,783 of record JAEIGD010000062.1, on the reverse strand, counting down.
TTCTCTAACTTACTTTTTCACTTTTTTACCAACTAAAAAGTCGTACATGCCCGGCAACGCTGTTACTCCGCACGCAGGGTACATAAATACAATATCAATTTGGCTCAGACCACACTGCAGGTCCCCACACTACTCAGACTCGGGTGGGAGGTACTACCAACCCGCAGCTTCAAGGCCACAACCTGAGCTCTCCTGCAAACGCATATTCGACTTGAGGCGCAGATAACGATAGCGAATGTCGTATGAGACCCGCATCAATATGCATTTCGAGTGTCTCAATTTCACTTGGATTGCTGTGAATCATTGCTGTTGTTGTTGTTGTTGTTGCGAGCCGAATGAAAAGTTTGTTCATTTGTCGTTATGACATCAGAAGGCATTATGTTTGGGCATCTTTTGTGGCATTATCTTTTGATTACTTCATTTCCTTCGCTGGTGCTTAATGCCGCACACGTGTCGCAGAGCCGCAGAGCAGCAGAGGCAACAACAATCGAGAGTTTTTGAAGTTGCTGCGGTTTGAAGTTTGCTGTTGCTGTTGTCTTGGCAAATTATGAAAAGCCTCAACTATAAGTCACATAAGACTTGGCCAAGCCAGCTAAGCGACGGACTCTGTCTCTCCTTTGGGCCAATGTGGCCCCTTTTCGTTTAGCCGGCAATAAACTTTGGCAACTCTTTCAATTTGCTGAATGAAAGTGTGTGTATGTGTGGGAGTGTTTGCGTGTCTGTGTGTGTGTGTGTGTGGGTGTTTGGGTCGCAAAATGACTTCTTGTTTAGTTGGCAGTTTTCAGAACATATCAGCAGGCTGCTTGTGCTGCTTGTGAAGCCGAAGCCGTAGCACCTTTCACACAAATTGCTTACAAACTGTATTTGTTGTTGTTGCTGTTGCTGTTGTTGTTGCTGCCGCACAAAAATAAATGGCTGAGCAGTAAATCTTTGTCGGTTTAGGTTATTGAATATTTCATGCTCCAGCTGATTTATTATTTATTTCTTTTTAATGCCCTGCCGAAGGTCAAGCAAAACGTTTTTCGATGAACCTGAACCCGTTTTACGGGCTCAACTTCGCAGAGGCGACTCTGCCTACATCAGATTTACTTCATAACTGTGCTCTGGCTGTTGCCCCAAAAAGCAAAAGACATACAACAACAACGAGAACAACAACAAAGGGACAAGAGAGGGACAACTTTGCCAAATCCAGTGTCCATTCAAGTTCCGTGTACGTTGTGCCGTTTCCTGCTTGCAACGGAAATACCAGCTACGATTTCCGCTGCGCCATTGTTAATGCCCCCGCAGACAACGAAAGTCGTTGACAAGCCCTCTAACGGGCCGCCCCGTGTCCCTCTTCTCTCTCTCTCCCCTCTATCCGCCGCTGCTTTGTCGCTTTTTTGGTGGCATAATTAGAGCGCAGCCAGCGCGAACGCATGCCTAATGAGTTCTCGGTTGGCTTTTAATGTGGCTGCATTTGATGGCCCAAAGTTCTCGCTCTACATTGTTCCTGCCGCGACGTGGGCGTTGCTTAAAATTACAAGCCTTGTCAGCCAGGCGAACTCGCCTTCGCCTGCTCAGCTGCTGCTGCTGCTGCTGGTGCTGCTCAATAATGCAAGTGTCCTTTCAGCAAGTCCCGCGCTCATTGTTTGCCCTGGTGTGGCAGGCATAAAGTGCATAAAAACGCCGATATCCGGCCAGAGGCTGGTGGGCCGTCGTGGCATTTGCATGGCCGCAAAGTGCCCCACGGGCTGCTGACTGTTGACTGCCTGCCTGCCTCACTGACTGCCTGCCTGCCTGCCTGCCTGTCTTCGTTGACTTCCGTGTCCAGCGTGTTTAGTCATTGGCGCGTCCGCAGGATATTGAAGTCCTACCAGCGGCAGCAGTTCTTTTTTTCCAGTTGCAACTATTTGCCAGCAATCCAAGAAGAAATAAAGTCAAAACACGTTGTGAAAGCTATGGTCGAGCATGCTCTCTCGAAGAGAACTTTAGTGCGTAGTTGGAACAGTAGATACGCTCAAATTGTAACCATTTAACTGTAAAATGGTGTTGTATATAAGAATATATTTTATGCGATGCTGATACCTTCATCACAGATTTGTTGGCAATAGATCTCATATTTACCAAGCTTGGCCCGTTTATACTAAAAGCTAAACCTTAATAGAGTTGAAGATTGGGACTGACACAGCTCTTTATATAATAGTGCTTCTACCTCTTACATTAACACACAGTAAGTATACCCTTTTTGAGCAATTTCATTGTTAATACGGTATACAAACGCTTTCCTCGCAGGAAGTGCAAGCAGAGCAGGGTCAAGGGGCTGAAGAGGGGACTGTGGCCATTTTAGCCTCTGGCAACAATTTTGTTTTCACATTTGCAATTATTAAGCTGAAATATTTCCGACATTTTTGCCTTCAATTATTTACAAATCTTGCAGTCAAAGTTTTGCCTGCCTGCCTGAATGTTTTTATTTTAAACGCTGGCAAAAGTTTCATATCTTTTTTTTTTTTTTTTGACTTGTGCTACAATAGTTTGCATGTCCTTTGTGTGTGTGTGTGTGGTGGTCTTTATGTAAAACGGTCGTTGCGCTGTTCAGTTTTTACTGCCATTGCTGAATCGACACTGCCTCCAGCTCCAGCTGCACCTCCCACTCACGTTCCACTGCAAAAGTGTCGAGTGTTTTGTTATTGAAACATATGAGTATTTTTTATATTTGTTTACTTTGCAGCCCTATGCACACTGCACATTGAGTTGTTGTACCCTGTAAGGGACTGGCTAAGGGGTAACTTCATTTACGCAAGATTTTAATTAAAGATAAAGATAATATTATTATTTATTCATTAAGCAATTCATAAATTCCCTTATTTTCTTACTTATTTATATTTTCAATGAGTATTTTTATAGTCTGAATTGCCGGCAGACCACTTTGGTTTCTCTTCTTATTCAGCTATTAAAACGTTTATGTATTTTTTTACCTATTCAATATTTTCTTTTCAATTTCAATCTCCATTTCTCCACATCAATTTGCATGTATGAAATTTCGTTGCATTCATTTCTTGCAATTGCAATTTATTTTCCACTCCTCGATCTGTTTATTTTACTTCATTTTATATCATGCATATTTTGTGAAGAATGTGCCCTTCTTTTCTACAGTTAGTCCTCATTCGCTTGCAGCTGCTTATCCCTTCTACAGGTCACTGTGTAGTTCACTCTGTAATGCACATTCCAAGCTGTGTTCACCTCGTTGTTCAGGACGCTCTGCACATTGTACTTTATCTTGGAGTGGCAAACCAACTTGAATTGTTAGTTAAACAACAACACAAAAAAAAGGTAGCACAAAACAGTGCCAAGATGTGTGTACCAACTTTTGCTTGGCCCCATAACGACTCGAAAAGTGAGAATACTCTCGCACAAAAAAAAAAAAAAAAAAAAAGAGAAACCTTTATACATAAATGGGGGCCCTAATGTATGCGCTAAAAGCACGGACAGCTGGCTGGCAGCAATTGTTAGGCACTGTATTAAAAGTTTCGAGGCGGCTTAAAGTTTTCAGCTTGCAGCCAACCGCCATCGCCTGGCAGTGGGCCCAAAAGTTTGGCGCCCATTCGGTAGCATACAAAATGTATTTACCTCTTTCGCAGCGCCTAAAAGTGTGCAGCAGATACACAAACGTAAACACGCACACACACACACACACACAGGCATACACGTACAGCATTCATCCGCTAACAAAGGCAACTTAACACACAATTGCGCTTTTGCATATTTGTAAACAAAAACGGCAGCACAACAACAACAACAGCGAAACCCAAAACTAAAGCCAACAAACGCAAAGCGGGGTCCCCTATAGCTGTCTCCCACCCACCCCATCACCTCCTTCTGCCTCCCTGCCCGACGGCAGACTGCCAAATCAGGTCAAGAGCTGCTAACTTGAAAATTACACAATTTTTGCATTTTCCAATGTGTTGCGCGTTTGGTTTTAAGTTTTCCCTCGCCTGCTCGAAGGAAAGGGTGGAGTGCAACCAGTCGCCTGTCTGAGTCGAATATTTAAAGCCCGAATAATTGGTAACCAAAAGAATCCCCGATAAATGCAACCACAAAGCGTGCTACATGAAAATCAACATGCAACACGCTGCAGTTGTTGCAGTTGTTGCTGTCGTTGCCTGTCAACGTTGTTGCTGCTGCTGCTGCTCGTGTTATTCCTTTTGTTGTTTTGATTTGGGCGCTGTATAAACAGCGATTTTGCAGTTGAACAGCTGTCACATGAATTGCACGATTAAACAAAACAAAAATGAAAACAATAACAAAACAACAGAGCAGAAGAACAGGCTGACAGCAAACACAGACACACAGACAGTGTATATTTGTTTACAGCAATTAAGCCAGCGAAAAACTTGACAAGGGCAGAGAGGGAGGTGAATGAGAGAGAGAGAGAGTGAGAGAGAGAGCTTGACTGCGCAAATACTCAACAGAGATTAAAGTTGATGGACAACAATTAGATTTAATTATTCAACGACTTAATGAATATTGCAGTTGAAACATATGGAAAGTATCAGGGTTTTAATAGATTTAGATAATATTTTGAATAAGCTTACATATGATCACTTTCAATCGAAATAAATTTTACCAATTTCATTGTATTATTGTACTCATTGTTTGACAATTTAATTATTTAAAAACAAATTAGAAATATGCATAAAATATGCAGGAATTAGTCTATTTCGTTTCTATTTCTTTTCCATTGTGTTCGTTTCGATTACGACGATCGATCTATCAGCTTACCGCCACACTTTCGATAACATTCATTAAATCTTAATATTAGTGTTGAGTAAGTGTCAAATATCGGGTCAAACAAAGTAAATAAATCACTTAAATAATAAAAAACGATATAAACAAAGTTAATCAGTGGCTTACAATTGGAAACATTTATAAATATCAAATTAATATATTGTGATATTTTTTAACTAATATATTGAATTGTTATTTAACTTGGTATTTAATCATTGAATCATAACAAAATAGATCTGGAAACTTTGAAATTATAGCAAGAGCTTTTATACTTTCAGACGCCTTAGTCCAAGAGATCCAATTGTAGATATAGAGCATTTTTATAGTGTACATTATCACACTGCATTTAATTCGAGCAATCGCCGACAATGTATATAATTGTCGCCTTGGAACTGGGATTTAATTCTGCCGTGCGGCTGCTTTTAAGTAAGTGCCTAACAAATGGCAAACTTGAGTCGCGCCTTAGGCAATGTGTGCAGATGAAGATGAAGATTAATTTGTGTACTCGGGCAACTGGAGAGCAGCAGCAGAATTCAAGGCTCATACGAGCGTCTCGCTGCGCCCGACTGAGCCCAGTCCGACTTGGCCTGAGGTAACAAAACAACAGGCAGGCAGGCAGGCTGGCCAGGACGGGCAGACCAGCGAACAATGAGGCAAACAGTTGTGGATTTCTTTTTGTTTTTCTGTGTACGTGGCTGGATGCACGAGATGTTGACTCAAGAAGACGAGAAAGAGAAAGAGAGACAGAGAGAGAGGGAAAGAAAAAGAGAGAGAGAAAGAGCAAGGGGCAGGCAGCCGTTGTGGCAAATGAATGATGAATGCTTATAAATGAGCGTAAGGGCGACGTGCGACCTTTTAGTGTAGCTATTGCCACAGGCGCCCCACTAGGGGGCACTGCCATATGCAACTGTGTGTGGGTGTGGATGAGTGTAGAATGTATACGTGTGTGTGTGCGCTTGTCAGCGTTGTGCATATTTATGACCCTTTAGACGGTCTCCAATTTGTTGCTGTTGGCATTGACATCATTTGGCTTTGAGTAGCTCAAACGGATCACTTGAATGGCTTTTATTAAAGCGCACTACTTCTCTATCTATTCACCTGCTCTTTGGGCAGCTTTGCCCCTGCACGCAAGCACCTCTGACCTTTCAATGAGCTGCTACTTACCACAACAAAGCTGATCCACGGGTCATATGCAGAATGAGCTGGCTTATTAATTATAATGGAATTTAAATTGTCAAAGGTGTCTGTGTATGCGGTTAATGCAACCGGATTGTCACATAAAGGGGGGAACACAAACATACCACACTATACACACCATACACACACCACATACACACACGATACACACACACATAAACAAGCATAACATTGCCGCATACGTTTGCGTTATTCTGACCCAAATTGTGGGTTGATATCTTAGCGAAATGAAACCGCGAGCCTGTGGAAATCTTCATTTGATATTCGTGAGTGCTTTGCGTGCGCTAATTAATGTCACCTGAAACCCAAACCACCTGCCACGCCTCAGCGCACCAGCACGTTTTCAACTATCTGCAAAACTTTTCTCGAATTCCATAGTAGGCAGCAAATTTTCAATTTCAAGCTAAAAACTTGGCAGTCATTAGCCGACGCATCGGCGTCTGCTGTTGCTGCTGTCATTAAAAACAGTTTACAAAAAAGGCAACGCAGCCCTTTTTTGCGGAGGCCCTGCGGAGACACGTGTGCGCCTAGAAAACCGAATAATGAATACGGCAACAGCGTAGGCCGAACTTTAAGCAGTATTAAAATATTTAGCAAATATTGTAGAATGAATAACAGTTTGAATAATCATTTGGACGAGAACTTTCACCATGTGCCAGTCGGCGATATGCCTTCCAGGCGCTATGAGAATCGCAATCTCAATGCAATCATCTGGCTGCGACCCTTGGAGCGTCAACATCGACAGCGTCGCATTGACATGTACAGTAGGAAGCAACTGGAAATCGACGAGATCTATGAGCAGCTTGCGGCAGTGAGGCAGCAGCAACGTAAAGGAACGTAGATGGAGGAGAGAACTAAAAGCTGAAGATGCCAAACAAATTTATGTATCAAAATTAGACGCTTGTCTGTAGTTGTATGTATGTATATATCCATATATACATATATAATTATATATATTATAACCTGCGTGTAGATCAGAAATTGTGTCTCCCTTTTTTGTTCAGTGACTTTCGCTTTTTCTTTTAGCTTGTCCGAAAATGCACTTTTCTTTCGAGCGCAATGGCTACGGGCAATGCCATTTCCAATGCAAACAAACCGAGGGTATTTCTGTGTGTGTGTGTGCGTGGGTGTGGCTGAGTGAGTGTGCGTGTGTGGTATAACGAGGTCAGTGCTTTGGTACAAAAGTTGTCAACTTGAAAATTGCAGGTTCTGCAAATCAGTAAAAAAGCACACACACAAGCACACACACACACACACACACATGCTGTGCTATGCTGTGTGTGTGTCTTTAGCTGCAGCTCAGCCAACTGTTGCCCTTTATTTGCGCTTATCAGCGTGTAAAATGCGCAATTCAAATGCAAATGCGCAGCGTAATTAAAAATGTGCAAATACCTGCATAGTTTTCCCATAGTTTTCTCCCATTGCCAGCTGACTTTCTCCTGCCCACTCTTCTGTCCTGTTCAGCAGTTTTCCCCAGTTTTTCCTTTTAGCATAATGGCAAAGCGCAGCCAATTTAAATGGTTATTTAGCATGAAATATTTATTTAAGTGCATTTTTTTTTCACAACTGACTTATCAAGCGTGAGCCTTGAACTGTCGGATTATTGTAATTATCCGATTTGTGTACATTTATATATTGTAATAAAGTATATTTATTATTATTTACATGCATGTTCTTTCATGTTTATTTAAATACAAATTCACGCCAATTTGTTTAGTTAACTTTTTTATAGGTTTTCCCGTTATGCCTCATGAGTCTGATAATCATATTAATCCCTGAATCTTCATTATAGCTAAGGCGATTTGAAATGCATTCAGCATCCATTACTGTGCATATGTTCAGTTCAATTCATTTCGAAGTTCTCGCAGTTTATTTGCACAAATACATATCGCACGAGTACTTTATAATTATCTCTCACAGCCATCGAAAGTCCAGTAGAGAGTTCGCTGTAAAGTTCAAGTTGACGCTAATTTGATTACCGTTTGAATCATTTCCACTTCACTTGGCACACTCTTCGTGCCACATTGGAAATGCCAATTGGAGCACCAGACAAAAATGTTGGCCAAGCTGCACACGATGCGTCGACGAGGCCGGAGGGGCGATAGTGGGCGAGGCAGTGAGGGCCGCAAATAAAGTCGTTGATATTTTGAAATAAAGCTGCCGTTATCACAAATTGTCAGCAATGTATGTGCCCGAGGGGGAAGAGGGACAGGCGAGGGACTATTTTTATGTGTGTGTGTGTAGGGGACTGTGTGTGTTTGTGGCAATACTTTGGGGCAGCTGTGCTTGCTGCAGGGTTGCGAGTTTGGGCTCCGAGCTTTGGGCTTGTGTTATGGCTTCGTGCGGTCAGTCAACCAGGCAGTACATTTCACAGACTTTGCCTCGCTTCCGTTTCCGCACCCACACAGACACACTCACACACACACGTACATAGAGTACTTCTGTGCGTGTGTGTATGTGTTAAGTGCTTTGTGGTTGCTGGCAGCGCGTTGATTGCGCTGTGGTCAAAAAAATCTAATAAACCCTCCGCCTGCATATGAATGGGTCGCATTTTAGGCTTCTGCTTGCCACATGACGTATGCCACATGCCACATGCCGCATGCCGCATGTCAATATATGTATGCATGTATGCGTTATTAAAGCATATTAACAGGCAATCGCCTAACAAGGGCAATCGGCAAACGACAACCAGCAACAGAACGTTCATTTCCGGCATCGTTTTGCATTACTTGTCAGGCAACATCTCACACACAAGCACACAGATTAAAATATATTTTGTACACAAACAGGTTCGAAACGAGTACACAAAATTTATAATACCAGACCAAATTGAAAAATTCCTAAAAATCGCAATCGAGCTGCAGTCGAACAAGCCAAATGGATGGGGGCGGTGATAATCAGCTGAGCGATCGCTACAACTACGTGCGACCGATGAATCGCAGGCTGCAGATGATACTGCGCGACTACCAGCGGTGGGAGCAGCATCCAGCACCAACGCTGGCCCATCGCAGTGCTGCTGCGGCGATGCTCCCAACGATGACACAGCGCGGAATCATTCTTTTCGATATCGAGCGCATTACGCCTGCACCCCTGCAAAGCACCGTGCCCGAAGGCGAGGATTCCGGCTTTGAGTCGGGTAGCGAGAGCTAAGTGTTGTTGCCACGGCCACGGCCGTGCACGTGGCAAGTTTGACAGAGTTGGCAGGTTATCAGTTGCCAGTGTCCAGTTGCATAACTCATAATAAATTGATTGCCAAATGTGAAACAACGAGTTGTGAATGGATGAGTGCCAGTACCGGTACCAGTCGGAGTACTCGCAGTACTTACACAATATCCAATGTAATCTGCGAACGAAATTGACAACGATTCGGCCTCATTTATCATATGTTGGTTTATTCATGTCAATTTGATTTGTATCGAACACAGAATCCATTTTACACATACATGTTATACTAATGTAGAGTAGTCTGTCTGTCTGTGTGTGTGTGTGTCTATGTGTGTGTGTGTACTTTGGGAGTCCTGTAAATGTGCATATATGTAAATAGATTAGTTAAGAGACTTGCAGTTACATTCACTTTACACATACGAGTACAATACGATACGATTCGCAAATATTTATTTTGTATACATTTTAATACGGTTTAAGAGTACACAATTTCAATTTGTTTAGTTTGGTTTTTGTTCGTCTGCTTTCTCTCTATTTGATGCTGTAATTCAAATATTCATGTAGTCATTGTTCTCTGATACCCTTGCAGACAACGGCTATAGTCGACTATCAAGCGGAAGTACAAACTGAGTAACTCCTGTTTCGGAACTGTGTTATTACTGCCGACAATATAACGATATATTAATATATTAGATCATCGATACATCAATGTATCAGTATATCAACATATCAATAAATCAATATATTTCATATATCAATATCGAGATATATTGATAAATCAATGAATCTATATGTCAATATATCAAAATACCGATATATCAATGCATCAATGAATAAATTGATTAATATATCAATATATTAATATATCAATATCAATATATTAAGATATCAATATCAATATATTCAATATGCATCAATGTATCAATATATCAATATCAATATATCGAAATATATGATCAATATATGAAATCTGCATTCTTCAATTCTTATGAATAAATATATCATTGTGTATATCTGATTCCGCATGGAATTATTGCACCATTTTCGGTACTCATTAAATGAACTTCACAGCCCATACAATCTGCAAGAGTATCGTATCTTCGGCCAGCCGAAAATGCCTTCTATTCTTTTTTCAGTACATTCATTTTATTTTTCATTTTTTTTGTTCTTTATAAATATACACGTTTTGCTTTTGATTACATTTTGAGTTTTGAATTTCGATAGAAATTGAGTTGGTTTTTTTGGAATGAGTTCGACGTAGCTGGCAACCATCGCTGATGTTTTATATGTATGTATATTAAATTTGAGTTGCTCCTATTCACTTGTTATCTAATATCCATAATTGTGCCTACTTTTCAAGTATTCGTTTCGTTTTGCTTAATTTAATGTGAATAAATTGCTATCACGCCTAAAGTGAAGAAATAATGTAACTAAAAAGCGAATAAATGAGTGTGAATTAATGACTAAATTGAATCTCGTTAAAAATTCTCATAAAGTACATACTATAAGATATGGTGTCTTCCTTCTAAAAACGATATAAGTATACGTATATATAGTTATATCCATTTACAATCTTCGCCAATGTCTGTCTGCAATTATTTTATTACGTATCTCGTAAATGTCTAGAAGAAGCGGCATAAACTATCAATTACAATTGAGAAACGGTTCGAGTCGAGGGTGGCCTGACTAGCAAATACCCTGCGTTACCATCTTAAACTAGTTTAGTAGTTTACCTATTCGAAAACAAGCACAAACATTCTACGGGGTCAATGTTTACAGGGTATACTTAATTGGGCATACAATATATAGTTAGGATTGCCCGAAATGAATTGAATCGAATCGAATTGATGAACTCAATGAATGTCAATTGGCTTAAGCTATGTCGCAAATGATTCTACATATACATAATAGATTATTTGTCATTGTTCAGTTTTTACGTTTATGGATTTAGTTGCTTAAGATATTCCGTCTCATTCCGTCTCGCTTTGTCTCATTTTCGTTTAGTAGAAGTTAATGAGTTATGCTTACCTACGATTAGTATATATATTCATAGACTGGTTTAGGGTATATATAGTTGTATATATATATGTTACGGTCTCTGCATATGCATGTTAGTGTGTGTGTGGGTGTCTTTGTATATGTAGGTATTCAGTATTGTGGATTTTAAGTACATCTATAAATTCTTTAAAATTTCTAATCGTGTATACATTCATTTCTGGTCTAGGGGAGCAGGGGGAAAATAGGGATGGGGATTGGGAGTGGGTGAGGAGAGGTAAAAGCAGAACGGTAAAAGGGACAGCTACTTTTGTTGTTCTTTGTAAAATGCATAAACATTCAGCTTAAAAACTAAAATTTGCTCTCAGCAAATTTTCTCTGCTCTACTGCACACACACACATACACGTGCATAAGTTGTATGTGTGCGTGTGAGCGTGTATACTGTTAATAGGTTTGTGAGTTTGTTTGTTTTAGTGAGTGTGAAATGCACTCATGATATAGGGAGGGCTTTACATTGAAATCCATAAATTTGTATAGCGACAGCTGACTTGCTTCAGAGTATGAGTTACGTTCGAGTGTATGAGTGTATGTGTTGTGTGTATGTGTGTGTTGTGTGTGAATACGTCTGTTTAATAAGTGTTCCTTGTGTGCCATTTGCTGCAGCTCAAATTTAAATCCAATTAAAATTCAATTAAGTAATTTTTCCCATTGTGTTTTCTCTAAGGTTTTTTCTGTTTTTCTCCTTTTGATTTCGCATTATTTACCGATTTCCTTTTTGCTTTTCCTTTCGCAGATTTTCTCCTTCCAATTTGTGCCCAATTTGTGGACGTGTCGCAACTTACAGCACAAACCCGTAACCTCAGTAACCAGTCGCATCGAAGAGATCCGGCAGCACCAGCGGCGGACAGTTGTGCGGGCTGCAGGTGACGCTGGGCAGCTCGTCCGGTGTGATAGCGTCCGTACAGATGCACTGCAAACAGTTGCCGGTGTCCTGTGGAAGGATCTCACCAATTTTATACAATTTGCCTGCAAGATTCGAATGAAAGCAGACGACAAGATGTCGATTGAGTGTGTGTTTTGTTGTTGTTGCTGCTGCTGCTGCTGTCTCTCTACTGTTGACTTGCAACTTACCCAACACATTGCACATACGCCCCGTTGCCAATGGCGTTGTAGTTATAATTGTTGTCAGCGTGTAGGGCGGCACGCTGTGCTGATTGCTGCCACTGATGGGCAGATGAAGCGTTGCCACACCCACAGATGCCAGTGTTGTTGTAGTTGCTGCTACTTCTACTGCTGCTGTAGATGTTGTTGATGTTGCTGGTGATGTCGCTGCGGGCTGCATTGTCGGTTGCCTTTCAGCAGCAACGACGTCTGACGTTCGGTTGTCATTTGCAATTAAATCCGTTTGCCCAACAGCGCCAGCAGCCGCTTTGGGCAACTGTTGTTGCTTCTGCTTCTGATGCTGCTGCTGCTGATGTGTGTGGGCGCTGTGGATGCACATCTACTGCAGTTAGTGTAATGTCAATATTGACAACGCTGCCATTGAATTCGCTGCTGTAATCATTGTAGGAGCTACGAAAGAACACAGCATCCGCATTGTCAGCTATGTTGCTGCCGTGCCTGTTGCCATTGTCTTTTGGCTTGACAGCAATGCTATCGTTGTTGCTGCTGCTGCTGATGGTGCTGCTGCTGCTACTATTGCTGTTGTTGTTAACGCCAACATCATCGATTATTGTTGACGCTGGTGTTTCCTGCGCGACAGCAACTGCTGCTGCCAAGCTATCGTCGAGCGTGTTTGTGCTGTCAACATTCAGTTCCGTCGATGTCAGCCAACGATGGAACGCATCGTCAGCGTCCTCAATTTCCTGATCCTGATGCTGCAGTTGTTGCAGCAAAGTAAATATATAGATATAGGTATATATACATATATAATATATATAGGATAGTTTATGTATATAAGAACGTTGTATCAGTTTCTGTTTGCCAGAAATTTTTATGCACATAAAGTATGCGTCGTTTAATGGATCTGCCCCCGCACATGCCCGCCCAGGCTAATGGATACTAAATATTCTTCAGAAACTCGGCAACTTTTTGCCCAGCCCCTCTTTATGATAAACATTAAAATGAAATAAATAATAAAACAAGTCGAGCATGAAAAATGCAATTGCGAAGGCATCGCAGTTGAACGGACTGCAGATTGCGCAGCGTGTCCTTAAACTGGACGATCCTTAAAACTTTGGCAGCACTTGACACCAACAGCAACCACTGAAGTTGCTGTTGCTGTGGGCTGTGGGCTGCATCTGGGTTGCTGTTTAAATACTCACATTTGTATTGGCCATGGCAACCACTGTGGCTGCGTGTTGGCTACGCGGCGTTGTCATCATTTCAATTGTTGTTGCCACAGCCATTGTTGTCGCATTGATGCTGCTGCTGCCACCACTGCTGCTGCTAGCTGTCAGTGTTGCTGCTGCTTTTGTCGGTCGCTTGGTTGGTGGCTCGGGTAAAATATCGCTGTCGGTTTCCGCCTCATCAAAGTTTTTATCAATGACCAAGTCCGTACTGAGTTCAACGCCTCCGTGCGCCTTTTGCTGCTGCTGTTGTTGTGTTGTTGTTGCTGTTGCAGGCGAAGTTGCTGCTGCTGCTGTCGCTGCTTTTCATGCAGCAAATGCTGCTGATGATGCTGGTGTTGATGATGTTCGTGCTCCTCGGTCTTGTAGTCATAATAGAGCAGAGCAGGCAAGTTTTCGGGAAAATTTAAAATCTTACTCGACGAGTGCGGCTGATGGGCGTGCAAATGCTGCTGCTGCTGCTGCTGCTGCTGTTCATGCTGTTGGTGTTGCTGTCGCTGCGGGGGTGGCGGCAATTGCTGCTGATAATGTGTTTCTTTTGCTGCCTGATTAACAGTCGTTGTTGCTGCCATATGAAGTTTCTGCTGCTCCTCCTGTGGTTGCTGCTGCCGTTGGGCCGTTGACGTTGCCAACTTTTGCTGCTGCTCGTGTTTGTGTTGCCTGATTATATTGTAGTTGTTGCTGCCACTGCCGCTGCTGCTGCTGCTGCTGGTGCTGTCGTCGTGGCTGGCAGCATCGCCCTTTTGTTTTTGTTGCCTTATGTCTGGCATTTTATAATCCGGCGCCTGCTTGCGGCTATGGTAAACTTCGTAGTCATTAAAATTCTTTTGATTCTTATGATGCTTGTGCCGCTTGCCAACTTTCCTCTCCGCTTTATGCAGTTTTGTTGATTTTCGCGTTGTGGTCTCAAGCCGATAGGGATCTGAATAGTCGCCGGCCGCCTCAGTTGGAGCGCTGTTTACGCTATTCGCCTTATCTGCAAAGCAAAGCAGAGCAAAACTCCCCTCTCAAGCAATCCGCGTGCATATGCATTAACTCAACTCAAAACTCAATTCAACACTAACCGCATTTCTCCCACCAGCAAAAGATTTCGCCATCCATGCACAGGCAGACCTCACAGGCATCCAGACGCGGCACCTGCCACAGAGAAGGCAGAACCAGAAAGAGAAGCAGTGACATGCGAAAAGGAAGAAACCAAACAAAACATGGGTTAACCAAATTTTCAGCATGTTGCACATATGTTTGTCACATGTCGCGTAGTATTAAATATATTTTTGGAGTCCTAAAATGAATATGGCAACAGCTGTTCTAGAACATTTAGAAAAATATATCAAACTAGCACTTCTTTATAAAATTATTTAAATTGTTTAAATTAAAGTTATCTGTATCTACATGCTTAAGGTTGCCATATCAATTAGAATCAGCTGTTCAAATCTACATTCTATGCAGCTGTTAAGTCTTATGCTAAGCAACTGTTAGATCTAATTCTAGCAGCTGTTAGGCAACTGTTAATGTTTACCAAGCTGATCGAAACACTGTTAAGCTATGCTAAGCAACTGTTAGATCGAATTCTAGCAGCTGTTAGCAACTGTTAATGTTTACCAAGCTGATCGAAACACTTGTGAAATAAATTATTATTATTATTAATTATTATTAAGCAAAATACAAAACGTTTTATGCAAAAGTCAAATTTTGCACTCAATATTTATTCAGAATCTATTTGGTTTCTCTTTCACTGGAGAAAGTAATGAGTTTAATCTGAAAATCTTGACTTTTTCACTTGAATTGTTGTTTGCTTTGAGCAAACTGCATAAATCATTCGGTATAACTATCACTCTGGCCTGGGGTTGGCATAAACTACTTCAGCTATAAATATAACGGCAAAAGCAAAGCCTGACTAAGTCATTTAAAGCCGCAAGTCTCAGTTGATAACTAAACCACAACCGCATATGAAAACGGATGAGTGCGAGTGTGAGTGCGAGTGTGAGTGCGCGTATGAGTGCGAGAACATTCGCCTAGGTTACACACAGGTGTGGGAAATGCGCACAACCCACACACGCCACACACACACTGATACGCTTACCTTCTGTCCGTGTGTGTACTTGTGGCCATTCGTGAAGCATGCCGCAGCCCGACTATGCGGTTCCAAGTCGTCCTCTGCCGCAGATGAGCCAACGGCACCAGCTGCCGCTTGCGCTCCATTGTTCGAGTTGGAATTCGGGTTGAAGCCGGTGCTGGAAGTGGAACTGTAGCCGGCTTCAATGTCTGCCCTCTGCTGAAGCTCACCGTCGCTCAGCATTTGCTCGGACAGCAGACGTGCATCGTATTTGGCCTGCGATTGCGCCTCGTCCAGGTCGTAGTTGAACTCGTCCTCATGGTCCTCCAAGTACTCAAATGGCAGCGCTAAAAAGGGCACAAGGAAGGGTAGCAAGAGAGGGGAAGGGGAGGGGGACGGAAGCATAAAGAAGCAAAAAGGCGAAATAAGCCGCTGTTGAGTTGGCTTTTGGCATTTTTGGCATTAAGCATTCAAGTCGAGTTCGAGATGTTGTTTTAAAGGTTTGCTAACTGGTCTAAGAGCATTTTGTGGCGCATTACTGGGGCTAAGCTGCAATCAACCGGCTGTTGCCACTTCATGGCAATGTGCTTGTTATACGATTATATGATGGCAATGTTGCCGATATGCAATCTTCTTCTGGCCGGGAGACCATAAACAGGCCGCTGTGCTCAGCTCTGCTGCCGCTCGCGTGTTTGATAAATTATCATAAAAAATGAAAAGCACTTGAAAATAAATCACAAGCGCGCATAAAACACACACAAACAGCCCCAAGCCCCAAGGAGCAGCAGCAGGAAGTGGAGACGGAGACGGAGCCGTAGCCGATGAGTATTGCGTTTTATGGCGCCCCACGACGTTTGTCATTAAATCAAAAGGCTGCGCTCATTATGACATAAAATGAGGAGAGTGGCGAATCAGAAATGAGAATGGCAAATGCGAATGCGAATGTGAATGCGAATGAAAATGAAAAATATAAAACACAATTCGAGCGTGAGCCCATAAAATGTCTGCAATTTATTCTTGACACAGATTTACTATGTGCTACACATGTGTATGGTGTGTACACGTATTTGTTTGTGTGTGTTTGTGTGTGGCTTAAGGAACTCTTTGGGACTCACCTTCGGCCAGGTGCTGCTCGCGAAGTAATCCAAAGATGTTGCAGCTGAGGCAGAGCAGCAAGCAAAACCACACGGAATTGATGCTTGACATGCTGAGGCCGCCTCCGCTGCTAATAATCCCCCTGGAATCCAATTTCTTCTTACGTTTTCGTTTACGTTTGCGTTGTGCTGTTTACGTTACGTTTGCTTTGCGTTTTCGCTTTTGGTTGTCGCTTTTAATTCTGTTTTTCGTGGATTTTATGCACTAAGTCGCACCTTCTTCGCAAAATCAACACGCAACCTTCGCACACACACACACACACACTCACAGAGATGGGTTACCGTTTTAGTTGTCGTTGTTGATTTTCGCTTTATGTTTTGTTTTGTTTTGCTTTTTAGTTTATTTTTACACAAGTGTTGCAGATGTTGTCGCTGCTGCTTGTTTACTGTAAGATTTGCGTTATTTTTATAAAACCAACACACACAGACGCACACACACACCCCGGACGCACAGAAAGGCGAAGATTGCAGCAAAACTTATGCAGTTGCCCGCACAAGTAGGCAACACTTTTTGTAACTGCCATTTTTAGACGCCCTGCCCCGCCCTAACATGAATTACCATAGCCAGCGCTTATATTCAATTCATTCGGCAAGTCGGTAATCTCGCCACTCTGATTTGCCCTCGCTACGTGCCCCAACTAACAACCGAACTTGGCCAACAAGTGTTTCCTCACTTTCATCGCTACGTGCCTTATGTAACTTGGACTCGCAATCGGAATCAGAATGCGAATGAGCACACGGGCATGGAGCAAGGGGCAGGGGGGCAGGGGCAACAAAAGCGTGCCAGCTGCGATTGTGGCAAATAATTTGAAATGAAATAAACGCCATTAACTAATCAGAAGCAATCTGAGGCTGCCTCTCCACCCCTACCCGCCTTGGTGATCAGCATAAGAAAACGCTGAATAAAATAAAGTGTTCTATGATAGCGCATTATCGCAGCGATGATAGCAAGAAATTTACGTACTGCCACTCAAGTTGTTTAAGTATTTAAATGGCAAGAATAATTTATAGATTCAACCACACGCTCGTCTGCTTATCCCTTGCAACATATTTGCAATGCTCAAGGACTAACCAAACAACCTTAAATCACTCTCTAGAACCATTTACGAACCATTTGGATGCCCTGAGTAGCTCAAGCAACTATTCATAATCGTGATCTGAAACAAGCATTTACGCTTTAGTGGGAGGGCAGCTGGCAACGCCATCAAAGCGGAACAGCGAATGGATTTATGCGCGCTGGCGACCGAAGCGTTAATGCAGAGCTCAAATTCGCATAAAGTGTTTATCGACAAACAATGCGAAGGTAAATGCACTGTCAGAGTGCTTAATTTATGGCATAAAAGGCAGATAAAACTAAGGAAAGCCCGAGAGAGGAGGGGAGAAAGAAGCAGCAGAATGTGTAGAGGTGGCAACAGGGAGACAGGAGAGCAAACACAAAACACTTGAGCTAAACAATTCGCCAACGGCATGCGGAAGTGAAAAGCCAGAGCAAAGAGTGGCACAAAAAAAAGCAGCAGCAGCAGCAGGAGTAACAACAACAACAGCAGGAGCAAAAAATAGCAAAGAGCAGGAAATCAGAACGTGAACGAAGTGAAAGCAGAAAGCATCCCGGTTGGAGGCAAACGGAAATTCATTGCCAGACGTTTGAAGTGTGAGAAATTAGCGCGATGCCCAGACACACAAGCACACACAGACGAGGTGAGCACACACGCAGCGTAGGCACACACACACACACATACACCCGCGAACATACACCCGCACTCACAGTCTGCGTCGAAACAAAGCGTGGGTTGTAAAGCAACTTTGATAACTTTTAGTGTCAATGCAGATGCCGCAGGTCCGCACGGTTTAGCAGTCGGTCTCGGGGGGCGTATGCGCAATATTTGATTAACATTCAATTTGTAACAATTTCCGCTTGACGTGTCCAGCCACACTGATGGAATACCGAACTCATGTCCACTCTAGGACTCACTCATTCACTCGCACACTCAAACAGTCACAGAGACCATTTGTTTTGCCTCTTTAATTGAATTTTACGTTAATTACATAATTAAATTTGATATTTATCACATGCAGAAGTCGTTGCTGTTACTGCATACTTTGCAATTTTACTTTCAACACTTATGGCACAAAAAAAACACACTGCAAACTGATTGCGCTCTGTCTGGCTCTGTCTGTGTGTCTGTCTTCCTGTTAGACTGTCAGCACAGAGTCTTACTCAGTGTTCGGCTGACTGACTAAGTGTCACACACGGCGTATGCGTAATAACTGCTCAACCCGTCACTCAGGCTCAACGCTGCGTCGCCCACTGTTGCCGCTAGATGCTGTACACTGCGTATTTATATTATGGCCAACAGCAGTAGCAGCAACAGCATCCAACTTGGCCAACAACTCAATCTCAATCTCTCTCGCTCTCTCGCTCTCTCACTCTCGTCTCTCTCGCCGCTCTCTCGGCTGGCGCTCTCGGGTGTCTTTTTATGAATGAGTCGAGTCGAGCAGCGGCATTAACAGTGAGTTAACAGTGAGTGCGCTGTTATTGCACTGTTAACTGCGAGTGAGGCATACGCACTGGAGTGCGTGGAGTGCCTGCCTCTCTCTGTGTGTGTGTGTGTGTGAGTGTGCTACATGCAAATTGCATTAAGATGATTCAGTTTTGTTCAGGCATTTCAGCGCGCTTTTGCGCTCTTTGTGCAAATTGCATTTGGGCAGCCTTTAGGCGAGTTGGCACGCATTAAACCTTAACATTGCAGCGCCAGTTAAGGAAAAACAATGAGCAGACGGTGTGTGTGGTAGTACACACTGTGGTGAGGCGTGGGGGGTGCAAACATTTCATACAGTTCAGCGTAAAGTGTAAATATGTAAATGTCCTCCTGGCGCATACATAACTTGACTAAAGCTGACTGACAGGCGATGCAAAGTCGAGGCTGGAGCTGAGGCCGACGCTGATGCTTGTTAGACATGACAATGCATGTCTGTGTCAGGATAACTGTCAACAGTTGCCTTCTTTCTTTCCCCGATCTCTCTTCTTCTTCTTCTTCTTGCGCTTTCTTTCACTTGCTAATTTCTTTTATAAATTTCATGTGCTGCATTTACATAAAATGCTCGTAACAATCATTCTCATATTCATCAAGTGTGTTCTCTGCCGTCACACTTGAGACTCTGCCAAATATTACAAATATTATGCACACACACACACACACACACACGCAACAGTTGGCACATCTGTGCATGGTCGTCTGGCATATGATATACGTTATGCGATGCATGATATATGGCATAGATATGTCAGAAATGTGGCACCAAGGCAAATCGATTTGTCTCCGACAAAACCTACGACCCGCTGTCCCACTGTCCCCCTATCCCTCAGTCCTTTCCCACCATCTTTGGCCAAAGCCAACCAACTAAACGGAAATCAATGTGGGTTGACATCTGAAAAATGTCAATTGCCACAGACAACAACAACAGCAACAGCAAGAACAGCAACAACAGCAATGAGAATGGGCAACAAATTTGCGGTATTATTCGCCATAACAGCTTGACATTTTTTGTTGTCGGCAATATTTTATATGCCCATAATAATTTTGCTGTAATAAAATGTTCACGTACGATTTATCAGCATCACTTGCCCTGAAAATTGGACCAACAATTTAGATAAACTGCTGAAGGGTAAGTTAATCAATTTTGGAAGTATTGGGAAGATATCTTATCTGATTTATTGAACAAAAACAATAATAATAATTGTGAAAAAAAAGACAGTGACCCAGAATAATAGTAATAAATAAATAAAAAGCTAGTAAAATACTTACAGACATTTGAGAAATTATAGCAAGATTTATGCCAGAAAGTGGATTTTATCTGGGCAAGTCTTTAAGCTAATTGTTTTAAAGCCATTTCTCATCTGTTGAGCCCACCCATTGGCAATCTAATCCCTTTCTGCCCAACAGCAAATAAATAATAAATATCTAGCCATGAATTGCGCAGAGGCTGAGGCGAAATTTAATAAAACTGTCAAATGCTTTTGTTTCATTTTATTAGCCAAAATATACGTATTTATTATGAGCAGCTACGCCCAAAATCCTTTGCCGAGGCCTAAGAAAATGTCACAAAGTTATGCCATAAATATTAAAATGAAATTGTTTTAAAATTTAAACAGACCCAAAAAGTTAGATAAATTAGCTTATGCAGTTGTTGTTGTGTGTGTGTGTGTGTGTGAGTGACCATAAAAATGATTCATATTATTGGACATGTGTTTCCTTTGTGTCTAAAGAGAACAGTGAAGAGTAGAAAGAGGGTAGGCAGGGGGATTACACTGTCCGGCAGGGGTTAAGCAGCTATCTCAAGTTTATGCAAATTAAATAACAATTAGAAATGCTGAAGGACAGCTTTGTCTCCAGGGCGAGGTCAGGCCGTGGCACACAGAGAGCCCGAGGCCTGTAAATGCAAATGCCTTAAAAGTACCCGTATATTTGACTATGCTACGCCCACTTCCTCTCCCTCATCACACATACACACATACACTTGCACAGCAAATGCTTTTTATGCAAATTGGGCAAACGTTGCGGCAAGCTGTCATTGCTGACACTTCTCGATGGCATTGCCGCAGCTAATGCCAGATTTGCACAGAGGTTGCAATGCTGCAACTGCAACTGCACTTTAAGCCTTTTTGAGCCAATTTTTGGCCAATTTACCTATGGTCAGCTTACCGCACAAATGCTTTTAATTTAATTAACAAAAGCTTTGTCGTGTTTTCATTGCGGTCCAGACTGAACATATTTATTTAGGCAAAGCCACAAACAGATCGATGTTCTATATGCAACTGGCAATTGGTATTAGCAGCCACATTTGTCAGGCAATTAGTTTATCCTTGATTGCATTTTAATTGTTTTCAAAAATATTGTATTGCATTGTTGCAGCAAATTCACTTCTTTTGAGGAGGCCCAATGGAGCTGCACATAAACGGAGTGTTAAAATTGGTTTAAAGTTGAGAGGGAAAAGTTGACAGACAAACTTTGGCAACAAACAGGCACGACACACACACACACACACACACAATCATAGTTACATTCAGACTCACACACACACAGAGACAGTCACTTGCACTGGCATTTAGAGAGGTTTGAAAACTATGTTGGCTGGCATAATGGAACCCAGTTGTATCGCCAAAATGAACTCGAAAACTTTTCACTGCTCACAAAAGGCGCTTTTTATCGCATACAAATTGTTGTTGTTACTATTGTTGTTGCTGTTGTTGTTGCCATTGTCGTGTTGCTTGGAATGACTCACAATGAGGCTGATTAAAGGAGCAGTCCGCATTAGAAGCGTAAACCTGAAATCAAATCATTTGTGCATTTTAATTACAAAGAAAACTATAATTGCAAAACAGGGAAAGAAAGAAGGACAGGGAAAACGAATCCAGGATAACGATGGGATAGCGAACGCGAAAAAACTTATCTAGAGTAGCCTGCAATTAAGGAGGCACGCAAAGTATGAAAGATTACTACTAAAAGCAATTTGAGAACAACGGTAACTAAAGACAAAATGTAAAAGTTCCCAGTTGCCGTTGCCAGTTGCAAAATGCGCCGTTGCTGCAAGTTGCCGTTGCCATGGCTATTATAAGGCAGCAAGCTGCAAAGTGGCCAACTAGCTAGCTAAGACATTGGCAGCGGCATCAGAATCATATCAACCATATCACCCCGAGGCTAGCAGTGCCAAGTATCCGGTAAGAGGGTTGCTTATTAACTACTGAGAACATGAGTGCAAATAAATATGAAAACAATTCTCAGCTACAAATCGATAATACTCTTACAGTTTATATATTGATTGTAAAGTGATTGTTGAGCTAAATATCTGAATATATACTATATAATTATATCTTTTCTATATAGTTCATTTTTATTCTCATTATAATATTATACATTTGTGTATGTCTTGCAGGTTCTCTACATTTTAATATATATAAAAATAAGTGTTCAATTTAATCAATTTTAGAAGTTTATATTCATTTTTTAAACTATATAAAAATCATATTATTAATGCATTCCACAACAGCGTTAATCCATTGACTGTAAGAAGAATTAGTTATAAACCTTTTATAAGATTTCTGCTCAACTTGAGTTCAAGCTTATTCAAAAATACTCTGGGGAAAGCGTATAGATTTCGATTTCACGCAGCGCTGCTCGATTGCAATAAGAAGAGAAGCTTGAACATATTATTTTTGATTTTTAGTCGAGTGCGTGCTTGAGCATTTTCCATCAATTTTATCGACTGAAATTTCATGCTGGAATTGTGTAACTTTTCGGTGTACCCAGCAAACAGCGCACGCACAGTTTGCTTAGCTGCAGACAATGCGTTACTTTGCGTACTTGCGAGAAGTTTATTAAAGTGCACGCTAAGCGCACCTGCGGCTGCTGCTGCACTGAGCGATGAGCCACGCATCTGTGGCATCCACTACAACGCCCTGCAATGTTGAAGAGGGGGAAACGTGGGAGAGGAGTGGGAGGAGCGTATATCCAATTTGGCTTAGCTGTCGTTTGAGCAAAAACTCTAAGAGGCAAGCTTATGAAATATGCAATTCGCATAATTAGAATGTCGCCAGGATAATAAAAGGACAACACACAGACAAACAGACACACATACACATACATGTGTACCAATACAGTGAAAAGACATGGGTATAGAGGGGGTGCTTAAGTTTGGCAAAATGACCAAGGGCGAACCTTTTTACACGTGCTCCTTAATGAAGGGTCGCCATAAACAAATAAGCAAACAGTTCTCCTGCTCGCAATCACCTTAGATAAACAATAAGGTTTAGATTTGATTCAACTCTGTTTACTTTGCATTAACGGGTTCGCATTAAAATTAACCAAATGCGCAATGCCAGAGACTCCCTTCCGTCTCCCTGTGCCCCTCTTTGCCTCCTCGTTGCCCACATTTATTGGCAGCAAAGCGAAGCACAAAAGCACTCGTAATATATTGTGTGTAATCATACTTCTTGCTCTCTCTCTGTCTCTCTCTTTCTCTTTATATGTGTAGGTGTATGTGTGCGTACCTTGGGTAAACAAATGTGCGACTCGTTTTGGCTTTTTATTGGCGGCCATAAAAAAGGCAGCGCCATTCAACAGAGTCGAGTCTAGTCCTCGTTTTACGACACATAAATCTGTGTAAATGTCACAGATACAAATGCAATTGAATTGCCATAAAAGTTATGGCCAAGTACATGAAATACACTTACACAGCCCTCGCCCAATTCACCATCAAAGGCGGCACAGACAATCAGCAGGCCGTAAAAAAGTCAACTTTCCCCGTTTGCCTTTCGTATTTAATTTAATTATAACTGATGCTGTCAGCTGATTAATTTATAATTACATTGCCACTTTACACCATTTATAATTTATTAATTAAAATGTGTCGAACAATCGATTTGATGTGCAGTTACAGCACAAAACTGCATTGACATATTGCGCATACGCCGCATGAAACAGCGTTGTCAGCTTCTGTTTCGGTGTGAGCTTAGCGCGCAGCAGGCTAATTGCCTTAATTGCGAGCAAAACAAGAGGATAATTGCGATGTGTTATTGCAGACGATGCATGCCACGCATACTGAATCAGTCCCTGCAAGGGCACTGCGAAGCATCTGCGAGTCACAGATCTTGCTGTCAGCTAATAAACAACTCGTTGATTCAATTAAACCAACTGCAAAAAGTGTGCCATTGCTGAGTGTTGTATCCCTCTCTCTCTCTCTCTCTTTCTGAATGTACTTTCGCTTATTGGTTGCTTGTTTCAACTTTTGACAATGCAACAATGCAATTCGTAACTGGCAATGGAAGCTGCTGCGATTGCGATTGTGACATTGGCCATGTGCAAACAGCTTGCGACATAAAAGAAAAGCCCAGCCTCGAATGGCAGGCAACATCGATAAATTGCGAGAGCGTAAATAAAATGCAACAGCAGAAATCAGAGCGAAATCACAATGCGGAATTGTGTCAACAGCAGTTGCCGCAGCCATGAAAAGTACTTTGCCACCCATGATATATGCAATGTAAACACACACACACACAAACAAACACTCATATATATTACACACACTCATGTTGTTGTGTCTGTGTGTGTGTCTCTGTATAAAATTGTAATCATCTCCGTTCCGTTTGTGTGTATCTTTGTGTCGTATTCTCTGTGTTTGGATTTAAGTATGGCAGCTGCCTCATAATGATGTGGTGGCCATCGCAACAGTGACAACTCGCTCTTAGCCATGCGGCTGCAATAACTGTGGCAGACCTGATTAAGCCTCGTAAAAATAAGTTCAGCGTGCGTTTACTGCCGACAGTTACCCTGTAAAGAAATTAGAAATATTAATAAATGCAGTTAAGTCGCCCCGCGCCTTCTTTATGCAATGCGATCTTGTAGTGTTATCGCACTGCAATGCAATCAGTCCAAGCAGTTGCACAGCTTGCCCCCCTGCTTGAGAAGGGACCAGAACCAACCCTCACTTTTTTAACTGTTTCACTGTAAATATAGTTTACGCCATCACAATTAAGTATTGCATACTTTCCGCTGCCGTGAAATTACAACGGTTATTAAATACTGCTGCATTCTTTTATGCAAATCAATTAATACCAGCCCAGCAAGTAATGCATTAAATCAAAGCATACTTTTACGCGGCGCATTCTGTTGTGGAACTATGGTAGAGCTGGAATGTTAAATCGATTCTTGAATCGATTAATCGATGTTTTCCATTTTCTCCGATGCATCGATTTAATTTTTAAGAATCAATTAAATTGAAAATTTTAAAATAGTAATAAATTACTACAACTAAACAAGTAAACATGTCTATTGGTGGTATAAAATTTGGTAAAGATTAAATGTGCCCTCATCACATAGTAGTTTTCGATGTCTCAACACGGAACTCTAGGGGAGAAAGATGTAGGAAGAAGAAGTAAGGAAGCACAGAAAGACAAACGAATTGCACATAGTCAGAGAGGGCAAACGAAGGCAGCCTCGCTTGTTTTGTTGAGTGCAGCACAAAAAATTACACCAGGCGAACAGAGAAAACAGCAGACAGGCAGCCTGAACAGACGAAAGAGAGAGGGAGTGAGAGAGCTCGAGCGCAGAGAGGGCGCAGGTGTCACGTGTCAAACTCGATCAAAGCAAAGACAGTGTGAACTGTACTGATTGGTTGAAAACAAAGAGAGCAGAATTGCGCGTCTTCTAATCCACTCTCCTTGCGCTCTCTTTGCTCTACTTACTCTCAATTATTTTTTGCCTGCTGCTGTTGCTGTTCGCCTGGTGTAAATTGACTTCACCACGAAAATCTTTGCAAAATCTCAAGCCGCCTAGCAAAACATGTTGCATACTTTTCGGCTTCTTAATATATTTGCTGATTAAAATTGTTGCCTTGGCGCACTACATGCCAAATTAAACTGCACATAGATAAATGTACAAATTGTTTGAATCACATGTATAAAATAATCAACGCATAGAACTTGAACGTTTTCACTTTCCTCTTTTACTTGTGTAAAATACATTTATGCTAAAAAAAAGAATAAATTCCCCACAGTGTAGTGGATTATCCTCACACGTAGATGACAGAAAAAAGTTGGTCACACTGTTTCCCAGTTGTCATCTGCCTCATAGGGACTTAACTAATCTAACAATGAAATTCTAAATAAATATTATTTTAATTTAAATACCATATCAGTGAGTGTGTTGTGTTGTTATCTGTCTAGTCAAAAGCTCGGCTTAAGCACAACACTCTGCATTGTGCTTTGTGTTGATTTTCATTTCAAATGCTTATACTTATTCCTTTTGTTGTGAGCTGCACACACACACACATACATACACTCACATGGCCGACATGCTGTCTGGCTGACAGTATAAAACACTTTTCAGTCGACCATCCAGTTAAATAATTGCTTTGTAGCTTAGTAGAAGGGGAGCGGGGGCGAGGGGAAGCTAGACAAAAGGCAGCAGCAGCATGTCAGTTAAATAAATGAAAACTGTAAATAATAAACACACTGCGAATATTGTGTTGAGAGATAAAAAAAACATATGATATGTATTTGTATAAATGTTGATTAAAAACAACACAAAATCAATGGCTGAAAATGCGAATAAAAGTCAGAAAATTGCAACAAACTAGAAGCGAATAAAAAACAAAACAAGTTTTCAATAATAAAAACGAAATGCACTTGTTTTTTTTATAGATAAATGAAAGAGATTTGCTGGCTCTTTAAAGAGCTTCAGTTTGTCAGAGATTGGCGAGATTATTCCGGGCATTCGGAGCTTCAATGTTACATTTCAATTCGCGCTGTTGTTAGCCAAGTTGATCGTAAATTTCGCTGACAAAACTGAACTCGAGGCACGTTTTATTGCCATTCTCTTATGTTGTGTGTGTGTGTATTCTGACGCACTTCTAAGCGTAATTGATTGATTGATGGATGCACGCAGCGCGCTAGCTGGCCTAACAGCTGCTCCCTGCCTTGCACACACACACACACACACACAGGGACACAGAGTAACAACAATCTGGAAGCACATTAAAGCCAACTTTGGCTGCCAAAGGCCGCACAATTTAGCACATTTAATCTTTAATTAAGGGCCACGCATAGACAGCTTGCTCTAGGTCTTGCCCCGCGCTTACAGTCCCTCTCCCCCCCCCTCTCTCTCTATCTATCTCTCTCTTGGGTCAGATGTCAGCAGCTTAAATGATGCGTTAAGACCCCTTAAACTGGCTTGTGGCCGCTTTAACCGCAACGAACTTCAATATGCCCGTCCAGAAATAGAGCAAAAACAAAAGGCGAAATGGCTGAGAAATCTTTTCACTTTCACGACAAATTTGCGAGCATTGCAAATAAATTAAATTACGAGCGAACAAAATAAAAGCCAAAGGGCGCAGAAGTTGCGCAACTGAAACGACAAATATGCAAATGGACACTTGACAATCGACGGGCAGAGGAGGCAGGGAGGAGGGAGGAGAGTAGAGGGCCACAGCAGCTGCAGAACGTGGCCCAAAGGCGGCATTTTGGGCCAAAGCGAAATCCTATTAAAATTCAATTGCCTGTAAATGAAGGAGTCGAAGTTGCTTGGCCCAAAGATGGGAGGTGGGGTTGCAGCGATTGAGCAGGAGCCGCAGGCAGTGGGAGAGGGAGAGGGGGAAGGAAGGGAACTGCCAGGCAGTTTCAACGGATGTTGTTTGTCACTTAATTAAGGTTAATGCGAGCACAACAGACAGAGCACGCCCTGCGACTGCCTAGAACCGACTGACTAACTGACTAGCACACGGACGGATAGAAGAAAGGAGGGACGGACAGAAAGGAGAACGGACGGACGGATGGATGGATAAAGAAAGTGAGCGGGCGGCAAGGATTAAGTTTGGATTTGTAAACAAGTTTCATGCGTAATTTAATTTCCAATGAAAATTTCCTCTTCGCCAGCTGTGGGCAACATTTATTGCATTTGACTACGGTATTTACACTCGAAAGAGGGGAAGGGGAAGAGGGGAAAGAGAAGAAGTACCGCCTTGCAGGTGCAGACAGTCAGCCATAATGGGAAAATGGCTTGTGTGACAAACGTGTGACAAGTTGATTGCATTAGTTTGAGCCCACAAAGCACACACACACACACACTGCACTACTGGCCCGATCATTGGCATTGAGCATTGCCAGTGCGAACGTGGCCGCAAATGGCATAACATCAATTTAGCGAGTTTGGCCAAAACGCTGCTTAACGGACTGTTAAATTATTTTAAAGTTTGCCAGGGCAAATTTAATTATGGCCAGAACTCAAACAAATGGCTCTAACTAAGCACTGCCAACTTTGACAAACACACAACCGCAAACTGCAAACACACACGAGCGCACAAACACACACAAAGAAAGCGAGGGTTAGAGTAAGAGTGAGTGGGAGAGTGAGAGGGATGGCAGACTGACAACCAGCGACAGCGCTGTGTGAATTGAAATTCAAAGAAAAGTTTGCAACCCGCTAAATATATGCGCATATCTAATGCTGATTGTTGCATGTCTCTCGGCGTCGCTGCCACATTGTGTGGCACGGTTCTGCGTACATTTGCCTGTCAAACGGAAAACCTAATAATATCTGCACAGCACTCACTAATGGGCTACGCTGGGTATGCCCGACTAGACGCCCTCACATCAAGTATGTACTGCAAATTGCTTTAATTGCAGCTACTCGGGCGGAAAAGCCCATTAGTCTGCTGCCTCTCCTCAATATGCAATAATTTCGATGGAAATAATTGTAGCATACATTCTGGGGCTGCTTGTCATTGAGGTGTTGCATTATTCACATTAACGTTTCCTAATTTCCACATAATCGGATCAATTTGCTGAAACAATTCAATTGCTCAACTCAACTGGAATTGCAATAAGCAGATTCCACTCTTCAATGTAACTTTAACTGCTTAGGTCTTTTATTTCAAACTAACTTCTCTCTGCATACCCTTTCCCTTTCGATTCCCTTGAATACGAGGTACAATTAAAGCACGCCAGCAAACAAAAACAGAGAGAGAGAGGGGGGGCAGCGTGGGCCATTCTTGTTTCGTTCATCAGCTCCGCCTGTGTTTTGGGGGCACTTGGCAAGTTATCCCCGAATGCCCATAAAGATCGCCAAGAAGTTTTGTGCCCCACATTCTTATTGCAAATACTTGTGCAAAGTATTTGATATTATGAGCGCTTTCAATGCTTATCAGCTACAGCTGAAGTTGTGTCAAACTTTCTGATTTTCTTGTGCCGATAAGTGCCGATTGAGAGTGGCAGAGTCCCAGACGAGGAGGAGGCGGGAGAGGGGGATTCAACACATGGCCAACGCAGTTAACTATGCAATGATTTCAATGTTTCAGTCAACTCGATTTTATGGCGCCACACACTTTCAGTTTTTGGCAAATTCACGACAAGACCGGCAGCAAACAAGTTGTCCATTCCCATTTGCGCATTCCCAATTGAATTTTCTACCACATTGGAACTGAAAACGAAAGCGAAAATCAGAACAGTTTGCAGAAATGGCAAGGCAACGAGAGGAAAGCAAAGTTGCCGTCAGCTTAAAAAGGCAGTTTTATTTTATTTATTTATTTCTGTTGTTGCCCCCAAAACTTTTCTCATTAGTCACTATTTTTTAGCTGCTCTTTAATTGTTACACACCGACACACACCCGCACACTCCCTCCCCCTCTCTGTCCCCGTTATACTTGGTGAGCATTTAAAGTTACGTTCAATTTTTACTTTTATTTCTGCAGTCTTTTTTGGCCCAAGTCAAACAGACGCCGCTTCTCTCACTTCTGTGGCAAGAAGAATTGCGTAAACAAATTAAACTCACCTCTCACCCCTCTCTAGGTACACCAAAAAAAACAAAAAAAAACTAATGAGCCTCGCGCGTCGTGGCACAGCGCTAATGAAGCCCGAATAAATTTCACGTGCAATAGCTGGCAAAAAATTCAAAGTTCTTAGCTGTCCTGGCAAATATATTGACTACCCACCTACCCCTAACACCCTTCCCCACCTCCCGACCTGAACAATACAAGTCAGGCTGCAATAAACACGTAGAAAGAATGTGGGTAGGGGAGGGGGTCACTTAGTAATTACAGCTAGACATACCCGAACACGGAGACGGAGAGTGCAAAGCACGTGAGCAATGTCTTTAATATAGATACAGACTTGGCAGCACGTTCCTACCCTACAGCCCTATATGAAGTACCTGCTGCTCCCCCCTCCCACCTCTCCAACCCCCTCTCGTAACCACTTGTACAACTGCTTGCTCCACAAGCTTAAGCACTGCAATTTCATCTATTTTGCAAGCGATTCCTTGCCTCAAAATGTAGCAAGCACACTCAGCCAGTCAGTCACTCAGCCAGTCAGTCACTCAGTCAGTCAGTCAGTCAGTCAGCCCGTCAGTGGCAGCGGCTTTTAATTAAGTGCGTGCCTGACTCCGTTGCCGAATATGAACTGCTCGGCGCCAGATCCTCGACTCAACTTGATTCCACATACTCGCAGCCGTGGCCCGCTTACGGCGACTGCGTCTAAAATTTAAATACATTTCCTAGATGCATTGCCACATTTATTTGGCCAAATTAAATACCTGCCAGACTGCCAGGACAATATTGCTACATATATATGCCGTCAAGTAAAAGAGATCTTAATTGGAATTCTGCAGCGGAGTTACTGAGATAACGCTGGGACAATAATAAGATTTGAGAACTTTAATTGAATCAACTTTCATGTTCAACAATAACAATTGACACGGGCTTTTCATCAGCAAACTGCGGAAAACTGCAATGCAACTTTTCCACTTGTTAGCAACGAGCGGGGAGGAAGGGCAGGCAAAGGGGGTGAAATTGAGTTTTAATTACAAAACATTCTTTAATTACTTTGTGCAACGCATTTATTGAAAAGTACAAAGAAGAACTGCAAACTGGACGCGTGTAGAAACAGATTAACTTATTATACACATGTATGATATCATTTTACTCTGTACGAACTTATTGGTAACAACACATTGGAGTAAGGGGTGGGGGGTTAGTGTTACAACTATTTTTGGGTTCTCTATCTACGTGTACTTTGTGTGTGTGTGTGTGATATGTCAATTCCTTTCGAATCGGCTGAGATATATGTAGTAGAAGTTGTGGAAGCAATTATCCATTTCTGTTTTATTGTGTTGTATATAGTATTCAATTCCAATTCCTATCGCATTATAGTTAGTTGTTCAGATTTGAACGGAGACTTAAAATACGATAAACGATAAGTAAACGTATAGCAAGCATATGGCTCAGTTAGGGGGTTAGTTTGTAAGCCTATGACTATTAAGTTCAAAACGTTATACAAATGGCAAAAACAGATTTAACTTAATTTCGATGCTTCATAATAAATATATACCTATATATGTATGTATGTGTATGTATATAGGACACTCTCTTAGGCTACGCATTATGCTAGGGTTGTATATACAAATTGTTGCTTACGACGCTATAAACACTCTGTCCCAACTAGCCTATCTTCATACAATAAACACTTACAAGCTATAGCCTATTGTTCTTGATCTATTAGCTGTTCTAAGTAGATGTTGTTGCTGCTGCTGCTGTTGCTGCAGTTCTTGATGTTTCCTAGTATTTTATTATCCTTTTTAAGGCACGGACATTATGTACACCTGACGGAACTTTAAGCTTACGACTAAACACAGGCTAAAAAAAACCCTGATTATCTATGTATTGGGCGGCTTTCCATGCACACGGAAGCGGTAGAGACACGTGTAATCGGGCTGGCCGTGATTCGTTTCGATGCGCAGCTCGACAATCTCAAAGGGCCGCTTGATGTCGACATTCTGCACGGCAAAGTATTGCAATGCTCCGCCATTGTCCCGATACTCGTACTCACCGAACAGCACAGGATCCTGATCCTTCTCGTGGTCGAGACCCTGCAGCAGGAAGACAGTAGATTTAAGAATAGCATCCATAGCATTTTATAAACCTCAAACTTACCCAAACTGTAAAGTTGCGTGGCGCCGAGTCGATGCGTCCCGTGGGCGACAAGCTCTTGGAGATGTGCTCCAGCGTAAAGCCCGTGACGTAGACCATGGAGTTGAGCTTCAGCACTGCGTACGATAGAGAGTTGCATGTAATTGTCCTATTCAGTGACTCATTCTACCTACCCAGAAATCCGGGGAAGCCCTGGAAGGCCCAGCACTCGCCAGGCTGCACATTGGGCGATATTGCGACGCGGGGAGTATTGCTCGGATACCACAGGGGAATGCCGAAGACGGAGATTTGGGCCGATTTGGTCTGATAGCTTTCGGTGCAGCGTGTCGAGAGTATTTGCCCGCCTGCCGACTCGAGAGCGAAGTCAACGAGGCCCGTCTTATCTGCATCGTAGATGGCCAGCACTGACTTGACTATGTTGCGTACCTGATCCTCTTGCAACTGCAGCTTGTTGCCCACCTCTCTGCTGCTCTCATTGTGCCTGGCCTCGACGGCCAGCAGAATCTCCTGCTTGAGTCGCTCGCTTATGTCGCCCATCAAAACAATGCTCGAGCGTTCGATCTCCTCGCGTATGTTGTTGTTGGTGCGGCTGTTCAGCTCCAGCAGCTGCTGCTCCAGATAATCCTTGGCCACGAACATGCTACACACCCAACTCTGCAGGTTGACATCGTTCATAAGCTTGCCATCTGCCTGCTTGAAGCCCAATATCTCCACCAGCGTCAGCTTCACCCGTTTGTTGAGCAGCGCAAATTGTGAATCATTGAGGGCCGCCAACTTGCTATCGATCTCCGCTAGCAATCCACTGAAACGCTGATCCTGTGCGAGCTCATGTTGTTGCATGCGTGTCAGCAGATCGTCCTGCGTGAGCTTCAGACCACTAATGGATTGCTGCAGATCCGCGTTCTCTGCATGCTTGTCCGACAATGCCAGCTTAATGAATGCAATTTCCCTGTTCAGTTGATCGATCTGCTGCTCGCTTGGAGGCTGCGCTGAGCCTTCCGCTGCCACGTGTTGCTGTCGCAACGCCAGGTTGATGCGACCTTCTACAAACTCCCCAATTCCGGTGAGCCCAGCAGACGCGTCAACAGCGCCGTCATATCAATGCGCTCCAGCAACAGCGTATAGTGCTCTTCCTTCAGCGTCAGCTCTGACTTGATTAAACGCGTTATTTCTTCAATCTGCGCTGCTGTCAGCTTGACTTGAGCACCCTGCGGCGACTGCGCCTGCCACTCCCCCGACTGCTGCAGCTGCAACTTGAGCTGCAGTGCCAAATCCGCCACTTGCTGCTCGCTGAATTTGGCCTTTTGTTGTGCAAACTCCTGCAGATTCTCCCGCATCAGCTTAACAATGATTTGGACTTGTTGCGGCGACAACTGTTGCTGCTGATGCTCCTGCAGTTTCTGCTGCTCCTTGAGCTGCTGTTGCAACTTCAATTCCACCAACTGTTGCACATAGCTGTTAACATGATTCAATATATTCTCATACTCCTCTGGCGTCAAAGACTTTTTCATATCCTGCTGCACCTGTTCCATTTGCAGCTTGATGGCCGCCTCTTCCTGTGGCACCCGAATCGTCGAAGGCAATTGCAGCAACGACTTGAAGGTGTCTCCTGCCTGCGACAGCTGCGTGCGCAGTGCAGCAAACATGGTCAGTGGCAGTGGCAGCAATGCATCCACACGCTGCGCATACGCCACACGCTCCTCCGGCGACAAAAGGCCCCGGGCTGCAAAACAAGAACAACATTAGTTGGTCAACAAAAACAAAAACAGAATCAGAATCGAATTATCCTTCTA
This sequence comes from Zaprionus nigranus, assembly GCA_018903425.1. Classification (NCBI taxonomy): domain Eukaryota; kingdom Metazoa; phylum Arthropoda; class Insecta; order Diptera; family Drosophilidae; genus Zaprionus; species Zaprionus nigranus. The sequence continues at coordinate 410,837 of JAEIGD010000062.1, read as the reverse complement.
CATTTGCAACTTGCTAAGCTTAACTTGATCTAATTCGGGGAGTTTCTGGTTTCGGGATGCGGGTCGACGGCAATGAGCACAACAAATGCAGAAGGATAGAGTTTGGTTTATGTTCTATTCTGTTCTGTTCTTTTCTTTTCTGGCCAACTAATGTTTGACTTTTCATTCATATTTTACTTACCATTTCATGTCGCATTCGCAATGGCAAATAAAACAAACTATTTTCTTTCTGTTTTGTACTGTTTTTTTTTCTCTTACGTTTGCAGTTTTTATTATTACAAAAAAATTGACAATTTACGATCGGCAAACAAATGAAAGATTACAAAAATTTGAACGTTGTTTAACAACAAAAAATTATACAAGTTCTTCAGGCTGATTTGACAAATCTTGAACAGGCTTTCTTTGCAATCGTTACCAATATTGCATAGTATAGATTGCAAAAACGCCTTTGAATTTGTTAAATGTGACCCAAAAACAACGGTTGTTCGACAAAAAGAATGATGAATATTTTGATATTTTAAATTTAAAGTAAACTTATTAAATTCTGCACATTCGAACAGCGGTGCGTTCTCTCTATCCTTCTCCATATTGCGTCATTTAGTCGAGGGTTTGGGGGAGGGAAGTGTTATGAAGGATATATGATGAAGGGGATATGATGATGGGGGAATTTTATGTGATGTATGCATAATTATAGGTGGGATTTGTTTTGATAATAAACAATCAAAAAATAATATAGAGACACAGATCAGATCATACATAGAATAATGTAACATGAACTGGCAAAAATGCTTTAATTTGTACTTGAATTGTTCGAAGTGGAAAGACTGAACGAATAATAACAAAAAATACGTTTGAGGCTGTTGGGTATCCCTAGTGGAATATATAGATAAGCAGCTCATAGCCCAAACGATAGAAAAACTGCTGAAAGTATTCATTAGACACGCTCATAATAGACCTCATCGTTGGCCTGAAACCATTGGCGGCCCTTGTTGGCTACGTTCTGGCCGATAGTTTTCAGATATAGCAAATAATCATCGGCCCAGTCACACACGCGAACAGCCTGATCGACGGCCTGTGTGCGCAGTGTCTCGTACTGGGCTGCATTCAGATATGCACTAACATCTAATTTGGGCAATTCGGGTAGGGTGAATGAGTCTAGATTGAAGGATTTGGGCGGGAAACTTTCATTGGGATGTAGGTAATAGTACAGACCTGTAAAGTTAGGAAGTTGCAGTTAGCTAAAGTCAAACTAGGCAATGGATTAGACTAATATGTGTGTGTGTTAGTCTTTGTTATATGAAAATGACATTTGTCTAAATTCTACTTGATTTCTAGCAAGTGTCACTCGAGCATAAAGTCAAATATATATTTATAGCTAATGGGAGCTATGGAATTTTCAAACAAATTATGCAAACATTTTCCATATCAATAGCAACAACTACAACAACTGCCCCCGTTGACGTCATGCAAGAGACGTCGCTTTATTAATACACACACGGCAAAAGGTGAACTATATGTGAGTTGGCAAGTTGGCGGCGTTAGTCGTAGACCTGCTACAAGGTTGGCGCTCTTGGCCGTTGTTCAATGTCAAGGTGTGTGCGTGCGAATACATATTTGACTTTACATCATATATACATATAGAATCTTGACATGATTGTCGATAATTTCACTTACCCGCTAGCAAGAGCAATGGCAGCAGTAAGAGCAAAAGCAGAAGGAAACGCTTCTTGCCCTTGTTGCCCGCACTGTTTGATTTCAGCAGCAATGTGTCCAAGCTGAGCACAGAAGCAATGGCCAGATAGATGTACCGGAAGAAGCTTACCAGACTGCCCACCACAACGCCGTGCTGCTGATGACGCCTTTGCTTGGCATAGTAGTTTTGATATGCATTGCTCTCCGAACTGAAAATGCTTGTAACGCTTCTCCAGACCGAGGTTAGGACAGTGACGATGCGGACGAACCATCCGGTTTGCTTTTGCCTAAAATGCGTAATGTCCACTTCGTCACCAGAATCGTAATTCAAATTTGATTGATAGTTTGCTTGATAACGACGCCGTATGAATTCCTCCTGTGCAGGATTCTGATTAACCATATACTCGACACGCTCATCATGGTTGCCCAGGCTGCGACGTGACATATTCGGCATAGCCACGATGCCAGGGGCTAGCTGGCGTCGATGGGGCGACAGCTCTGAGTATGTATAATCCGTTTTAGGGGTTTTACTGAAATTCATTGATGGATTAGTAAGGCATAAATAATTGCAAGAACCTCATTTAACAACTGACAGCATGACATGCACTGTAGTAATCGTTGCAAGCTGTCACGGTTACTCTACTCACTTCCAATACTCGCCGGCATCTCTGTACTCAATGTAGGCCAGATGATCCTGACTCCAATCGGCTGCACTGCGCTGGTGCTGCTCCTGCGTTGAATTAAGCACATTCTGTGTAGTCTCCAGTTGGCTGCGTGGCGTCGATGTGGCCACTGCTGTCAGGCGAGCATTAATGGCATTGCCCAGCCGTTTGCTGGTGTTGGTGAACATCGTGGTCACCGTGGACTTGGCGCTTGCAGTTCCCTTGTTGTTCGACAGCTGCCTGCGTTTGGCCTCTGGCGTCGTATCGTCGCTAGAGTAGTCGGAGGTTAGCGGAGCGAATGCCTTGGCGCGTGTTGCCTTGTTGTTCAGGCTGCTGCTGCTGCTGCTCGAGGTGGTGGTGGTGCGAGTCTCCACATATTCCTCCACAATGGTTCTGTAAATATGTTAATCATTTAGTAATGTTTGCGGAAATCGAAAATAAAAATTAACACAAAATATGTGAATCAAAACAAACGAAAAGAAGCCAATGCTCATAAACGATTTACAAATAGAAACGCGCCTCTGACCTTCATTCGACAACGGCAACGTTCGACGATCGTTGCGACGTTTATACTGGCTCTAAACCGAAAACGTGAAAACGTATCTCTCATGGCCAACTTGTGCTCCCACCCCTCACACGATGTCGTCATCAACCAGACACGGCGATACAAACAACAATCCATTAAACCGCGAACTTGATTCAGTTTGCCCGCCAAAAATGAAATATCACACGCGACTGTGCACCCTGTACACTCTACACTACATACAGCACAGTCGTATAAATTTGAATCAGAGCTGAGCAAGATAAGAGCATAAACTTTTACATATTCATGACTCATATAGAACAGAGCTGATAGAGAACTGTATCGAAATAGTTTCTTACTCTAGAAGATAAAAGCGCATAAATTATGCTACTGCAATGAGTCATGCCACACTATATTCTTATCTTATTCTTTGTCATTTCTCTTTGCCAGCCCGTGACTTGCTCGCAATCACTGTCACAGTGACTTATTGCTCATCTCTGATATTTAGTTGCTCATTTTCTGTTTGGAAATTAAATTGAAATTTCGCTGCGAGTGTGAATAACAAGCAGATGACGTCATGCGCACAAACACCTCACACCCGTCGCACAGAGAGTTGTTTGTACAGGCGGCACCGTACCGACCATGTGTTGTAGGGTTGAGAGTGTGTTATATTTATGACGACGCTTCCCCCAGTCTGTTTAATTATTTTCAAAATTAACGTTTTTTGTTCGTGCGGGCAGAAGAGCCATTTATGTAGATTCTCCATTAACAAGTGTAGTTTTAATTTATTTTTTTGGGCTACTGATAACGCAGGCATGTTCAAGTGATAAGCAGAGTGCTCTAATTATGTGCTTAATCTATTTTTAGAGGGGCTTCTCAAGTACTTACTGCACATTTGGTGCCGCGGAGGACTTCTTCTTCTTATGATGCACATGTCCCTCCTCTCCGGCGTGCTCGCAATTCTCATGATCGCAGTTGGAGCGCAAAAAAGGCGTTTTTGAGCGCGAACGGCGGCGCGTTTCTATCTGATAGGTTTCCTCGCTCATTGCTGCTGCCTAAAAAGGTTTACTGCAAGTGAAGAGAGAGAGGGAAGATACACGTAAACAATTAAGAATGTGGGGAAATAAATGCCGAGCATTTTTTATAAGCGTGAGTTCGTTGTCTGTGTGTGTGTGCGTAGCGCGGGGCGTGGGTTGTTTACAGTATCACTTCAATGACGGGGGGCCAAATGAGCCGCAATTGGTAATGATGGAGCTTGCAACACATTTATTTATGTATGTATGCGTGCATGTTTGTATGCGTGCATATGTATGAGACCCGTTTCTTTAACGCTTGAGTGCTCGACAAATCGTGTTGTTGGCCCAAAACATTAACATTAGAAATTATGCAATGCGTGTGGAAATGAGCGCAGATGCTTGAGTTTTAATTAGATTGCAATGAGAGCGCAGCCGATGCTAAAAATAAAATAAGCAACGGCAACAAGAACAACAACAACACACATTGCCAATGCCGGCGGGCGATTTGCAATTACGTGTGAGTCTCCACTGCGTGTGAGCATAAACAGATGCAGAGTGGGAGCGTAAGTGAGAAGGCAACACGCAAACTCTACGGTAAACAAACACGGGAGGCCAATGTTAATCAATAAAATGCGTCTTGTCTGGAAGGCGACCCACAAAAATTCATTTCGGTAAAGAAACGCATGAAAACCCAAACAAGTTTTCCGCCCCGCAACTGCGTCAGCGATTGCCGCCGCCGCGTCGTGGTTGTTGTTGGAAAAAAGGCACACACACACACACACGCAGAGGCAAAAACACACAGCAACTTATACACACTCAAACGTTAGAGAGAATTTGTGAATTTCTTACTTTCTACACATTCAAATCACGTAGCAGAATATTAGAGTATTATTTCAATGTGCTATTTGCACAATTTTTTATTTTATTGGCGACGCCGACGCTGTTATTAATAGACTTCGCGCAGCGTGAAAATGCACGTCCGATTCAAGCGAGAAAAAAATCACGTTTGACTCGATAAACGTAGTTTGAACGAATGTATCGCACAGCATTGCGATACATCGATACAGCTTACTTATCGATATGTGCACTCTTATACAGTGTAAGGCCGAATATGCAGCTACACTGCTTTTCACGTAGAGGCAACTTATAAATTGAAATACGGCTTAATTATTTCACAATTTAATATTATTCATATGCACCATTCGAAACACTACAATCGCATGCTTGTTAATCTAAAGATTTCTTATTAATTATATCTAATTTATATTGTAGCAGGTGACAGTAAAAAAAGACATCTCGTATAAGGTTAACTGGTGCTTAGTCCCAGCAGTCTATTGGTAGTATAGCTCCAGATTCATGCCGTCGTGAATTTCATCTGTAATAGAGTTGACAGCTTGATCAGATTGAATCAACATTCAATAGAATTTGTTTGTACTTACAATCAGATAGACGAATGGGGTCCTTGTAGATGGTGTACCACTTTTTCAAAACAATCTTCTCGTGCTTTGTACCTGTCTGTGCTGCTATCAGCTTCTTCAGATCGCCAATGGTGTCGTCGGGATTGCACTTTACACGCACCTGTATTCCAATTATTAGTTGTTGTTCAAAACAATTTTACAAACACAATAATATTACCTTCTTGCCCAAGCGATCGTTACAAGTTATTTCTATCATATTTTATGCTGATTTATTTTCACCTATCAATGGAATAACAAATGTATTTCGATTGCAAAATGCCGACAACAGCAGGCTTATCGATATTTGTACATAAGTACGCATGTGTGAATATTGCCAGATTATTGGAAATGCTGCCTGCACAAAAAAATATATACAAAGCAATTGAGAACTAAAATATTTGGTAATTTTTTTCAATAATGTCTATGATTCCATTCTTCCCGAATCTTAAGCCATCGCTGTCCAATCGGTTTTGGTGTGACGTGCCATCGGAAGATGAGGTGCAAACGAAGCGATATGAAGATGAGCGCAAAAATTGGGTATAATTTACATATATTTATGGAAATTCACAAGATTTGAGTATAATAATTTATCTATCACAGCGCGAGTCCCTGAAGAACGCTGCCTCGGATTTGCAACCACTTGGCAAGGTGTTAACGTTGCCTGGCATTGAAACAGACGATGAGGATGGTATGAGGCATTCAACTAATTCTATATATCAGGATTTTAATATATTATTTTTTAAAGCGAACGATGACAGCGAGGACACGGACAGTCACGATGAGGAGGACGACGAGACCAACGATCGAGTCATTCCTGTGACACAGGATTTCTACTCTGCTGATGACATACAAATGAATGATGAGACCTCGCCAACAGCTCCCTAGAAAAACCAATTTCGTAGATACACCAATTAGTTATTTACTCTTGCGACTACAAACTGTTCCCTTTACAAACTGTGTAATAACAAATGTCGTTTACTTTAAGCTTAAATAAAATATAAACATAAGCAAAAATAGTTGGAGGGGCGCACTCTGGTTATATCAATATTATCATCTGGCCAGAGGCGAACTGGTTAAGGGAGCGGATTCACAAACAAGGACTAAGTAGGATAACATTCGTCTACTTATGCAGCGCTGCCGTCTCCAACTTGGGCGCTGGCTTCGATGCCAGACCGGACAGCAATTTCTTAATCTCCGCAATGGCGCGTCCTGGATTCAGACCCTTGGGACAGGTGCGAGTGCAGTTCATGATAGTGTGGCAACGGTAAACGCTGAAGGGATCCTTCAACTTGCTCAAACGCTCCGCGGTGTTCTCGTCACGCGAGTCGATGATCCAGCGATAGGCCTGCATCAGCACAGCAGGGCCCAGATACTTCTCGGCATTCCACCAGTACGATGGGCACGACGTGGAGCAGCAAGCGCACAGAATGCACTCGTACAGACCATCCAGCTTGAGACGATCCTCCACCGATTGCAAGTACTGTGCCTTACCCTTCTTCTCGCCAGCTTCGTTTCTAGATAAGAAACAGGACAAGATTCAAGATTAAATACTAGATTAGGTGGAATTATATGGTTAACTCACTTGCGCTGCAGCCAGGGCTGAATGTTTTTGTACTGCTCGTAGAAGTTGTTCATATCGGGCACCAGATCGCGCACCACATACATATGGGGCAAGGGGTAGACCTTTAAGGGCTTCGAGCTCGTGGCATCGATCTTGCTGATGCACGCCAAGGTGTTGGTGCCACCAATGTTCATGGCGCATGAGCCGCAAATACCCTCGCGACAGGAGCGACGGAACGTCAGTGTTGGGTCAATCTCGTTCTTGATCTTGATGAGGGCATCCAGCACCATGGGACCACACTCCCGCATGTTGACCTCGTAGGTCTGCATGTGCGGCTTTTCGCCTGCATTGTCCGGGTTCCAGCGATAGATCTCGAACTTCTTAATCTGCGGCTCGGGTGCCTCCTTGGGCTGGGCCTGCTGTTCCACCTGCGAGGTGTTGCTGATAGCACGCAACTGAAAGAATCACAGCACACAATTTGTTAGGTTTATTATTATTTTGATTGGGTCACGCCACGCCAATTTTGCCTGTTGCCCAATGCGAAAATGTTTACATAATCGCAAATTGCGAGATTCTTGCGTCGCATTTGGCTTAACTTTTATCTATATTATCTTGTTTTACCAATATTTTTTGTTAATCTTATATAACGCGACTACCCAAATAGCCGCCGTACACACCCCTCCCACATCCGGAGAGTGTTTTGAGGGACCTCGGTTGGTTCTGCAGCTCACCTGGTGACGTGCCGCCAAGGAGCTGGCGCGGCTCAGCACTTGTCTGGCTTCGTTGACCAACATTTTTACTGAATATGATTTTCAAATTGAAACGACACTGCGTTTGCAATTATTAATTGTTAAAGCAAACAAGTCGATGTTTTCTGTCGGGAAAATTTAAGTTGCAATCTAGTTGCACGGCAAAGAGCTGTGAAACAGAGTTGCCAGAAGTAATCGATACAGACGGCACAAGGCAAGATAAAAATATCATCAGCTGTTTAAATTCGGATAAAAATTTGAATTTTTAGCAATAAATATACAAAGAATTTGCACAGTGAAAGGAATAAAATAATTGTTATTTTTGGATTTGTTTGTACAATTAAATAAACTCAATTAAATACGGAATAAATATCACCAGAACTTCCAAATAAATTCAACTATCTGGCGACTCTACGACGATAGTATCGAAGAGTGAATTATCGATAGTCTGCAATTAGCAGTGTGACCAGCTGCCTTTGGGTAGTTGTTATTTAAATAATTTAAATATTAATATCATTGTTGGGCATTGTTTATGTAAATTAAAAATGGACAGCAAAGCGTACCATTATTTTGAATTCGTGATGACATCGAATATGTTTATATTTGACTGACAGATTCTACGGCCCCTGCGTGATTTTGCTGCCTTTTTTCATCACTCTTTGGCAGTACGCTGATCGCATCAGATGTGCTGGGCTCTTGCCCCAGGACTCGCTGTTGCACCGGCGGATGCGGCAGCTGTTGCGAGGGCACACTGAAATAAAAATAGGAACAATTCAATGAAAGGATTCATTGTATTTTTGAAGTAAGCCTACTTAGGCGCTTCTGGCTGCGCTACTGTCATCTGCACCGTAACCTGACTACAAAGCAAAATCAAATACAATAATTAAGTAGATTAGAGCATATTTGTAAATATTACCAAGATGCAGGGTTTGCAGGATATGCGTAAGCGTTCTCCTGATAAGCTGGTGGATACTGTGGATACCCTGAAGTCGGGTACTGTGTAACGGTAATACCACCTTGAGGAGTATACTGTGGGTATGCTGTTGGTGGGTACTGCGTGACCGAAGAAACACCTGGTGGCGGATACTGTGGGTATACTGGTGCTGGGTACTGTGTCACGGGAACACCGCCATTCGTAGTATGTGGTACTGGTGCTGCGATGTAGATCATAAATCAGTTAAGTTTCGAGTATATACATCAATAAAAAAAATCTATATTCTGCAATTCAAAGAATTGGCTATATTCCATTACTCACCGCTGCCTTCAATCACAAAACCGACATTCCTGGTTTCCTTTTGTTTTCGCCTGATGATTACCACAATCGATGTTATAAAGAATATCGATGTGGCGATTGAAATGCCAATTACAAAAGCAAGCATTGCAAAAAACTTAAAGAAGTCTTTTGGCAATAGAAACGCTTTAATTGAGATGGCAACACGAACTGAGTATTAGCTACGCCGTCGCGTTGAGTAAGTCCCCTTCGGGCCTAATCAATAGGCAATGCGGCAGTAGATAAGCACTGCTATCAGGGTTATATATTCGAAAACATTAACAAACGTCCCAAAAAAGGGTTAGTCAGTCATAAAGCAACATTTTGATAAGACTATCAAAGTGAGTTCCCCTATCAGCACTTGGATTAGAATAATAACAATTTGCATAGATGTATGGAGAGTATAGAGAGTACATCACATATATACCCGATCTGTATGCGAACTTTTGTATGTATAATTCTTAAACAAAACTTAATATAAGTATTGATATCGTAAATTCATTTGTTGTGGTTTATTTTAAGATGTTGCCTGGTCGATTGTAGATACATTCCTCAGGCTTGTCTGTGGTCGGTCTAACTTTGTGGGAAGGCGATAGAGAGCTTAATGCCATCAGCTTGTTAATTGCGAACTTTTAATTGACCGTGCGATGATAAAAGTGCGCTGTCAACCGCATTGTTTGCGTTGTCGGCACTGCACGGGGATTCTTAGGAGGAGCACAAGGAATCGGCGTGATTTTAATGGCACTTGCCAAGTGTTGGCAAACTATAGTATAAAACTTTTTAAATGCCATTTATGCAGCCAAGTTGAGAGTCGCAGCGAAGCAAGTTTGTCAATTGTTCATTGACCTTTTGTTGTTGCCACTTGTACAATGCTTATACAAAATATATATATATATAACGTGTATATACAGTGGCATTATATGTAGAGCAGCAGGAAACACACTGGGAAAGCACAAAGAAAACGAGAGGAAAACTTCGCGACTCATTCTCACCTAGGAAATGGCAATGTTGAAACTGAAAGGTATAAAAACCTCAGTGAAAAAAGTTGAAAAGTCCGTCGAGGGCTTTATGAGTCGAACCGAAAACGGAAAAAACTTTTTCAATGTTAAAGCAAACAGAGGAGCGCACAAAAATTTGAGGTCGCAAATAACTGCGGGTTGGTCAGACCCCCCGCCCCTTTCCCTTCTATACCCTACCACGTCCCATACTTGGCATTAAAGGCAAATATATAAACAATGCAAAAACTTAAATAAAGCGTTGGGGCCAGGTGAGCAGCCTTCATTCCCTGCCCCCTTCTACTGTTTGCGAACGAAGAACACACAGAAAAGGTAACAAAATGCCAGCAGAAGTAGCTGAACAAAAGGCTACAGTTCTTCAACAGTGGCGCGCGGGGAGAAGGGCGAGGGGGAATGAGGAGAGAAGTGAGGGAGGGAGAGGGGGGGTGACTGTTGTTAGTTGTTGTGATTGAAATTCGAGTGCCGTGCCGAATTGGTGCATGCAAATGACGTCAATGACGAGCGCAGGTAATTAGCCGGGCGTGCCCAAGTGGCGCCTTTAAAGTTTCCATTCATGGAACAGTTCTAGGCCCTGCCGTACTGTGATTTGCTGCGGGCAACGAGAACTTCACGAGGGAGAGGGGCATGTAGATGGGAGGGTGGGGAGGGGCAGTGGCAAGAGTGGGAGTGCTGCGAAAAGAAAAGTTGGCAAAATCAATACCAAAATACTGAAATACTGAAAGCGAGTCGAATGAATGGCCCAATAGACGTTTAGCTTTGCCAAATTGAGCGAACCACTTGATAAATGTTTGTGGTGCGTCAAATACACATTTACGTCTGTCATTCAGCGGCCCCTGCTTCATCTGCGCCCCCGTTCCGACGTACACCCTTAACTGCCTCAGCTTTCTGCTTATCTGTCCCCCTCTGTTGAAGCCTACTGTCTATCTACAGCAGTTTTGCGTGTGCCATTTCAGCCATGACGCATGCATACACACTCACACTCACACACACGCACACACAAGGAGGCTTGTGTGTAGCTGTTATATAGACATACGTAACAGCTTGAATAACTTGGTGTCTATCAATAGCACAAGCGTCACAAAAATAGCATTCGAAACGCTTCAGAACGAGCCGACAATATTGTCAAAGTTTCTGGCCGTATTAAAATGACATTCATAAGGCGTCATTTCCCCAGGGGAGCCATAAAACGCTCACACACACACGCACACTCATAGGGAGACTTCAATATCAACATCAATACAGACACAGACAGTAGACAGACAGTGTTATTCAATATACCAATCGTAGTCGGTGGGCTGCACAGACTCGTATCTAAATGAATTATTTATGCCCGCTTAGTGGATGAGGGTCAAAATGTTGTAAACATCGATTGCGGCTCGTTATGTTATTCTGATATTTAATATATCATTAAAAGTGCAGCACCCTAACACGCCCACTCACACCCACGTCCCACACATTTACTGTTCGCCAATTGCTGCAAATTGGCAACAAATTTGTTGCTTTTTCAATTATTGCGCATACGACGCGTGAGCCAAAGGGAAGTGTGTGCAGATGGCGTGTCGCGTAGTTGTGAATGGGCATTAAAGTGCCAGCTAAATTGATTAAGTGCCAATGGGATTAGCCGAAGACAAACTGCTCCAGCAAGTGAGCAGCCAACCAGAGGCAATTGAGTGTTCCTGGCACTTGAGAGCTTTAAGTGAGATTACGAGTGCATGCATTGAAGCTAGCAAAGCACTTCAAAGCTTCAGTTATGTGAGCTTAAGTATATGTGCTAAGTACATATAGTGCAAGCCTAAAGCAGTTACTTACATTAAGCGACATGGAATATAAGTTTAAAGTTCATTTGCATGTTTTAATTCAATTAATCAAAATTCGAAGCTGCCTTGAAAGCACTTGAAAGCTTTAAGTGTGACAGGAAAGCAGTTTAGATCTCTATGTGAGATACGCTATAAGAGCTTCGTCTATAATGCAAGATTAAAAGTTTTATTCAAAAGCTGTTTAAAGCTTGAAGCAAGAAGGAATCAAAGTGTGAGCTTACTTAAATGAAAACAAGCTATGCATAAGACTAGCTTGAAAGCTTTAAGTGTGTTTGGACTAGCTTGAAAACAGTATTTATCTTTATCTAAAGATATTGTGTCAGATGAAGTTTGAAACGCGAAGAAATCAAAGTTTAATGTTAATTTTACTTGCTTTTGATAAGCTTTAATTGAATCAATCTGAGCACAAAGCTGGCTTCAAAGCACTTTAATTGAGATCGAGTGCAAGAGAGTGTGGTCAAAGCTCGCTTGGCTGACTTAGGCACATCTGTCCTCACAGCGAAAAGACACTTGAAGAGCTTTTGCTCATTGCTGCTGCTGCTAGGACGACAGGTGTCCATCTCGAGAGTGCAGCGAGTGTAAAATCCCGTTGTAATTCCACCAAAGCAAGCATTTTTATGTGTGCACCGCTGTTTGATGTTCATTTTCATTATTCGCCGTCAAGTGCATAAAATTTTATGTGCCGCAACCGAAACGAAGCGAAATAAAAACTTAAACATCTCACAGCGAGCAATTTTAAAGCGTTCAAAGAAGAAGCAACAACTGAAAATATCAACAACGGTGCCTGGGAACTTGTACACCTGCTGCTGCGGCTGCACGTGTGTGTGTGTGTGGGTAGCAGAGCGGAAGCACACACAACTGCGACACTTGGATGCGACTGTCACTGTGTGTGTGTGTGTGTGTGTGTGGGAAGTCGTCGAGGTGGTTTTTAATTTCAAGCAACTTACGGCTGACAGGCGCGTGTAATTCAAGGCTTTCTATCGCTTACGCTCTGCCTTATTCCCTATTTCTAGCAGCTCAGAAACTGTTTATCAACCTGATGGTGGCAACTTGTCGCCAAGTCACGCCGTTGACAGGGACAACAACAACAACAACAGCAGCAGCACCAGCAGCAGCAAGCACCAACAACAAAACGTTGTCAGTTACGCAGCGCACAAACAAGTTATCAAAAGCGCATCAGACTCGACAGTCCGAGCAGCCCAAAGGCATTGTTGTGAAGCCCCGTGATGCTGTTGTTGTTGTTGTGTAACTGAATATATAGTGACCGCTTCAGTCACGCACAGAGCGTCAGATAGCAGCACGTAGCAAACTCAATACTTGACTCCTTTGACAACCGTTCCCAGAGCACGAACGGCATAAATGAAGCCATGAGCCAAGAGGGAGAGAGAGACCCCACAAAGCAAATGGTGTCAACTTTAATCTTATGTCCATAGATAGTAGCCCGAACTTGAACTGCTTAAATATGCCGAGAATCTGCATAATATCTGCCATTTTTATGCCCCTCGCCAGATAAAACAATGCCTGGTCACCCACCCATTGCTCTCTCTCTCCCTTGTCTCACCGCAAAGGACTCGACTCTGGCTTAACTCAGACTTAATTTTAGTTTAGGTTGCACCATAAAAGCGGCTTACAACTCAATTTCCCTAACAAGTTTCGTGCTTAAACTTTAATTTTACAGAGAGCTTCATAAACTGCATATGGCTCTGCAGGCGAAAGGCCCTTTGGACCCAAAACGGACAAAAAGGGATTCAAATTAATATTGGGTAAGGCAAAAGAAGTTTATTAAATAGAAAAATTGTATAACTTGTTTAAATTTGCAGAGTTAAGCAACTGTATTTTGTCTATATATTTCGTATATATCGAATGGTTTCAACTCCGGTTTAGTGCCCATAAAATTATCATAGAAACTTTAACGCACTCCCATTGCACCTCAATAAAAAGCAAATAACCGTTAAAACTTCTGTATGACTAGCTGTAAAATGCGCCTACTAATTATCTAACTACAGCTCGTTAAATATTTATGAATATTTGGGTTATATTTTCAATTACGATCCACAGTTGAAAAACAAACATAAAGCGGCATGCGTCGTAAATGTATTTCGTTTTCTTTTTGCCTTCTCTTTTCAGCATGATAACATCTTTATTATGACATAATTTCTAGCACCATTTCGTATCTCTGCATCTTGGAGGCCCGAGAGGAGAGAGAAAGAGAAAGTAAATTATGCAAAATTATTTGCATATTTTAGCAAGAAGGTTTTTCATTAAATTCACATAAATAAATGATGCAGTAAGTAGGTCAGCAAGAGCAAGAACTCACGCTGGCCAGAAAGTCAACTCAATTTATGCAAATAGACAAAATCAACCGAACTAGTAGCCTTGAGTAGACTAGTACAGGCTATAGTAGGGTATTGGATTTTGGGTCTATATGCCTTGGATTGGGGAAGGCCTGCGGAAAATATTTGCACATTTAACGGCCTGTGGCCGTCCTTGATTAAATGGCCAAACAAAATAGACGCACAATGCCACTAAAATTTGTACTACAAACGCACATGGGAAGGAGAGTTGCTCGATGGCAGATGGTAGATTTACTACGCCCTTAAACCAATTGATGTATGTACCGTGAGAAGAACGTGCACAAAGGAAAGATAGAAATATTAATCACTTGTACTGTGCATGTTTCTCTAACTATAGTGTCGACCCTCGCGTGTGTGTGTGTGTTTACTTGTGTGCGACATGGTTGGCCGGGCTAATCAAACAATTGCCAAAAAAACAGTTAAGCAAAGCAAGCAACAGAAGACGCCTTCACAATGAGCTATGTAAATATGTAGCCAAGCGGTAGCAGGAAAATCACAGTTATTCCCGCCACGCACAAGACGATGGCTTTATGTGGGCGACAAGCAGTGACCCCTTCCGCCTTCTTTACTTTTCCCCCCTCCCCCTTTGCCTTGAAAGCGTCTTAATGCGATTTTCATGCGAATGCGATAAGCATCGCATAATAGCAATAAGCTGCAAATAATCAGCAGCAAGACAAGAAATCTACACACAGTACACACTGAGATACACCCACACACATACACACACATACGCACAAGCACGCACACTGACAGGGCAGGCACCTGCCTAAAGTGGCCGTAAAAGTTGGGCGCATTTGCGTCGTACGCGCAGAAAAGTATGCTACGTTTTGCGCTTTAAGGGGGCGCACAACGACGCGTAGCTTCAGCTTTTCCGCCTGCCTCGTTGTGTTGTGGTGGGTTTCGAGGTCGTTTATTAAAGCGTTGACTTTTGTGCTCTGCTCAGGTTGTTGTCGTTGTAGTTGTAGTTGTTGTTTTTGTTGCTTATGCAAATGTATGTAAAGTGTTGGAGCGATGCCAAACAATTTAGCTGAAACCCCAAATGAAGTGAGAAATATAAAATTAAAACCCACCACAGTACGAGCACACACACACACACACATACATACAGCTGCAGGTAAAAATATACAGGGCGAGCATCTTCTTGCTGTCCGCTTACGCAGTGAATCAAAGGCTCAAGAGAAACAGCAAAAAAAAAAACCCTATTCAAAGTGAACGGGAATGGGCGCTAAAGGTAAACAAAATGTAAATTGCTTTGGTGGTTTCCATTTTGTTCTTCCCTCGCCTTTGGCTTTGTTTTTGTGTTTTTTGCCCAATGCCAATAGCTGATAACACGCCAACGTGCAGTGCACCCGATGTGAATGGCTTTTGGGGCTGGCAGAGTCCAAAAAACCCATTAACGGCTTCCAAACACGTCGAACACTA
Source organism: Zaprionus nigranus (assembly GCA_018903425.1). Lineage (NCBI taxonomy): Eukaryota > Metazoa > Arthropoda > Insecta > Diptera > Drosophilidae > Zaprionus > Zaprionus nigranus. The sequence goes on along the minus strand of JAEIGD010000062.1, from coordinate 395,298 downwards.
TTGAACCTACCCCGCAGATTTCGGGGCCAGGTGGCGTATACGCAATTTCAGGCAATTGCGATAGCACTTAAAAATTTTTAGTGCCTTTTTATGCAGCCCAATAAAATGCAATTTATTGAAGCGTTTGATTAACAGATATTCAGTTCAGAATCAAAGTAATACGAAAATTTCAATACACTCACAACTATTATTTGGGATGAGAGAGGCGGAGACAGAGGGGGGTGAGAAAGGAGAGAGACATTGTAGGGGAACTCTTTAAGTCGTCGCAAGCTGCTGCTCATACGGACATTATAACAAATCAAAAGTAAATAAACGCAATGTTTTACAGTCATTTGAATAAGCCAAGAGTTGGGGCTAGACAAGTGGGAGGGGCGCATACTTAATGAGCTCAGCGAAATGTGTTTTAAAATTAACTTTTCGCCTAGCAACAACAATAACAACAACAACAACAACAACCAGCCTGACAACGTCGCCCGACTGTTGTCCTTGGCTGGCAGCTGTTGCTGAGCGAGAGACATGCTCATAATTGCGCAAATAATTTGGCAAGCAGCTTAAGACGGCTAAAGCAACTCTTTGTCGCGCATTACAGAGAGTAGGGGTGAGGAGAGATAGAGAGGGAGATTGAGGGAGGAGCGGCGATTACTTCAATAATTAAGGCACTCAGAATCAGGACATTGCGGAAAGCCAAGCACACAAGCGCCAAGTAGCCAGGCTCAAAGACAATGTTAGTCAAGCCAGCCATGAAATTCATCAGGACATCATGCATTCACAGGCACACACTAACACAGACACAACACACACAGACATATACATTTGGCACGCATACATACAACGAGCGTAGCTTGACTGTCGTCATCTACATGCAGCCAGCACACGATGCGGCGTCTGTCGTAGCTCGTTTGTATTTGCTGAAGAAGTGGGCAGGAGAGGCGAGGAGGAGAGAGAGAGGGAACGAAATGGTCTGGCAGCAGCAGCCCAGAGTGATAGAGAGATGGGCAGGGAGGCAGGTATAACATGCTATGCCGCCTACGACACTTGACACTGTTGACAGCGCAAATGTTGCTACTAAAAAACTAATTTCCCGCTCCGTTGCGCATAATTTTATGCAATTGTTTTTAGATTGAATTGCAAAACTCAAAGCTGAGAACTGAAAAATGTGAAGTGGTCAGACACAGATATCCCCAGTCATTCCTCTTCACCTCCCTCCACTATTCTATCTTAATTACATTTGCATTTTTGCTGTTTTGATCGACTAAGAGAGTAAAACTGCAGGCAGTTGCAATTAATTACAATATAATATCGCAACTTCTTATTGATATTTCATGCAATTACTTATTACAGTTAATTAAGCTTATTGCTGGCTGTGCACAGGCGTCATCTGTGTGCACCACATGTCGTATGCGCGATGCTCTTTTAATGAATTTTATTAATTTATGACACGACAGCACTTAACGGGACTTGAACACAATGCGAGTAATTAAGGCCCAAGCAAAAAGTGAATTTTCAACGAGAGAAGTTTGTCTGCTGCAACGTTGTGCCACAAATCGGTTTTTAAATGCAGGCAACGTGCATATAAAACTGTCGCGACTTGGTTACTCTTGAATTTACCATCAAGAAAAACGTCAAACACTTAACGCATTCGGTTTGTAAATTTATATTAAATTTCTTGTACCGAAGTTTACTCGTAATATAAATTTGCGGCTTACTTCGGAGAAGTACTCAAACAATTTTCAAAGTATTTTCCAAGTATTTAACCCAGTTAGGGTCGGCTAAATACTTTAACAAGCACTTTTAACGCACGCTCGCCGGCAATATTTATGTTTTCCTAGAACGATATAAATATTTCTGAGTCCGGAAATGAATACAGGATGAAATATATGTTAGCAATGTTTATCTCCTTCCTTCTCTGTCTCTCTCTCTCTGTCTCTATTTCCTAACTAACAAAGTCACATTTATGAAAACTATTTAATAGAATCTCACTTAATATACTCTTATTCATGTATTCAATTTATATTTAATGAGTGGGCTTTTCAATTTCCATAGGATTTCATCCTGTTTGCTGTTGACATTTTATTTACAATTTTCTTTTTTTAATTTGCCGTGACATGCAGACAATTATTACAGTCGACATTCATTCAGTGTCTGCATTCTTCATTCACTTTGTTCAGTGAAAACTTTTTTGTTTACCTTGCCTCATGTTCTTTCATCTGCAGAGCAACTACAAAACAATTTAATAAATAATATTAAAAGAGTCGCTGAGGACGAGGGAATATTGTGCTGCGCATGAAAGTATGCAATGGAATATTGTGAAATTTCTGCTGGCCACGTCGCACTTTGATTTATTTTTGGCTAATGCTTCATTACGCTCATTCATAGCTCGCTCTTGTCCTGCTTGTCTGTGCGCAATTGACAGAGACAATATGCTGTTTATATTGCACATGTATATGATGGCACACACACAAACACACACGCACACCACAATGGGCTAATACAGTCTGTGATTGCGCGAGGCAATTATCAGTTACGCTTAGCCCCTAATCAAATTACAATGCCATAATTCGCGCATTTAAATAGAACTCACTCACACACACATGCTCATACATCACACACACACTTGAGTATCGTATATTTGGGCTCAGTTTAATAGATGATTTGCGTTAAACGTTGATTGCATAAACGTTAATCCAACTATTATTAGGGCACGCACACTTGAAAGCACGGTTAAAATGACATCAACTGGCAATCATGGCCTGCTCACGTGTCCCGTATACTGACTCATCGATTGACTGCTGCTCACCTGTCCAGCTGCCACGTCCTGAACACGTTCGCAACTGCAGCAACTCAACAGTCACGGCGGCAGCGGCAGGAGCAGTTACTAATGTCATTTGCCGTGCTAATGGCCAGTTGTAGAGGAAATGCCATTAGCACAGTTTTCACGACAAGAAAATGCATTAACGTGGCTCGGAAGTTGGCTTAGGCAGACAGACAGCCAGAGAAGAGATGGGAGCTACCAAACATGCTGACCTTATGACAGGCTGCACTGAGCAGCTGTTTATTACTAGCTCATTTATCATAATTAACACACAGGCAGCACAGGTGAACAGGTGAACAGGCGATGGAGATGAGCCTAACTTGCATGCGAGCAGCTGAAATGCTGAAATTCAACAGGCAAAATACGAGTTCAGGCCATAAAATGCTAGGAATTTCATTGTTAAAGCCGCCGAAATGCCGACGCAGGACGACGACGACAACGACGACGACAGCTCGTAAAAAAGAAGTGCTACAGACACGCACGACATTGTGGGCCTACTGTGGCTCTAGGGCGCAAAAGAAAGCAAGAAGAGGAGAGCGAGCCGAAAAAGGGAAATGAAAGCATGGAATTTATTCGCAGCAGCAGCAAATGATTCATGCGGAAATAAAGGCACTCGTGAGTGCTGTAAATATCGCTGCTGCAGTGACCGCAGGACGACAAACAGCACAAAAACAAAAGAGACAGCACAAAACTTGGCACCTGCCAACTGACAAAAGAGTGAGAGAGGGGGGCAGTCGGAGCAGAACGGATGGGCAGTTCCATTTCTTGATGCCCAACGGTCGTTTGCTTAATGGATCAAAGCGTGCGACCATATAAAGGACACCACTTCCGCTTCGTCATCTGCTGCTTCTCTGCTCTTTGTTGTTGTTGCTGCTTCTCTTGTTGTTTTTGTTGTTGCTATTGTTGTGCATATTTTAATTGACACTTTTATTGTTTTGCAGTGCGCGATTTCGTTTTATGTGCAATTCACGCATTCGACTGTCTGACAGCAAGGGGGAGAGGAATGGAGGGGGGGTTTAACCAGCGAGGAAGTGGATGGGGGAGAGGTGTGAAGCAACTGTTGAAGTGGCCCACTTTGCGCCGACTCACCAACTGTGCGCTCAACAGTTTGTTGCATAGTGTTGAGAGAGCGTGCGAGAGGCCGAGCGAGAGAGCCAGCAACAGCCATTTGATGTGGCAGCAACATGTTGCCGGAAGTTGTAAATATTTCTCATTGAGTTCGAATAACCAAACAAAAATATAACAAATGTCTTATTGATTAAGTTGTCGAAAGGCAGCAAATTTAAATGAAATATGAAGATAAAGAATGATTAACGAGGTGTTGGAAAATGCCTAAATAAAGCTACGTGAGTTAGTGGTTTACAATTTATACTACTATATAATATTTATATTTACCTCAATTATTAGCTTAATGGACTCATGAACTATTATTAATATGATCAGAACTGTTGATCCAGCACAGGCTACAATTAGAACAGATGATTCACTGTATCATCATAATTATTTAACATAAAAATGCAATTAATATATATATTTTATTATACATTACATTATAATTATATACTATATTATATTTAGTACATTTTCCATACCCACTACCAGAAAAGCTGCAACAATTCAGTCTTTACTTTAATAGATTTTTATGTGTCAAGTAAACCAATTGCAGACCACTGTGGCAACTCTCAAACTTGTTGCTAAAACGCGCCAAAATATAATGAAAGGCCCATGCACACATCAACACACACACACACACACGCATACACAAGCACACATGGCCGCACCAACTTTGACACAGCAGAAAAAAGCGACCGAAATGCGTACCGCAACAGTCAACACTGCAGTCATCGCCAACAATGACAACGACGACGACGACGACGAATGTACTCACCACCCCAACCAGTGTAGAAGCACGCTTTCCACCCCCTTCCACACCAAATGCTTTGACTGGCCCAGCTGTCAGCGGAAAAACTCACCTGTTAGGCGCAGGATGCCTGGCCAGAACCCTCCTCTACTGCTGCTTCTTCCCCTTCGCTCGTCGCCAGCCGAATCGCTGGTGAGTTTGGCGAGTATTTGTCGGGTGCAGGTCTCTCGGCTCTCGGTCAACACAGTTGCGACGCGACTAAGGAACGTAACGGACGTGCGAGCGCTTTCGAAATAGTTTCTAATAACATTTAGAGAAGTTTTTCAAATATTTCAAAAAAAAAAGGAAATAAATAAATAATTTTATATGAATTTCTTATATTGTGCCTCGACTTAGAGTTGTACATATTACAATATATATTTATATGTGAATAATCCTATTGAGATCGTTTGTCAGCGAGCACTTTCGAGTTCAGTTCGCCATAAACCGTCGAACCCAACGAACGTGTGAAAGTTTTTGTGCATGAAATGTGTCGTGGCGCGAGTAGAGCAAACAGATATATAGTTCTGATATTAGAGCTCAGTCAATCGGTAAACACTTGTCATAGTACTACTCGTATAACTAAGAGCTGTAAATAAAACTGCATTATCCTTTAGCTAAATCCACCAAATAACCGTATCTATAATGATTATTAACTTTTTTGCACGCACTCTCTATGCATTACCCAATTACTAACCAGTACTAGTACCAACCACCCCAAATAGCCATCGGCATATAGTACATACTGTATACCCCGTATATTATTGCATATAATACTAAACTATATAGCTCGTAGTTCTTAGATCTCTCAATATTCATGTTGGTCGAGGTGATTGTCTGCATTGTAAGCGATTTGAGTTTTCGGCTTTGTTGCTTTAGTATTTTTATTATATTTTACTCTATCTATTATTTCTGCCGACTCTGGGCAATGTTGAATGCTCGCCTGGCGTCCAGGATCGCGCTGTTGTCACGTAAGTATCTTCAGTTATAGCACAGGTACTTGAAAAAGATTTTCTCACTCCTTTGCTCCTTCGAGATCTTTTTTAATTTTCACCTCCATTTCAAGCAACTGCATTTGCCAGCAGCTGAGGCCCTGACACTAATTGCATTTGGCCTGGGGGAAAGTACAGCAAAGAAAGCACTTACTACCTCCTCCTCCCCCTCCCATCCTAGCCAGTAGCCAGTGGAGTTTCTGTTTGCGTTGTTCTATCTAACCATGCAGAGAATACACGCTTGATAAGACCCTTATCAGGGTCCACCCACCCACATTCATATGTGGAGCAGTGATAAGAAAATACGCAGCAATGCACACACAGCGATATCGGTGGCAAAACAAAGCCCAATCGAGAAACCACACACACATACGCAGAATAGTTCTGGCCTGTCATGGTATTCGACGAATAGGAATCCGAATAGGAATTCAATGAGCCTCCAAATCGAAATCCCAAACTAAGGTTCGTTCCTTTGTGGCCCACACAATGGCGAACTCTGTTCACGTTGGGCAAATGGGAAATAGATTGGCATAAATTAAGGCTTAGACAAATAGAACCCACATAAGGCGTAAGGCGTATGGTTCATCTCGGTAAATCGTCATATATCTATTTCAGCTTCTTTTTCTGCCATTGTGTTACACAATCGTCAGCTAGGTAATTTTCTATGTCTTTGTTTTCTGATTGTTCTGAACAAGTTGAATACCTTTTTTTTTATGCTCCAACTGAGCTTGCAATGTAAAACTTTGTTGCAGTATTAAGTATACGCAACGTGAACACCAACGTCATGTGTACACACGTACGTCAGCGCTCGCTCTTATTCAAATAATTCTACATATATATTCACACAATTATGATAACATGCACTCACACTTAGAATGGAACTCACAATCACCATCACATTTGCATTCACATTCGTATTCACACTGGCGAAATTCATGCAAAACATTCGCTTTGTTTGAGGGGAAAACATGCATTAAGCCTTCTGGGCAGCTGTCAGCAAGCAACAAGGCACATTAGCACACACACACACTCAAACACACTCACATACACACTAACACAAGGACAGAGTGAACCCTTTCACACATTGGTTTTCATTTGTACCAAATGTTAAATAGATTTGTAGCTGTATCGGCCCTTAAAGCCTTTAACTCTTCAACTCTTATGCCTTTTAGCCTTAACTAGACTTGGCTTGTATACCCTGTATTTATTTGCATATATTGCACTCCTTGCTGAATTGTTTATAACTTTATTTGCAGCTGCCGAATGCCAATCGGAGCCATGTCGATGCCACTTCAATTGCCACAGCCCCTTCGAGCCAAGTAGCGAAATGGCGCACGAATAACGAAGCAGCTGCACGGCGCAAAAAATTTAAATTCCAAAATTCATTTCAACGCTGCAGTTCACAGTGAAACGGTATCTGTATCTACAACTTTATCCGTATCTGTATCTGTTTCGGTTGCATCTGTGAGTTTCGCAAATTCGTTTAAGCTTTCAGTTCGGGACATTTTGCGCGCGTATCTCTGGTGACAGAAACATCTAAAGTTGCAACAACAACAACAACAACAACAACAACAACAACATGTCCAGCAATTTATTTTATGCAATATTCAGTGAAATTATAAATTGAAAGCGTCGTTGAGTGCAGTGTTTACTAACACTTTCAAGTAGGGCCACAACTTTTCCAGCATTTTCTTTTGCGCGCATTGAAATGCAACATTTATTTGTGAAAAACAATTTGACAACTCTTTGACCAAGGAAATTCGGAAAGCCTTACGTTTTGCGTTAATCATCATAGAAAGTTGTGGCGTGGTCGTGTCTTTAATTATTTTTCACTTTTTCCTGATCAAAAACAACAAAATTCCAACGTTAAAGCAAATAAAACAAATAAAAAAATCGCGTATATAAAATAATAATATTAAAATTTAAGTAAACTTAAAATATTGACACAGATTTTACTATAAACAAAAAACAGCAAAATGGCGATGGAATGGATAACAGCTATGGACAAACGGTGAGTGATGAGTAAGGTTGTAAGGTTAATTTTAATATAAGAAATATAAGAAATAGTAGGAAATAATAACAAATAATTATTTATTATTATAATTATTGTGGAACTTGGGTATAAACTATTGGTTTAAGTTGCAGTTGTTGAGTACACGATAGTGTTAAAAAAAAAAAAGACAACAAATATAAAAAAAAAAAAAAAAAAAACCCAAAAAAAAAAAAAAAAAAAAAAAAGAAAAAAAAAAAAAAAAAAAAAAGAAAAAAAAAAAAAAAAAAAAAAAAAAACACCACCCCCCCCCCCCCCCCCCCCGGGCGAAAACGGAAGGAAAACCCCCCCCCAAACAAAAAAAAAACCCCCCACGAGGGGGGCGCCGGGCCGGGCGCGGCCCCCCCCCCCCCCCGGCCCCGGCCCCGGCCCCGGGGGCCCGCCCGCGCGGCCGGGCCCAAGCCCAAACACCCAACCACCCCCCCCCCCCCCCCCCCCCCCCCCCCCCCCCCCCCCCCCCCCCCCCCCCCCCCCGCGCCGGGCCCGGCGCCGGGGCCGGCGGCCCGGCGGCCCGGGGGGGGGGGGGAGGGGGGGGGGGGGGAAAAGCCGCGGGGGGGGGGGGGGGAGGGCCGCGCGGGGGGGGGCAACAAAAGGGGGCGGGGGGGGGAAACAAAGGGGCGGGGCCGGGCCAAAAAGCGCGCGGCCCCCCCCAAGGCGGGGCCCCCCCCGCGCCCCACCAAGAAAACGGGACCCGCCCGCCCCCCCCCCGCCCCCGCAAGGCCGGCGCGCGGGGGGGGGCCGCGGGGGGGGCGGAAGACAAAAAAACCCCAAAAAAAGGAAGGGCGCGCAGGGGCCCCCCCCCCGGCCCGCCCCCGCCCCCGGCCCGGCCCCAAGCCCCGCCCACAAGGCGGCGGCCCCCCCCGGCGGCCGCCCCCCCCCGGCGCCCCCGCAAAACGGGGGCCCCCCAAAAAACGGGGGCCCCACCAAAAAAGGGGGGGCGCGGGGGGCCGGGGCGGGGGCGGAGAGCGGCCCCGGCCCCAACCCCCACCGGCCCCGGGGCCCGGGGGGCCCCCCCGGGCCGGGCCCCGCCGCCGGCCCGGGGGGGCGGGGCGGGCCCCCCGCGCCCCCCCCCCCCCCCCGGCCCCCCGGGCGCGCGGGGGGGCTAGGAAAAAAAAAAAAAAAAAAAAAAAAAAAAAAATTATAAAAAAAAAAAAAAAAAAAAAAAAAAAAAAAAAAAATAAAAATGCCCAGGAAGGGGGGAAAATAAAAAAAATCCCCCCCCGGCGGCCCCGCCGCCGCCGCGCGCCCCCCCCCCCCAAAAAAAAAAAAAAAAAAAAAAAAAAAAAAAAAAAAAAAAAAAAAAAAAGAAATTTTTTTTCTTTTTTCCTCCCCAAAAAAAAAAAAAAAAAAAAAAACGGGGGCCGTAAGGGTTATAATTATTTTATTAAATGGTTTTATTTAGTTATATATTAATATAGGCAACTTAAAATTAGTTCGTTCATTAGTTAATTCTTTAAATCGTCGTTTAGTTTATCTTTAATATGATCGTTGCTTATTCTTCTCGTTGCCTCGAGAACTCCCTTTTCTTATTCTTCTTCTACGTCGTTGCCAGTTCATAACTGTTAGCCTAGACAATCTAGTCGGCGTTGCCAGATTATTCGCACATTTTATAATCAATCTTCAGCAAAAAGGTATTTTCTTTTACTCTCTTTAAATGCTTTGTATTTTCCTGAAACAGTTTTAAAGTAGAGTTTGCAGTTTTCCATCCATCCTGAACATATTGCTTGCCCCAACTTGCCAGTTGGGTTTTTCCCCTCTGCACTGCGCACTAATTCATCAGCTGCGTTTGCCCAAGTCATATCATTACAGCCCTGGGCGAGGCCATTAGTTTTAGTTCTTGGGAAACCATTTTGCAAAAAAAAAGTTCTACGAATTTTAGGGGGCAGTCATTTACAGCTGCAAATTTAATTGCCTCAAACTTTTGTTTTTTTCATGATTTGTGAAGCATGAGAGCAACAACAAAAACATCAACAACAACAACAACACAAAGTTACAAGTTATTAGAAAAGTTTTTTGGCAGACCCTGAAATATGACTGTGGCATACCAATATATTCCACTCGAGATGAGAGATAATTAAATGATATTTCAAATAATATTTCAAGCTTGAAAGTTGTGATTTTATTTTATTCTGTTTTAAATTCAAGCAAACCTACGAGAAAAGTTTTCATTGCGACAGATGCTTTTAAATTTCCCATACACACGTTTTCTTGTTCGACAAATGTCGTTTCTGTTTCCCTCCTTCTCCGTGTCCCTCTCTCCTTCTTTTTCTATTCCCTACTACTTCTCCCTTTCGCTTGTTACATTTAAAATGTTTATATATCATGCTCGACATTCATCTGTCAAAAGCCAACAGCTGTATCCTCCATTAATTCATCCTTCAGCACAGCAGGCGACCAGGCCAACGTGAAGTACGTGGGCAACAGGCAAATCCGAGCCGTAGCCCGATCCCGTATCCCGAATGCAGGACACGGCTTGCGTCAAGTTATACGCTTTATTAAATTACAATGCCAAATTTTAAGCTCTATGCTGGCAGTTAAATGCAATTATATTACAAAGCTGCTGGTCACTTTTTGAAGTCTGGCTCTGCGCACAGGTCCTTTCCACTTGATTAGCGCAGTCGAGCAGCGAAAATTGAGAGCTGGCAAATAGCTCAAATAAAAATTGGAGGGATTCAATTTCCAAGGGCCGCACTCAAGTGAAAATTGTGCTCATTACAAGCTGTTTTCAGTTGCCAGAGCAATGTGAGTGAGAGCGAGAGTGCGAAGGGATGGGTCGACAGGTAGTTATGATCTAACTAGACCTAAAGCCAGTCTATGCTGCTCTGCATTTTATCTTCGCATGTATTTCACTAGAGCTTGTACCATTATGAATTTTTAAGAACTTCTAGACATGTTCGCAAGAGATATTCAAGACTACTCAGGTAACCTTAAAGGCAGGAAAATGTGGACTTAAATAAAGAAACAAAAAGTTAAATTTGAAGTACCTCTTACACCACTTGAAGTTCAAGAAATACTTTGTAGTAGGACAGGGATATGGTCACACTCTTGATAGCGATACTCTTAAGTTAAGCGATATAGTATAACATAGATATAGTAAGTTATTGAAAGCAGGTCTCCATATGTAGCTCTAAATAAATCTTCATTCAATGTATATAATAAATATCAATGTGGTGAAATAAATTAATAAAAAAGAATAAGACATTGGCACTTAGGTCTTAGGGTATCTACGCTATCTGCAATCATCTCGCATTTTATAATGAATACAGGGTATAACGAATAGGGCGCGTGTTTTTCACAGCACTTTCAGTTTAAGAGCTGGCATCATTAGCACAAGTGCCCGCCACATCGCCTCGGTTCAAGCGTTTTGGGGTTCTATGGGCATTATTTAGTGGCAGCTGCTACTTGTATTTCACTTCCACCAGCACGTTTCCAACAGAGCTGCAATAAAATGATATCTAAGGGCGTGACCTCCCCTAGACACGCCCTCTGCCCCCTGCGCCCAATCAATCAGAACTTGCCCGTTGGCGGCTTAAATGAACAGCGTCCGTGTCCTCAGCAACCTGCCGAAATACCGGAGTCCAGGGTCAGCTCAACACGGCTCTGCCGGCAAAAAAGGTCAAGAGCAAAGGGCTCTAAGCACACATACACACACACACACACATGTTTCCACACACACGCATAGAATATTCGTTGTATGCTCTGCGATTGTGCTCAGGCTTCTATTGTGAGTGAGTGTGGGTGTGTGTGTGTGTGCTTCGAGCAAATATTTGTATTTTCCCCGTTCATTTGTTTAGCTTTTTATTTGGTTTTTTGTTGCATTTTTTATTGGCACTCAGCTTGAAACAATACGCTTGCATTCCAATTTAATTCTACAGAAATTCTCTTCAATATTTTCTAAAAGCGTCAAAATGCAATGAAAGCGATTTTAAACTTATTTCTTCGGCAAATAAGTCGAGAATTGCTGAAAAAGTTTAACCGAAAACAATTTAACAGTTTAAAGTGCTTATAAAACTATAAAATACAATTAGAAAGTGTGAAAAAGGTCAGGAATGATAAGAAGGAATTATGCCAATTGTTCGCACAATTTGCTTTTCTTCTTACAGAAAGCAGAAATCAAAGTAGAATAAGAATAACAGAGAGGGAGACAAAGAGAAATGACTAGAATTTCTTATTGGAATTTCAAGCAAGATTGAATGCATTTATATAGTTCGTTTGCCAGCTTAATTTGCATTTACGTTGCGGGCAAGTAACCAAAACGACGGAGGCCATAAAGCAATGTCTGAGTGTCGAAATTGTCGCCACGCAATTGCCGCAAAATAAATGATTTAATTTGGAGAAAATTAATGGTTCTCGTTGCAAAGTCACGCAAGCAAATCTTATGGTTTCACGTAATGTGGTAATGCGGCGTATCAAGAGCGATCAGTGGCGGCATCTAGAGAACAATCAGAACACTGAGCTGCGTCCCAGCTCGGCACAGCATGCACAGCAGGCAAGTTCAGGTAGCTGGCTGGCAATTGATATTGATGATGTTAACTGCGTAGCTTGGCCTAGTCCTTGCAGTCCTTCTGCCTCTCGCCATTGTCTTCGCCTGTTTGTCTCCTTTGAACGCATATTTATCATACGCCACGTGTGCCGCACTTCAGCTCGATAAGAGCAAGCGAGCTTCATGCATATTTCAGCCAGAAGTTACGTATTTATACGGTTAGCCAGCTTTTTGGGGCCTGCCTTTGCTACTGCTGCTGCTACTTCTGCTTACATGGCAATTATAAAAAGGCAGCTTTGCATATTGTAAAACCACAAAATGCTATTATAATAAACAACAAGCGACCGCGGGCGTGCGCCTCAACGCGCTTCCGGCTCAGTCAGCCCAGCGAGTAATGTGTATGGTATATCCCTCCCCCGCCCATTTCCGCATTCACTTTGCAGTCGCTGTTACATTGGGCTCGCACATACTACAGTACATATAGACATGGCACTTAGCCGAGTTGCTGTTTGGTTAACGACAACAACCAACGCCCAGTCGCTGAGGGGCTCTATACAAGCGTGGCCTATAAATTATGTATGAGTGGAGCCGGAGACAGCCAGGCAGGCAAGCAGGGAGGCGCAGTCCTACGGCTCACCTTCTGCAGCGCCGAAAGTTACTCAACGCCAGCGCCAAAAAGTAGACACTACAATATTAAAGTAGCTTCCTGACACACACACGGCACACACTAACACATAGAGGGACAGTATCACTCATTCAGTCTGCAGCAAGCTACCCTTGTTGATTTTGATTTAGAGCAAAAATTTCTGCTGGTTTTGCAACTGATGATTTTATGGAATTTTTAATTAGGCAAGGCACACAAAGATTCCAGTTCCGAGCTGTGCTCTGCTCTTTTGCCGTCTCATGATTTCTCTGCTCTAATGCAACAGCAGAGCACATGAAGGCGTAAAGGAAAGAGGGGGGCAGGCAAGATAGATACAAAGTGTGCTGCTTAAGCTTCGTATTATTTCGACAGGAAAAACAAAGCAATAAGGCAGCACAAAGAACGTAATTTAGAAATGAGAAGAGAAATAGTTGATTGAGTTGCCAGTTGGTTTTGTTTAAACAACGTCTTTTGATTGCTTATTAAGGCAGAAGAGGCTGCATCAACTTTAGTTTCAAGTGTTGCTTTAAACTACGTAAAAAACTTTGAAGGCTGTTTAAATTGTTTAAGTTTTCAAATATTTTACCATTTTCAATCAAATCTTAAAGTCGCTTGAAGTAGGTTGTCCTTTTGCGCCAAGCAAACTTAAAGCTGCTGTCAATGGAGCAGCCGGGCAGACAAGTTGAATCCGTGTGCGCAGGCCGTGCAGTGGTCGCGACTGTGAGTCCTTGGAGAGGCAAACCGAAGAGGGCCAGGAAAAAACAACCGAAAATAAACTTGTCTAAAGTTGAACTCTTGGCAATTAGTTGTTGCTCTTGGCTCTTCTCGACTTTCACTTGCAGCTTCTGCCTTCGCCTCGCTTCCGTTTCCGTTTCCGGCTACGTGGCTGCCATTCGACTCATTCTTATAAGTATTTATTTATGCATTTTTATTTTAAAAACATTACAAAAAGCTGCACAGCATTGCTGAGTGAAACAGTGAAGAGGAGAAAGGGAAATTTGCATATTTAATTTGAGCCCATGCCATTCCTTTTTTTTTCGTTAGCTCTTTTTTTTCTTAATTTCAGCATTGTTGTATTTCCATTTTATTTTCATTTGCATTTTGTTTCGATGGCATTTTTTCATATTTCTTTTGGCCTTGGTAGGGAAAAGACTCACAAAAACAACGGTACTTTGAATGCCACTGATTTAAAAACTGCAAATACATATTCTCATGCCTCGCCGCCTTGTCCTTTTATCACTGCGCAGTCTATTAGGCTCTATTGTTCGGACCTCGAAGAGTGCAGGAATACTCGAGGTTCCTTTCCTGATTTACTTGCAATTTTACTGTCAACATTCGTGACACAAACAATTAAGTTAAATAACAAGAGAAAGTAGTACAATAAAATTGTAAAGGGAACTCGTAAAACAAAGAAAGTTAACAGTTTGTGTAACTTACATTATAATTTGATATATAATATTCGATGAGAACTAATTGATAGTTTTCTAAAAGACATAACAACAGTGAATAAAAGAGAAGGTTATGCAATATTTTATCATATGGAATCTAAAGATTCGTTTACATTAATGAAGTTTAGAAGGGAAATAAAATAGAGAAAGTGAAAAAAGTAACTGATAAACATTTTAAGAAATTAATATATGACATTAATCGGAAACCTTTTAAATGAAAATCAGTTTTAACGTATAACTTAAGTAAGATCTGATACGGTGTAAACTGACTAACTGATTTAACATTCCACTTAAGCTCTTCATTAACACATCCTCAAACGAAAGTAATCCTCTTCCTTCTCAATTTGTTCACTAACATTGTGTGTGCGTTTCCTTGCAGTCCTTGTGATCGGAATTTACGTGATGTGGAACTAATATCCTGTCGCTTGCGTCGCGTGGAGCCACTGTGTCGCCTGCCAGGGTCGGCCTTGCAGCAGCTGGCCATGTGCGGCTTCTACGAGGACTTGGAGAAGGGCGTGACACGTAAGTGGCATTATTACATTAATTATGTACACCAAAATAATGCACTGCCCATACACGTGAATTTACACCCATGTTCTATACGACGCGTTCATCCTTGCTCTTTTTCTATTTTACCTCATAATAATTTCAAGCATGTTTTTATTGTATTTTTTGTTTTTTTTTTTTTCGTTCTTCGTTTCAGTTTTTCGCGCCGGGGAACAAGGACGCTTCTGGTATGCCGTATTGGGTGGCTCGCTGGAGGTGCGATACCATGCGCACTCAGATGCCGATGGAAAGGTGAGTGCACCCGCATTTTCTAGTCGCAGCCGTGGCCATAAATATGGAATCTCCATGGACTGCACGTCAGACATTGTGGGGCGTTTTACAGGCGAAACTGCTGCTGTCATGTCATGTGAAAACAATGCACAGTTTGAACAATATAATTGATGGCGATTATATGACCGTACTATGCCAGGACATGCACGCTCACGGGGGACCCGCAGGCATCGGCGGGGCCGGAGGGGCTTGGGCTTTGCATGTTCAATATGTCGTTTCGATTGCCAACTCAGCTGTGGGTGCCGCTATATATGGATTGGCTGGCTGCCTGGCTGCCGGCTTGGCTTGGTTGGGTTGCGGTTTATAACCCTGTGGCTTGCCTTTTATCTGTCCTGACGGCGGCGGCGTCCCCGAAAAGTGCTGACAGCGTCATTGTGCATTCAGATCCTTGGCATGCGCCAGTGCCATACAATTTCTCTCTATATTTTTCTATTTTCCTGCCATCTTCTTCTTCTCCTTTTTTTTTGAATTGCTTTTTTTTCTCTTCTGCCATTGTGCTGGCCGCACACAGTCACAGCACATTAATTTCCGCACGGATATTGGCCAGCCGTTTTTACAGCCTGTCGATGCCGTTTCGCCACCAGTTCGGCCCGTTCAGCAGGCACTACATGGTCGAGTTCATTTTTTTGCACGCTCTTTTATGGAGTGCTCCCGTGTCCCGTTCCTCCTCGCCTGAGTCGCCAGTGCCGCCGTTATGTGGTGTCGGCTAATTGAAATAGGCGCTTGGACAAGCTGAGCAACAACGACTGTATTTGTTTGGCTGTGTGTGTGCTGGTGGGTGTGTGTGTGTATGCTTGTATGTATGATACTCGTATAAATTCGAGTATTATGAATAAGTGTGCCATGAAGGACATTCGGTGGCGGTAACACGAGCTCGAAGCAAAGCCGCGCTGCGGTTTACAGGGCGGATAAATTTGTATTTTCGTGATTGAATTTACCGTGCTAACTTTAAGGCGGCTACAAGTTGGTTTTTTTACTTATAATGTTGAAGAATTTAATTAAATTCAAGAGTTAAACAGCATATCAATAGCAATGCATCTGTCTGCTTCCTTCCAGGCTGAGTAACACTTAGAGCTAAGTGAACATTAAACAATTGTCAGGCATTAATTTATAAAAATTTAAAATTATATTTTTTTATAGTTACAAAGTTCTCTTGACAATTATGCTTAGCTTCGATTGCCCTGATCTTATCTATCGTCTTACCGCCACACTTTCGATAACGTATTCACTAAATATAAAGATTAGTGTTGAGTAAGTTTCAAATATCAGTGGCCACACTATCGATAACGTATTAACTAAATATAAAGATTAGTGTTGAGTAAGTTTTAAATATCAGTGGCTTATACAACATTAACTCATTTACAATTTAAAGTTAAAATACAAATCCCAAAATATTTTAAACATTTGATTTGTAGCTGTTAAAACTCATGAGAAAACCTTCGGCTTGTGGCGACTTCTCAAAATAGATGACAACCTCATTAGAACGGTCTGCAATCAGTGTCGCAGGCCCATTTTGTGGCCCAATTCTCGGCACGTATTTACATAATTTTTCACTTGATTTATTTAGGCAAAAACATTAGAAAATTCGCCATTGGCGAACGGGCTCACAATTACAGGAGCATAAATTATGTATATTCGCTTAGCGGGCCGCGGGCAACACCGCCAGAAACTGTATTTGACACTCGATGGGGCAAAAGGCGAGAAGAAACCGCGATAGAAGCAGCTGAAGTTGAAGTTGAAGAAGTCGCAGATGGAAGATAGAAGGCTGGTGGCGTGCAACACGCAAAACCCAATTTCATTTCTCATTTCGAAAAAGACAAGCTAAATATAAATGCAAGGGAAAAGCCAAAAAAAAGAACCAAAAGTTGAGCACAACAAAGGGGAATACGAGACCTATCAATAGCCGTACAATTAATGTCGTGTGTGTGTGTGTGTCTGATAGGGAAGGGGAGGAGGGAGAGTGAACTCATCAGAAAATAGACAACGATGCGAGCTGAAATATGTTTTTTTTTTCGTTTCGTCGAAATGAAAATAAATTTATGTGCGACTTGCAGCCAGCGACCATTTGGTGTGAGTTCCGCGCAACCGGATTTCCCTGCACTACTACTCACGTGACACAAGAGAGGGAAGGAGGAGCGGGGGGTCTCAGAGTGGGGTGCTCCGCAGATGATTTGAACTCACGTCATGGCCGGCGGCTAATTTAGATCTAATGAAATACGAGCGACGGCCGGCAGCAGATACAAATTGCAATTCATTTATAAGAGAAACGCTTTGTTGTTGCTCAAGTCTAGGCGGAGGGGGCGTGGTGGCACTAATTAGAGTACCTGTAAGCCGTTAAAATTGTATAATACTGTGCGAGGGAGTGCATTGCCCACCACCAGCAACAATCTGAGCGGCCTTCAACTAAGTTGCCATAGTAGCTTGTATCTTGTAGCTTAGTATCTTCTTAGTATCTTATATCTATTAGTAGTTTACAGCTTGTAGCGCTACCTTCCGCCCGCCGTCTTCAAATTACACAATTTATCTTTGTTGTCTGACGCGGCTCCAATTAAAGTGATGATATTATTATAATTATAGCCGGCACGCCTGGCCATCAAATTAGCCGCTCGCGAGAGACTCTCAAAATGTTTTTCCTAAACTCATCAAACTAATGAAAATTGTTTTTATTTTGTTATTATTATTTTGAAACTTGAAACTTAACCCACATATAATTAGGCATCATTAGGCGGTCCGCTAACTTCCTCTATATATTAAGAGCAGGTTTAGTTTCGTTCCGCTCGGTGTTTTATTTTATTCGGCTTCCCTTGATGGCCACCCAGCACGAGCGGCCCATCAATTTTTCAAGTTCAAACACTTTAAACGTAGGTGTTGAAACTGGCACTTTTACGACAACAACGACTTAGAGAAAGCATAAAAAATGTCAACGATGCATTTTAGTTCATCTTAAGTGCATTGTGGGCGATCGAAAACGATTGCATACACTCGCAAAATAGAAAATTCGTTGGAAATTGAAAACTAGAACATGCTGAGAGCTGTGCCCCATTTAAATAAAGCGCAGCTTCCCAAGCAGAGTGCGCAATTTCCGTCCCTCGCAAAAAAGCCGGAAGTATTCCAGTTTTATTCAAAATAAAACACGCTTGCCGCAATGAACTGCCAGGCAGGCGGACAACAAGACAGACAACAACAACAACAACAAGACAAAAATAGCAACAAGAAAACAACAACGAAAACAAATCAAACACACAAATACGCAAATACTTCTGGCCTCTTTTTGGGCATTCGTATTCGCCAATCGACACACGATTGTGGCCCCATTTGGAAATGTTTAATTAGTTAATAACCAGCAATGCTGTGAGAGCCGCTTAGCCAAGTTGGTCGCCTTTATGGCCAGCATTTGCATAGACCGTTGCCCATATGCGGCAAACCTGTAACTGGCTCTGTAATCGAAATCAGCATCGAGAACTCAAAGTCGTTAATCACAAGCAGCTTGAGTCGTCGCTTCGTCAATCGTCAGTCTGTCGTACATCGTTTGCTTCGAATCGTCAATCAGTTCGTTAGCAGCCAGCACAGTGGGAAAGAAGCTGGCAATTTCCTTTAGTCTCCCTCTCTCTTTCCCTTTCTCTAATCACTTGCGTTAATTAAACACATTTACACACACTAACTGCCAATTAATGGCTAAGCAAATACGCCGCGTGTTTTCAAGCAAGGCGGCTGAGTGAGTTGTCAGTCGAAGACGGAAACAGGCGGCACAACTGAACATTCTTTTCTTGTGTTTATAACACAATGAGACGAGCTGAAAGTGGAGAGAAAGGAATGAACATAATACATAGAAAGAATATGCAAACTAAAGGATAAGCTGTGAAAGCACATTAAAGCTTGCATTTAAACGTAAAGCTCATTTCCTAATCATAATTGACTGTAAAGCTCTTATGTATGAATTCAAAGTTGAATCAATCAAATAAATTAGCATTACAAAGCTTGTGTCCAGTTTGAAAGCACATGGACACTGAAATCTAAAGCTCTTTTCAGCTGTTCGTTGATCAAAATTAGACTTTAAAACTCTTATGAGACAAACCAGACTTAATCTATACAAGAATTAGCACTGCAAAGCTTGCATCTAGTTTGAAAGCACATTAAAGCTTGCATTATAATGTATATCGCATAAAAGATACTGTATGATCTTTAGTCAATTCTACTTTGAAGCTCATATGAAGCTCATATGAATTAAAACCAGTCCGGAATATAAATTACATCAAGTAGTAAGCTTTGAAAGCCATATAAAACTTATGCCGCGATTGAAAGCTCCTTTAATCTAACTTCTTATCTTATCTTAATACATTCAATTGTTCTTGATTTATATTAGTGTGCTTCTAACTACACGACTGCCACTTTCAGTTGTTGTCATTGATAGCCGCGAAAAACTACTGAGATGACGCGCGTCTGTTGTGTTTGTCGAGCAAACATGGCAAGACAAATGCTGCTACTGCGAGAAAACAACAACAATTTGTCACTTTTTATTAGTGGCCGGCAGCCACAGTGCGGGACATGTAAATGTAAACAGCAGCAGCAGCAGCGAGCGAACAATCGGAGCAGTATGCGCACGTCTTGTGTGTCAAACAAGCTGGGAGCGATAATCTCTCAGTGATCGCAGTCGCAGTCGCCGTCGCAGTCGATGTAGCCCACATACAGCTGACTGCACACACGCACGCCGCGAGACTGTCGTGAGTGTGCTTGTGTGTGTGTGTGTGTGCGACCGAATGTATCTTTTGGATATTTTTGCTGCCGCCACAGAAATTAATACGTGTTGAACACTTCAACAGCGCGCACACACAACTCGCTCATCGCGTCGAGTTGGATCTGTCGTGGTTCGAGTCTGGGCGCCGGCGCGCTGCTTCGTCTTCTTTCTGCACGTAGCCGAAAGTACATTGGCTTCGACGACGCGAGGTATCGCAATATCGGTCGAAACAAGTTATAGGCAACTCTATAGCTTATCTGGTTTTACTTTCAACTCAAACTGTGAAGTGAAGTCTGCGCGAGTTTTGCGACTCTTCCGCATCGTCTTTCATTACCATCTCCAACGTGGGCGTCGTCATCGTTGGCGTTGCGTGTGTAAATATTTACTTGGTCGAAAGGAAAACAGTTAAAGAGCTGAAGAAGGCGAAAACAAGCCAAGAGAATCTACGATATAAAGTTGTTAAATAATAATTATTACATTCGAAATACCTGACCGAGTTGCATTGCAAGGCAACAACGCGAGTGCAAGTTATTGCAACAACAAGTGTAATTGTTTTAAAAAATTTATGGCCTAAAAATACATACGAATGAATATATGTATATGTATATCTCTGTATGTGTACATATATCTATATTGTGTATACGCAACGATTTCTTGTTTCTGATTCAGCGTAAACAAACGAAATGCAAGTGAATTATTTATGAGTGCAATTCTACATACATTCGTTGCCATTCATTAATCGAGACGAAGGCTAACTAAATATTAAAAACCGAAATGAAAATATCAAAGCATATTTTAGCTAAACAACAGCTGGATAAACCTATGGATATATAGCCGGCACTACTGACTGACTTTGGGTTCGTATATTGTTTATTCTTCTTTGTTAACTGTACAGCAAGATAAGCGAATACACTGTTTAGTAGCCAAGGTACTAGATAACAATTGCCAATTGTCGTAGACCCAGATAAGAAAGTCAATTCTGAATGGGAGGAGCAAGGGGGTGGGTTGCTGTGCGAGAACTTGTCGTTGCCCCAGACGATTCAGTTGCCACTCGAGTCGAGAGTATTACAGTGGGTAGTCGACGGAATTTATTGACGCTTCCGGAACCAGAATGAGTAAGAGAAGGCAAAGACATGAATTAAAACAATAAACCAACAACAAGAAAAAAGAAATAAACTTTCAAAATTATATAAAAAAATTCTTTAAACAATGCTGCCGCCATATTTTACATCTGATTTTCTCATAATCGATATGCACAATTTATGCTAAGCTCATTCAGTTGATGTTAAGATAGACAAATGTCACATTTGATTTCATTTGCATAATATTCGTATGAATATAGCATGAATCAATGAAAGAGACTCGTGCACTTGTTCCGTGAGTTACCGAAATGATTGCGACATGAGAATGCTCGACTAAGGCATACCCTGTATAGTAATATTATGTTATATCTTTCATTTCGATTTGTAATTGGAGAAACTGTGCTATTTATATACTCTGCCATATCCTGTATATACAAATTATAATATATTTCTATTTACATTCCATTCCATTAATTAAATATTGTGTTTAGCATTTGTAATTGGATAAACTGTGGTAATTGAGAGTTTAGCCCAAATACCAAACAGTCAGACAGCCAGACAGATCAACTCACGGTTTCTCTGGCGTCTAGACAGTCTCATTATGGCCTTCTTATCGGCAGCACTGCTCGAGGGTATGGAAAGTTCAAACAAAAGGCGTCTGCTAGGAATATGATTGATGGTACTTTGGCTTAGTGAGCGAATTGCCGAACAGTCGATAAAAATGCATAGATAAATAAACAAACGGGCGACAAGATGAATGGCCCAGACGCCGGCAACTTTATCAGTCACACAACTTTATCAAAACAATATAATACGGCTATATGCATGAAGATATATTATTATTGGCCGATTAGTGGTAATCGAAACGAAATCAAAATATTGAGATTTATGTGAGTTTCTTAATTAAAATTGATGATAACTAATTAATACACTTGGCTTCGGTTGCGTCGGGCTTTTAATTTCCTCAAAGATAGCGCAACATTGGGGCCAACTTAGGAGTGGGGGGAGGGGGTGAGTGCAGCAGCTTGTTGCTGCAACAACCTTGAGAAAGGTCAAAGTGCGTCGTGGCCCGCTGGCTGCACATTTCTCCGACAACATAAGCCCTGTTAAGTGGATGCTGCTGCTGCTGCTGCTCTCTCAGGCACATCAAATACTAATAATGCTCATGTTTTATATTTTTTATGGATCAATAAGTTTGCGTGCGTGCAGCAGAGCAGGCAGGCAAAAGGTGCACCACCAGGGGAAAGGGAAAAGGGGCGCCACGAGGAGCCATACCATCTGAGAGATCAAGGCGCTTTTAATAATCTTTAATAGGCTATATACATACTATACATGCAGAGTGCCTGCCTGCCTGCCTCGCCGTGTGCGTGGGCGGGAATGCAATAAACTTGCCACATGCCCCACACAGCTCGCGGCTAGGTGCATGCACAGCGAGCTTTATGCCGCGCTTATCAAAATAACAGCATTTTTACGTTATTATTTATCTCACTCCCTATCTGTGTGTGTGTGTGTGTGGCGTCTACTTTTAGCTTTATTAATTTGATTCTCAACAACATCTGAAAGCAGATTTTTTTTTGTATACTCTGCACTGCTAAGTCGGACATTTTCATTTGCAGCTCCCACGCCAGAACTAGATGGCAACCGCAAAATAAAATGAATAAAACACGGAAAAAACTTTATGGCGTTTATCCTTTTGTCGGTTAAACCCAAAACAAACACCTGAGTGCGTGCGTGTCTCTCTCTTTCTCCCTCTCTCTCTCTCTGTCTCTTCCCCTTCCTGTGCCACTTTGCGGATTTGATTCCGCGTTGGTTTGGCAAAATTCTGCATTCAATTTAAATATTACTAATTGCTTGCAAAAAAAGAAAAGCACTCTGAATTTTGCACAATTTATCAAACGATTAAATAAGTTGAACAACATTAAATAGACGTGGAATTAAATTAACAGTTCGGTTGAGTGAGCTTTATAAACATTTATAATGCGATTAGGCTGGTTGATTCCCACATTCTCTCTACTCCACTCTCTCTGTATCATTCTGCTCTACCTCGTGAAGACATTTCAATCGATGCATAATTTTGGCATATTCAGCTACTGATTGGCTCTCAACTCTCATCAGGTAGCTTATCAGCAGTTGCCTTAGCCCAATTCGATGTGCCAGATAAACCTCATCAAATGTGCTAAAAGCTTAGTTTGTTTGCCTTATCGAATTGGTTAGATAAGCCCATCACATGTGGCATAAAACCTTCAATTTAATGCAAAGAAAAGCAAAAGCAAAAACCAACTGCAGCAGAGAGAAATATAACAACGAAAATCATAAAAGATAAACAAAAAACACGGCCTCAAATTATGCAAATACTCGTAATGTTCTGATAAGGTGCTAAAAATAACCACACACACACACAAAAACACACTCATTGAAGCGCAACTAAATCTTATATTGTATAATTTATTTATGCTCCACACAAACATAAACAAATTAGAGCAGAGTACGCGGGAGAGTGAGCGAGAGGGAGAGGGCGAGAGAAACAGCAGGTTCTCTCTCATAAATTTGAACACGTTCAAATTCAAAACGTGCCAAATGTAGCCAAATATGAAAAGCCGCCCCCAACATCAACACATGCAAATTTTGAAATATCTATAATAATTTTGCTGATGTGTATGTGTGTGTGTGTGTGTGTGGGTGTCTGCGTTTCAGGCCTACAAAGAGTAACAGCAACAACAGCAGAAACGAGAACGACAAGAATCAACGTATGAAAACATTTATAAATACGACTCAGGCTGCTTTCCATGCCAATAAGCTTAATGCCAGCATTTGATGTCGATTACCATAAATACTAAAAAAGCGAAAAAAATAAGGATAATCCAATTTCAGTGTAGTCGAAGTGCATATGCCCTAGCGCAATTAGAGAGATAATAATAATTATTATAATAATAATAATAGAATAATGAACAAGAAAGAAAAAAAATAAGCAAAGCAAATTAGTATTAAAACATACATAATAAAAGCCTAAAAATATTAGAGTATAATGTTAACTGATAAGACTACAAAGACCACGCAACATAATAATAAAAACATTTCTAAAGTAATAAACTTCTGTAAACAATAAAAAATTTGCAAAGCAACATCAAAATAAAACAAAACTCTTAAATATTCGACATGCCTCCTTAGCAACCTAATATTCCCATTGTTAGGGTATGCAAATTACTAATAATATGCAACATGGCACGACAAAACGGAGGCGTTGAATGTCGGAACTCGAATTAGAGACATTCGAGGCCCGCACAGCCTCAGCCTCAGTCGGTAGGCGATAACCTTGCCCCGGCATTTGTCAAGTTCAGTGCCAGGCGAAGTGTTTGCGTTGCTTGGCAACTTGAGAGAAACCAGTAGAACACGTCTAACTTTGTGCTTGCCACAAATTAGAAAAGCATACTTTAAACATACAACAGCAAACGCGTAAAGAACGCATAACGGAAAACAAACGTATAAAATAAACTGAGAAAACTTTCTGCAGATCAAAATCAATATTTGTTTAGCAATGAAAAATGAAGAAAAAGAGAAGAGTTCACTGAACAAAATTGAATTGCGCTACATGTGCTGAATTGATTTAAAAAATATTTGTTATTTGCCAGGGAAATTTTCCTTTTTCCCTGCTCCATTTGCATTTGAAATATAAAGAGAAAGAAGACAGACAGACAGACAGAGATGGTGGGAACAGAGAGTGGCGGCCTGCAGACTCACTTTGGCAGCGAGAACTTCAAAAGGTTTGCCCCCGACAATAAAAGACAAACGTAAAACCAATTGCACAATTGTAACTGTAAAAAAGAAGTTGAAACAGAAAGTCAACGAGTAGCAATTTAATATATTAATGTATATTTGCATACCCTGTAAATGGTAGAGGGATCTGAAGGGTTAGCATAAATGGAGGAAAGCTAGGGAAAGAAAAAGAAATGATTTATGTTTGGCTACGATGCACTCTTAAAACATTTTGAATAAGCAATTTCCAAAGCTTTTCTACTAAAGAGTATTTTCTAGTCTGATCTACAACATTTTAAAGTGAACTTGAGATACAAAGCATAACACTAGAGCGTCGCTTGTCATGATTATAGTATGAATGACATCTTTACTACTATATTAAAGTGCTTAATAATTTAAAGTCATTCGTTATTCCAACTGGAAGCTGGTACAGCAGAGAAGGGAGAGAGATGGAGAGAGAGAGGATCTGTTTAAATATATTTGCCCAAGGCATAGTCAAAACATATCGATTTTCTGCTGACCAAACTCGCATGTGGAAATATGTTTGGCCTTTTTATGCCCATGCGGCACATGTTTATGTGTCCGATGAGGCACAACGTGGCCTAATAAAATTTCAGTTAACGAAAATAAACGCGTTGAGCTATGCAGCAGGCAAACAGAGACGAAGTATACGCCATGGGAAGGTGGTCAGGGAGATCTTTTGCTTTGTCTAAATTGCTGGCCAGATGGCAGCATGAGCTTAAGACCACAATTTCATGGACCCAAACAATAAATATTATTATGTTTGAGGCCAGCAATTCGATATAGTCCTTTTTAAAATACACTAACAACTTGTTTAAACAAATCTAGTTAAGTGTATTAAAACAATAAATCAATTTAATTATATTTTCCTATTGCCAAAACAGTTTGTAAATATTTTGAAATCATATTTACACAAGGAAAAGGTTGCTGTTTTTTTCTATTTACTTTAACAAAGCGACTGAAATTGAAGCAGAGCATCTGAGCTTTCGCAAGCCGAAGGTTTTGTCACTCTTTTCTTCTTGCATATGCGCGTATAATTCATTTTAAATGACTTTGTAACCGTTTACTTAAGTCTTAAGGGTTAGCCTCTCTTTTTCCGAGATTTATTTCTGCCTTTTGTTGTTGTTAGACCCACAAAAGAGTTTTCCACTTTTCTCCAGTCTTCTGCTTGGCTGTTACATTTTATCGAGCGGACACGCGACTTTCACTTTTGCTGCTCGACAATTTTAAATCGAAAATTTTATCACCCAATAACCTAGAAATTTGTGCTGCGATGCGATGCAATGCGTTGGGAAGCTGCTCTGCTGCTGCTTACTTTGCTCTGGTTTGTATTGTCGTAAAAAGTTCACACTGCATTGTTGTTGCCAGCAGAGACAGCGACAACGACGACGACGAAGACAACGGCGGCATAAATCATCATTTGTCAAGCAAAAGTCCGGTCGGGTCCACTGGGTCGACTGGGCAATTTAGTCGACCCTCGACTTGACATTCGCCGCGTCTCGCAGTCATCTATCACGATGAGTGCAGCTTGCGATGGCTTGTCTTGTCTCACTGTAACTTTGATTTTTATTGCAGCTCTTTCGCCATGAATTCGCCATCAATTTGCAAACAGAGCAAACACTTCATAAAAGCATCTATCACATGGATCTATTCGAGTGTCACATTTCGATGCATGCAAGTTCTATTGTGCGCACAAATTGTGTAAATTGTATCAAAGTGACAGCATCAAATCAATATTAAGTAGCCGTCGTATTGGCTGGCAGGCAGCCCCATCCGACACGTACGTACTAGTATGTGTAGTGTGTGCTTACACACATACTTTTATGGCACGCGGAGCACGCGTTGTCCTCGTTGTCGTTGTTCTCACAGCTACCGTAGCTGTAGCTGTTGCCATGTCAAACAATCAGAATAACGCATATGTCACATGGAAAGTCAATCAGCTTTCCATGCGATGAACTTGTCAGGCAACAACTTGTGCGACTGTCACATTCGCCCCATGTCCTGACAATTTTAAACTTCTCCACACACGCATGCACATGCACAGATTTGGCAGCCCTCCTTGGCAGCTAATTATTTGCTTCGTTGAGTGCGACAGCAACAGAATTAAATACATACATATTGTATTTGCTTGTTTTGAGGAAACATACTCAAAGTGAAGCTATGGGAAAGTTGAGTGGGTTGAGGGAAACTTTCTCTACTCATAATATAAGGCATATTTAAAACATATTCCATTTCTCTACAGTTTCTATAAGCAGCTTATAGATTGAATATGTTTAACATACAATCAACTCTTTTAATCTGAAAGCTTTGTACTTAGTAAGGTCGAGTTTAGACAGAGTATTGCTTAAGACACTGCTTTAAGAGTCTGTTAGCTTATCTTGCATCCCCAAAGACACCTTTCATTATATCTGCAGTGTCATTTGTTACCCTCTTCTGTGGCTGATTATGATTTTATTATCGATATGCGCAGATTGTGTAAATCGGGCTTGTCTGCAGCGGAAGCCGGAAGGAAGGCAACTTCAATTTGCCTCGATGCCAGGCGCATGCAATTGACAAAATACCACAATGTAACTTACACAAACTCACACACACACATAACTATATTGTTACACATATGCTATGTGTGTGCACACACACATATATTTATTTATTTTTTTTATTATTGTTATTGCCGAAGTCAACGCCATCCAATTTGAACAACAATTGCTTGACTTGACTTGAGTTGGCTTTGCATTTGGTTGTGCCTCGCCCTTTCCCTTTCGCTTTAGCTGCAGCAGGATGTGTGTGTGTGTTTTGAAAGAGGGTGAGTGGGTGTGGGTTTGCGTGTGTGTATTCAGATAATCGTAAAAGGTACGGCCTGCCCTTGAGCATTGCCACCGGGGCACGTCTTCAGAGTCGAAATGGGTAATCACTTCTTCTTGCACGCTGCGGATTTCTTATTGTGATTTCGCTTTGAAATTTACATAATGTGGCACAGTCTTGATGCTGCCACGTCGTTTTGTCAACACACACATCAAGAGTGGAGACACACTAGAGCCGAGCGCAGCACAAGATACAGGAAATGCGCACTACTCCCCATTCACGATTCACAACTCACAATTCACAATTTACAATTTGTTTAAAGTGTCTGCTCAGGGGTAGCTGCCAGACACAAACAAAACTAATTTATGCAAGGCACAGGCAGACAAACAGAGAGAGAAACAGTCACTCAGACAGACAGACAGGCAGGCAGACAGGGAGAGAGACAGCCGGAGAGACAGCGCACACCTTGTCTTGGCAGAGCTAAAGATGTTGGACCCATTCTGGCATTTGCATTTAAAAGAGCTGTCTTCGTAGCGCTTTTAACACCCCAGCAGCTGTGCCTGCTCTATACCTTGTCCCGCTCCCCCTCCTCTTCCCCGGCCCCTTGGCAGTCCAAACAATTAGCCAACTGTTTACACGAATCCGTAAGATGCTGGAGTATGCGCTTGCGTAATTAGCAACGCAGCTCAGCCCAAGACCTTTTTGGGAAGTGGCATCCGCAGGGGCAGAGAGTGAGTTCTGCTACAAGGAAAGAGCAGGGGCACGCAGGAAGGCAATTGTTTGTCTGTTTTGCTGGCACCTTGGCAGCAACTAAGTCAACAGTAACAACAACAACAGCAAAGACAGTGTGAAATCAAATGTCTGACAGAAATTGCAGTTGCAAATGTAGAATGAGCTTGTATACCCTGTAAATGATGGGGCTGCAGTTAGAAACATCTAAATAAAATACGCTTTAAAAAAAGTTGCTGCAATTATATGTTGCTCTTAATTGGTTTCTTAATATGATTAAGTGTGATCTTGGTATATGAACTATCGTGAGTCGCTTTAGTTAACGATAACTCCTTCGATATACCTATCGATAGAAGAGTGTTGTATAATGCGGAAAGAGTGCGACAGCGCGACTATCGTTACAGAAAGCAAGAGCACAGATCGAGTGCTGAAGATATTTTAAATTAAAATAAACAATGCATTTAATAAACCTTTATCTCCATAACAATATGTATAAAATGAAGTAAAATATATTCTTTTTTCTTTAACAAAAGATGACAACATTAAAGGGAAATGTTTATTTTATCTTTATACTCGCTTGTTTAGCCAGGGTATGACGTGGTGAATCAAAATTTACTTTCTACTGGCTCTCGCAACATTTTCTTAGCTATTCTCGAGGTTTTCTTTTGTTGCCCGTGCACGGTTTTTGTCCGCATTTGCGTACTTTGCTCTTATGTTACATTTAGATTTGCATTTTTATTTAGCGCATAAGTGCCGCCGCTGCAGTCAGTGTTTTTTCTGTGCTTGCCCAGCTTGAAGATGAATGCATTCCTTTTGTTTCAGGTACTCATGCATTTATTATGGCCAAGAATGTCGCCTTCTGTTGCTGCCTGCTTGACTGAGTTTTTTATTCTGCATTATTCCCCCCTTGTTGGCCGCAAAACAAAATTCACACGAGTAAAGAACTGGAGCGACGGCAACAGCTCAAGGTCAGCTTTAAGATTGTCGCGCCTGGCTGTTTAATGAGCTCCAGCTTAAACGTCCATTATAATTGCGCGCTTTTCACACGCATTTCCAATGAAAATCCCCATTCAAGTAAGCTGCGAAAAAAGCCATCTCACGTAATTAAATAAATGTCAAGTGAGCCTGAATATGTGCGCCGGGGTGAGGGAGGGAGTCCACCTTGAAGCCGCACAGGCTTAGCTCCTGCTGCTACGCCTCCAGCTGCTGCTGGCTGTCACTCGAGAGTCCGAGGGCGCAGGAAGACGCAAAAGACACTGAAGCAGAAGACAGAAAGTGTCATGCACTTTGCACCGAGTGCCAATAACTGAACTCAAGTATGCACTTTTCGCGCAGTTGAATCTATTATGTAAACCTCTGACCGTTAACTGCAGCAATATGATACCGACCTCAAGATAGATTTGTGTGCTTACGACAAACTCAGCGTGCTCTGTTGACTCGATTGCATATCTGGTTTATCTTCGCTTATATACGATTCACTTAGCTGACTTTAAAAAGATATATCAGTATAATTCTAGTGCGTGCGAAGCAATTCCAAATGAACAAAATGATTTGGAGAGTGTAGAACATTGTATGATTCTTAAAGAGAATAACAATTAATAAAAAGTTATTTAAACACATGAAAGGGGGTAATTAATTTAATCAAAAACAAAAACAAGTTACGCATAAAATTAGTACTGATTAACTCCAAGTCGCGTTCTCTCGCCTGTTTCTCTTTATATTTATCTTACGATTAATTTACTTTTAATTTTTAAGTAACTCTTAAGTAAGAGAGAACGTTGGCTGCATACGCGTCATTATGTTTAATTCTCAATTTGAAAACAGGAGGCGTAAAAGAGATAGCAATCTTATTTAACTGAAAGATTAACACTCGCAGAGAGCACGAGTAAATCTGTTTTATTTGCTTATTTGTTTGGCCCAGAACAGCGATCACATCACTCGGTGACTCAGTGAGACACCTAAAAGAATCCCTACCTTATCTCAAGTAAAGCATATGTATTCACTTGATTAAATATTAAATACGATTTCTAATGCTAACTATTCGAGTTAATCATAAAACTAAATGTAACACATACAATCAAAAACCATTTCACTTATAGCCGATTCGATAACAAGTTGTTAACTTTAATGTCATGGTGAAAATACTTACTCGAATAACTTGATAAGCTTTCCTTATGAAAAACCAAAGGTTTTAAAAAGTATAGAAGATATGAGAGTTTTTGAAAATGTTTTATTTATCATTGAATGAACCGGCTCAACATATTGAAACCGGTTCCTAATGTAAATAAGTTAAAGGCGAGTGCAAGCGAACGAGTATTCCTCGGTTTACTCGTTATCAAGCTTTATTTAACTGAAGTGCACTCTCACAAAAACAACAACATACAGTATACCATATACACATAATCACAGAGAACGCCCGAAAACCGCTCAATCATGCTTAGTCAACTAGTCGTTATAAAATACACGTTGCTCGCCTCGAAAACTCACAGTTCTACCCGTTTCGTTGTGGAGAGCGGATCACAAAATGCTGTTTTTGATATATGTACTGCTCGCTGTGGGAGCGTTGGCTGTGTACTTCCTACATCGCCAATCCAGCTACTGGAAGGGCCGTGGTATACCTCAGGACCCACCACATCCATTCTATGGCAACCTAATTGGGTTCCGAAGCTATCGCATTGTGCACGATATTTTTGGGGACTACTACAACAAGTTCCGAAACTCTGGCTATCCCTTCGTGGGCTTCAACTTTCTCCACAAACCTGCAGCATTAATTTTGGACATCAAGTTGGCAAAGAACATTTTGATCAAGGATTTTTCAAACTTTGCTGATCGTGGTCAGTTCCACAACGAACGTGATGATCCTCTTACAGGTCATCTGTTTAATTTGGATGGCATACGCTGGAAGGAGATGCGACAGAAGCTTTCACCTACATTCACTTCCGGCAAGATGAAGTTCATGTTTCCCACTGTGATCAAGGTTTCCGAAGAATTTGTGAAAGTAATGTTCGAAGAAGTTCCCGTCAAAACTGGAGGATCTATTATTGAAATAAAAGAGCTCATGGCACGGTTCACCACAGATGTCATCGGCACCTGTGCCTTTGGCATTGAGTGCAACACCCTTCGTAATCTTAACGAAGATTTCCGCAAAATGGGCAGCAAACCTTTCACTGAGTTGAGACACGGTGCAATCCTCACAACATTTCAAATGAGTTTTCCTAATCTGGCCAAAAAGTTGAGAATGCGCCTCATAACCGAAGATGTTCACCAATTCTTCATGGGACTTGTTGAAGAGACAATAGCCTATCGGGAACGGGAGAAGGTCAAGCGCAATGACTTTATGGAGATGCTCATCGAACTGAAGCAGAAGGGCAGCTTCACTTTGGAAAACGGTGAAGTGGTTAAGGGGCTGGAGCTTGGGGAATTGGCCGCACAAGCATTCGTCTTCTTCTTGGCTGGCTTCGAGACCTCATCATCCACCATGAGCTTCTGTTTGTATGAGCTGGCACAGCACACCGATATTCAGGACAAATTGAGGGAAGATATAGAGAGAGTGCTGCAAGAACACGATGGTAAAATCACCTATGAAAGCATCAAAGCAATGCGCTACTTAAATCAGGTCTTATCAGGTAAGTCGAATGAAAGTACTGTACTCCAGTGGACTCTCAACTTCTTGTCTCTATAGAAACTCTTCGACTATATACCATTGTGCCTATACTCGAGCGAAGAGCTCTCAATGATTACGTTGTACCAGATCATCCCAAACTCGTCATTGAAAAGGGAACACAGATTATAATTCCGGCAGCTGCTTATCACCGCGATGAAAATCTCTATCCAGACCCCGAAAGATTCGATCCCGAACGTTTCGCGCCTGAACAGGTGGCTGCGCGCGATTCCGTAGAGTGGTTGCCCTTCGGAGACGGACCTAGGAACTGTGTGGGAATGCGATTCGGTCAAATGCAGTCGCGTGTGGGTATGGCTCAGCTGATAAAGAACTTCAAGTTTACGGTCTGCGACAAGACAGACATTCCCCTTATCTACAATCCCAAATCATTTGTATTGGGCACAACTGGTGGAATTTACTTGCGAGCAGAACGTGTTTAGATTAAGAAACTAATGTTTACTATCAGCGGAGTTATTGTATGATAAGTTATGTGATTATAGCTGATTAACAGAACAACAGTAAAGATGTCTAATAGAAACGATTATTTTTGGCATTATTATTCACTAATTCTAAGATAAGATTAGCTTATGGAGGCAAGAAGTTATTCAGTAGGTCAAGAGCAAATATAATATAACATACTTGACTATACCCAAGAGCAAAGATCACAAAAGTCTTATCAAGTTGTGTACCCTTATCAAACACCTGGTAGAAAAACTACGATTTGTTTTTCTTTTTCTATACACACTGTAGAATAGGTCATGGAATGTAAAAACATAAACTGAGTTGGTTCTAAACTAGGCGATGCCTTTTCGTTTGTAAGATGTATGTAAAAGATATACTTGTAGAAGATGCGTTTAATCGTACTTAGTTTGGATATTTAATCTCTTATCTTATGTTGAAGAAATAACTTTTATTCTTGGTTTATTTTGATTTGGATTTAAAGAGCCACAAACTGAGTTGGTGTTTAACTGTCTGATACACTTTTGTTCCTAGAATTTCCTGGACATGTAAATTAATATGTAAAAAATGTGCGATAAACAGTATCTTACTATATTTGGATTTTAATCTCTTATCTCAAGACCGACAGCAGATTTGCTATGCGTGGTTTGCTGCAAAACCGGTTGCCGTCACTGTTTTCAAAAGTTGTAGTCAACCAAGACTAAGCATGATACACAATTTGACTTTGGCAAACCTTATCAAGTGAAAAACATGATCACACAACAAACACGAATGAAAGAAACGAGAACAGTGCATACTTAAATTTGCGTATTCACGCTGAGTACTTCGGAAATCCAAATAAAACTCCCGCGATTTGCCCACAAGTGTTCAGTGTTCGTTGAATCAGTGTTCAAAGTCAATCGCATAATGATAGTCCTTATTTATCTGCTGATAGTCATATTAGCCTTAGTTGCATACGCATTGCACCGCCACTTCAACTATTGGAAGAGCCGCGGAATTCCCCAGGAAACTCCGCATCCCTTCTATGGCAACCTGGTAGGATTCAAAAAGAACCGAGTGTTGCACCATGTGTTTATCGAGTATTACAATAAATTCCGAAAGTCCGGACACCCTTTTGTTGGCTTCCACTTCCTGCACAAACGAGCTGCCTTCATCATGGACACCAAGTTGGCTAAGAATATTTTAATTAAAGATTTCACTAACTTCGCCGATCGCGGACTGTTCCACAACGAAAGAGACGACCCTCTATCAGCGCATCTCTTTAACTTGGACGGCAAACGATGGAAAGAGCTGCGACAGAAAGTGTCACCCACTTTTACATCTGGAAAGATGAAGTTCATGTTTCCAACTGTGATTCGAGTATCTGAGGAATTTGTCCGTGTAATGTTTGAACAAGTTCCAGCCACATCTGGTGGAGCTATCATCGAAATCAAGGAGTTGATGGCCCGTTTCACAACTGACGTCATCGGAAATTGCGCCTTCGGCATTGAATGCAATACACTGCGGACCCCAGTAACCAATTTTCGAACCATGGCAACAAAAACACTCAGCCAGACTCGTCATGGCGCGTTCTTGACGGCGTTCCTCTTTAGTTTTCCTAAACTGGCGCGGAAACTGAGAATGCGAAAGGTGCCAGACGATGTTCATGAGTTCTTTATGCGGTTGGTTAACGATACAATTGCATACAGAGAGCGGGAGAAAATCAAGCGAAATGACTTCATGGAGATGCTCATCGAGTTGAAGCAGAAGGGTAGCTATACCCTGGAAAACGGGGAAAAGATCCAAGGTTTAGAAATTGGGGAGTTGGCCGCCCAGGCATTTGTTTTCTTCTTGGCTGGCTTCGAAACCTCCTCATCGACCATGAGCTACGGTTTGTATGAGCTGGCACAGCACATTGATATTCAGGATAAATTGAGGGAAGATATAGAGAGAGTGCTGCAAGAATACGATGGAAAATTGACCTATGAAAGCATCAAAGCAATGCGTTACTTAGATCAGGTTATATCAGGTGAGTCTTACTAGAAAACTAGACCAAATCGGATACTCAACCTTCAAATTCAACAGAAACCCTCCGGCTGTACACGATTGTGCCTCATCTGGAACGCAAGGCCCTCAATGAATACGTTGTGCCAGGTCATCCAAAATATGTTATAGAGAAGGGCACTCAAGTGATGATACCAGCAGCTGCTTATCATCGCGATGAAGATCTCTATCCTGATCCCGAAAGATTCGATCCTGACCGTTTCTCACCCGAGCAAGTGGCTGCTTGTGACTCTGTCGAGTGGTTACCCTTCGGTGACGGCCCTCGGAACTGTGTGGGAATGCGTTTTGGGCAAATGCAGA
Source organism: Zaprionus nigranus (assembly GCA_018903425.1). NCBI lineage: Eukaryota > Metazoa > Arthropoda > Insecta > Diptera > Drosophilidae > Zaprionus > Zaprionus nigranus. The sequence continues at coordinate 360,548 of JAEIGD010000062.1, read as the reverse complement.
CTCGTATAGGATTGGCACAGTTGATAAAGAACTTCAAGTTCAGCGTGTGCAATGAGACAGATATTCCGCTTGTCTTCGATCCCAGAACGTTTGTTTTAGGCACAGTTAAAGGCATATTTTTGCGAGTTGAGCGTGTGTAGAAACGTTTAGAATTGAAATTGTTGTTATTATAAACTGCGTCGTTGTTAGACGTTGCTAGATTTGTTGTTTTTGTCGACGTTGTCAGTATGGGTAATTAGTCGCTTATGTGAGAGGAAACTTAATTGCCTTTACAATGTGCAAGAGGCAACCTGATTGCCTTTTATAAAAATAAAGAAATGACATGTTAATAAAAAAGAATCAACTATGTACATCATTATTTATTTATTTATTTAATTAATGTCGTCTAATGGCAGTCGACTGGGAAAAGAGTTTACAATAAAAATTAAGAATTAAAATTGTTACATTAATAATAATTTTTAAATGAATGAATGAAGTGAAATGTAAATGAATTAAAAATTATTAATAATTTATTTTATTTAAATTAAAATTAGATTTTAAAATTAAAATTTTAAATTTAAACTGGGATAATAAAAAGAAACCGATCCAACATTTGTTGCAAAGGGATTGGGGAAAACCCCGTAAAACTCAGTAAAAGGGAATCTACTGGATCTACGTTTCAGATTGACGAAGTTGTAAAACTGCTTAGGTATACTGAAAGATACGCATAAAATTAGTACTGAGTAACTCAAACTCGTGTTCTCTCGCGTGTTTCTTTTTATATTTATCTTACGCTTTATTTACTTTAATTTTAAAGTCTCTCTTAATTAAGAGAGAACGTTGGCTGCATACGCGTCATTATGTTTACTTCTCAATTTGAAAAGTGGAGACGTAAAAGAGATAGCAATCTTATTTAACTGGAAGAATAACACTCGCAGAGAGCACAAGCAAATCTGTTTTATTTGTTTGGCTCAGAACAACATGCACTTGGTGGCTCAGTGAGAGACCCACTTGATTAAATATTTAATACGATTTCTAATGCTAACATATTCGACTTAATCATAAAACTAAATTTAACACATACAATCAAAAAATCAAATTTCACTACTAACCGATTCGATAATAAGTAGTTAACTTCAATGTCATAGTGAAAATAGTGTTCTTACTCAAATAACTTGATAAGCTATCCTTATGAAAAATCAAAGGTTTTAAAAAGTACAGAAAATATCCTCATTTTTGAAAATGTGTTGTATTATTTATTGAATGAACGGGTTCATCATATTGAAACTGGTTCCAAATGTAAATAAGTTAAAGCCGAGTGCAAGCGGACGAGAATTCCTTGGTTTACTCTTATCAAACTTTATTCAAATTAAGTGCACTCTTAAAAAAAACCAAAAAACAGTATACCATATACACGGAATCACAGAGAACGCCCGAAATCCACTCAGTCAAGCTTAGTCGAGTAGTCGTTATAAAAAATATTGTCGTCGAAAATGTTGCTCGCACTGAGTTTATCCGTTTCGTTGTGGAGAGCGGATCACAAAATGCTGTTTTTGATATATATTTTGTTCGCTGTGGCAGCGTTGGTTGTATACTATCTACATCGCCAATCCAGCTACTAGAAGGACCGTGGTATAACCATTCTATGGGAACCTAATTGGGTTCCGAAGCTATCGCATTGTGCACGATATTTTGAGGGAGTACTACACCAAGTTCCGCAAGTCTGGTTATCCCTTCGTAGGTTTCAACTTTCTCCAAAAACCTGCTGCATTCATTTTGGACCTCAAGTTGGCAAAGAACATTTTGATCAAGGATTTTTCGAACTTTGCCGATCGCGATCAGTTCCACAACGAACGTGATGATCCTCTTTCAGGTAATCTATTTAATTTGGATGGCATATGCTGGAAGGAGATGCGACAGAAGCTTTCACATTCATTCTCTTCCGGCAAGATTAAGTTCATGTTTCCCACTGTGATCAAGGTTTCGGAAGAATTCGTGAATGCAATGTTAGAAAAAGTTCCCGCAAAAACTGGAGGCTCTATTATTAAAATAAAAGAGCTCATGGAGCGGTTCACTACTGATGTCATCGGCACTTGTGTCTTTGGCATTGAGTGCAACACCCTTCGTAATCTTAACGAAGATTTCCGCAAAATGGGCAGCAAACCTTTCACTGAGTTGAGACATGGTGCAATCCTCACAGCATTTCAAATGAGTTTTCCCAATCTGGCCAAAAAGTTGAGAATGCGATTTACAACCGATGATGTTCACCAGTTCTTCATGGGACTTGTTGAAGAGACAATAGCCTATCGGGAACGGGAGAAGATCAAGCGTAATGACTTTATGGAGATGCTCATCGAACTGAAGCAGAAGGGCAGCTTCACTTTGGAGAACGGTGAAGTGGTTAAGGCTGGAGCTTGGGGAATTGGCCGCACAAGCATTCGTCTTCTTCTTGGCTGGCTTCGAGACCTCATCATCCACCATGAGTTTCTGTTTGTATGAGCTGGCACAGCACACCGATATTCAGGACAAATTGAGGGAAGATATAGAGAGAGTGCTGCAAGAACACGATGGTAAAATCACCTATGAAAGTGTCAAAGCAATGCGATACTTAAATCAGGTCATATCAGGTAAGTCGAATGAAAGCACTGTACTCCAGTGGACTCTCAACTTCTTGTCTCTACAGAAACTCTTCGCCTATATACCATTGTGCCTATACTCGAGCGAAAAACTCTCAATGATTACGTTGTACCAGATCATCCCAAACTCGTCATTGAAAAGGGAACACAGATCATAATCCCGGCAGCTGCGTATCACCTCGATGAAAATCTCTATCCAGACCCCGAAAGATTCGATCCCGAACGTTTCTCGCCTGAACAGGTGGCTGCGCGCGATTCCGTAGAGTGGTTGGGCTTCGGAGAGGGACCTAGGAACTGTGTGGGAATGCGATTCGGTCAAATGCAGTCGTCTTTGGGTCTGGCCCACCTGATAAAGAACTTAAAGTTTACGGTCTGTGACACGACAGACATTCCTGTTATCTACAATCCCAAATCATTTGTTTTGGCCACTACTAGCGGAATTTTCTTGCGAGCAGAACGTGTTTAGATTAAGAAACTATCAGCGGAGTTATTGTATGAACAAAAGTAAAGATATCTTAAAGGAACTACTTGTATTATATTTTGCATTCTTATTCACTTATTCAAAGATAATATTAGCTTTTGGAGGCAAAAGTTATTCAGTAGGTCAAGAAAACATAAAATATAACATACTTGACTATACCCAAAAGGAAAGATCACAAAAGGCCGCCCAAGCATTTGTTTTCTTCGTGGCTGGCTTCGAAACCTTCTCATCGACCATGAAGTACGGTTTTTATGTGCTTGCACAGCACATTGATATTCAGGATAAATTGAGGGAAGATATAGAGAGAGTGCTGCAAGACCACGATGGAAAATTGACCTATGAAAGCATCCAATCAATGCGTTACTTAGATCAGGTTATAACTGGTGAGTCTTACTAAAAAACTAGACCAAACTGGATACTCAACCTTCAAATTCGACAGAAACCCTCCGGCTGTACACAATTGTGCCTCATCTGGAACGCAAGGCTCTCTGCCAGGTTATCCAAAATAAGGATATATTCATTTGAAGAAGTATTGAAGGAAGATCGTTAATAAAAAGGTTAAAAAGAAAAGGATACAACGTGATTTTACTTTACGAGGAACAGCGGAACAACGGTATCAAAACTATCGTCAGTATTTAGTTCCTTTTCTAAAAGCTCTCTAAAAGAATAAACTTGGTATCAGTTCCAGCAAGTCATTTGTGAATCGGTTTTGTGCGAGCTGCTAGACTTCGCTCTTTAACTTAATACTGAAACTCACAATCTTGTTCTCTCTTACTCTTACTGTTCGTCGCAGTACAGAGACCGATATACGAACTGTCCTAGTGAATGTTAATCATGACTATCAAAAAATGTACACCTGTTTGTTATCAACAAGTAGCGACGGATCTCTCGCAAACATGGCGAGCTAAGAAACATTAACAACTTTTTTGAATCCATATATAGTAATTCCCGCGGTCTGGCTCGACAGGTTCAGTGTATGCCGGAACGTTGGTCCGAGCTGAGCTTGAAGTAATATAAAAATGCTTGTTCTTATATATTTGTTGATCGCTGTATCAGCTTTAACTGCGTACAATTTCTAACGCAATGTAACCTATTGGAGGACACGTTGTATTCCCCAGGAACCACCACATCCGTTCTATGGCAACATGGTTGGATTTAGAACTGTGCTGACCTTATCGAATCTTGGAATTTCCGTAATGAAATCCTCTATACGATTGTGCACCTGCTTGGACACAAAACTCTTAGTGATTACGTCGTGACTGACAATCCCAAACTCGTTATCGAGGGAGGTTTTCAGATCATAAACCCTGCCTATCACCTCGATGAAGATCTCTACCCGCAACGAGCACCTGGCAGCACGTGAGTCTGCTGAGTGCACTCGAGTGGTTGCCCTTCGGCAAGAGCCCTCGCAACTGTATAAGAATGAGATTCGGGCAATGCAGGCGCGTATTGGCCCAGCTGATTAAGAACTTCAAAATACATTTTATCTATGATGCAAGATCGTATATTTTGGGTATCGTTAGTGGCATTTATTATTATTATTTGCGTGTTGGGTGTATTTAATATTTAAATTTAAATATGACTGAAACTGCGCAAGTTGTTTATTGCCATAGTTGTCGAACCAGTTATAATTATGCGTATATTCAAATAATTACATATTAAACTGCGGTCGAGCTATAAATAGCTTAAACATATTGAAACGGTCAATTAATTTGATTGAACAAAAAAAAAATAACTGAAGGTTTAAATAATAATTTTGTATTGCTATAAATAATGGCTTATTGTGATACCTTATATCTATAATAACTTGATTATTGTTTTGAAAGCATTTGAAGATATGTGAATGTATGTATGAATCTTATAAATTGAATTCTTAAGAGTATTATTGAATGTAGAAATTGCAAGTATAGTATACCTACATACTTAAAATTATATGTATGTATATGGGTTAGAAACTTGCTTTAATTAGCATTACCTAAACGCCTATATACAGCTAAACAAAGCGAATGCTGACCTTGTATGTTACTGTTAGCTGTGAACAAAAGTATATATAGTACACCCTCTGGCAAAAGTTTACTGAGTATGCTGATCAATGTGAAATGCGTTCGACAACCGTTGCTCGGTCCGTATCGATAAGACGATATCGAAACTCATTTATTGCAAATGGTATCGATATTAAAATACTGCGATAGTTCTGAGATTACCAAAGACCATATTGCTACAATCCATTTTGAACGCAATAACGATAACAGTTATCGATGCGATTAAAGCGACCCCTTTAAACAACAGAATGCGAACAGTTGTTGTTGTTATTGCACAATGTTAAATGTTATTGAATAAAATATTTCAATAGTAATAATTAATCAACCATCAGTGTGTTTAATTAATAAATAGTCTCCCTAAATCAAAATTTCTATTGAATGGAGAAAAGCTTGCCAGGGGCTCGTTCAAAGCAATTTCACCACTGGCGTTTTCATTGGCTCAGCTACGACAAACTGTTTCCACTTGGCTGATAACAGTTATCAATGATAACCGTTTCTTTAATACCCTTGGAAAACAAGGAACTCTGTTATGATATCTCTGTTCTGCTAGTTTTCAATCTAATTTATGCCGATGCACGCTGATTACCTCGACTTGATGCCCAATAGAATAAAAGCGCCCTTTGGGGTCTTCTCCATGTTCAGTGTTAATCGAGAAGCCACAGCTAACTGGTCCCAAAATGTTAGTTTTCCTATATCTTGTGCTCGCTATAGCGGCGTTGATTGCTTATATTAATCATCGGAATACAACCTATTGGAGGAACCAAGGAATTCCCCAGGATCCGCCGCATCCAATCTATGGCAACCTGGTTGGATTCAGAAAAACCCGCATGATCAGTGACATAATGATCGATTACTACAACAAATATCGAAAAAGTGGACACCCCTTTGTGGGTTTCAACTTTCTTAACAAACGCGGTGTGTTTATTGTCGATACCAAGTTGGCAAAGAACATTTTGATCAAGGATTTTTCAAGTTTCACCGATCGTGGACAGTTCCACAATGAACGTGATGATCCTCTCACTGGGGGTCTCTTTAATTTGGATGGAAAACGTTGGAAGGAGATGCGACAGAAACTGACTCCCACGTTCACATCGGGTAAAATGAAATTCATGTTTCCCACAGTGATCAAAGTGTCCGAAGAACTCGTGAAAGTGATGCAAGAACACGTTCCTGCTAAATCGGGTGGTGATATTGTCGAAATCAAGGATCTTATGGCCCGCTATACAATAGATGTCATTGGAAACTGTGCCTTTGGCATCGAGTGCAATACATTACGTAATCCCGAAACTGAATTCCGTACTATGGCCCGTAAGGCCGTCACGGAGTTGCGACATGGTACACTTCTGACTTTTCAACTTAGTTTTCCCAATCTGGCCCGGAAACTGCGAATGCGTATTATTCCACAAGATATCCATGATTTCTTCACACGTTTGATAAGCGAAACTACTGCATATCGCGAAAAAGAGAAGATCAAGCGCAACGACTTCCTGGAAATGCTCATCGAGATGAAGCAGAAGGGCACCTACACTTTGGATAATGGTGAAGTAGTCAAGGGATTAGATTACGCAGAGTTGGCTGGCCAGGTATTTACCTTCTATTTGGCCGGATTCGAGACCTCCTCATCCACAATGACCTTTACATTGTATGAACTTGCCATACACACCGATATTCAGGACAAGTTGAGAGCAGATATCGAAAGAGTGCTTAAGCAGTACGATGGGAAATTAACCTATGAAGCCATTATTGACATGCGTTATCTGAATCAGGTCATGTCAGGTAAGTCCGACCACGTATATGCATCGTATTGGGTGTTAATCTTTCTGTTTAACAACCCTAAACAGAAACCCTTCGCCTGTACACGCTGTTGTCCTTTATGGAACGCCAAGCCGTTGCAGACTACGTAGTACCCGGACATCCAAATTATGTTATAAAGAAGGGAACTCCAGTCTTTGTACCAGCTTCTGCTTATCACCGTGATGAAGACTTCTATCCTGATCCTGAGAAGTTTGATCCGGATCGTTTTACACCCGATAAAGTAGCAGCTCGCGACTCAGTCTTGTGGCTGCCCTTCGGCGAGGGCCCACGCAACTGTATAGGAATGCGATTCGGGCAAATGCAATCGCGTATCGGGCTGGCCCAGCTGATCAGAAACTTCAAGTTCAGCGTGTGCAATAAGACCGATATTCCACTTGTCTATGATCCCAAATCTCTGCTTATAATTATAGAGGGCGGTATATACTTGCGCATGGAGCGCGTTTAAAGAGGGTCATATCAGCAGTTGAAATACTTATAGATATTATATCACCACAATCAGAAATGTAAATAATTTCATCACGTTATGGGGAAGGTGTATTAACATGAAGTTTCATAGCATAGTTGCTAAGCAAACTTGTAAATAAATTTTAAAAGGGACTTGGTTTTCTGCTATATATTTATTTATTCTAAACTTTGTTAGACCAAGATAAGCCAAAGGTAAATTAAACCTAGTCACTATCGTTATTGTTCCTTTTAGTTACATCATATTTTATAAGAGATTTTCTTTAACTTAAACTATTTAGTTTATTTTTTTTGTTGAATTAAATGTCTCTATCCTTTAAGACTCGTTCTTTTTTAGCTTTACTTTTTTGTCGATGTTCAAAGTTTGAGCAAACAAAAAATTCTTTTTCGTTGGCAGTTTATCTGTGCAGCGTTTTCCGCTCCAACAATTTTGGTTATTTACATTCGAATTGGCATTGACTGATTTAAAGCGAAGCTGCAAAACTTTTCCACAGCCTTGCGCTTTCTTCCGCTTTTCCCCTTTTCATTCCTACCGCCCCACATTCCCTTCGTCGTGTACTCTTACAAAATATCCTTACACATGCATAGTTTTGGTTGCATTACGTTGTGTCCTCCTTTGGCTTCGCATTTGCATATTCGAGCTAAAATTCCAGCTTTTGTGGTGGATTAAAGAATCTCAAAGAGTCTTTGGGCAAAGGCAACGAGAATTTCTGCAGGTGTTCTTGTAGATTTTCCACAGTAATTATTCAGTTCGATGGGAAACCGTTTTAATCGCTATGTATCTGGGTTAGGTGTGCGTAAACTGTAAATAAAAACTGAAGAGCTGAAGTGAGCTTGAAGTACCATCTGCATATTAAAACTGCATTTTAATTATGCACGACAACACGGAAAAGCTCTTTAATCTAACACCATCACGCCATCATCTTGCACTCGCGGGAAAAAACTGCATCAAAGTGTTTTTTACTAGCGTGGAAGAATTCTATTTGAAAATGGCGTTTTCTAACGGTGCCTGCTGAATATGTCATTAAAAATAATTTCACATATTCTGCGGCAGATTTAATTTTCATCGTTGGCTGAACAATAATATTATTTTATTCTTAATTAATGAAACCGCGAGTTAACTAATTAATGTATTTATTGCAAGCCAAATAAATAAATTGGAAATTATGATTGTGGAAAATCAGTATGCAAAACGAAATTTATTTGACTTTTAAAGTAATGTGTGGTTGATCGGTGAATACACTGTACAAATCTTACAAAAATGTTAATTAACCATAATCAAAAGGGGCATGCATAGGTTTAAAGAGATCAACTTCAAATGATGCAGTTTTTTAAATACTTCAACTTGCACAGCCCACTGCATGCGCTGTCTGTGGCAATTGTCATGCAAAGCGTATGCGCAATAATTACGTATTGTTTATGCTAATTAATTAGTTTCGTGCAAATAACTCGCAGATATTCACAGTTGCTGCTCAGTGCTTACTCATTGTGCGCAGTCATTGACTTGTTTCGAGACGCGTCTCACCTTCAGAGAAGACCAGGCTAAAGCAAAATTAATTACACGTTTCGGGCATACACTGGGGTTCAGTTCAGTCAACATAGAGAGTGAAAAACCAAATGAGAAAAACAATGTTCGTGCCATATACTCGTCGAGTGCTCGCGTTGTTCAACCCCAACTAGAGGCGGGACCTTTGGCCATTGCACTCTTAATAAGCCCAATTTTAAACGAGAGTTGGCTTATTAAAGGAAGCCTTTTCAGTTTTCAGTTGCATTCGGTTGTGGCAAATTACTTTCATTCCGGTAGCAGTAAACTGAGTTGCCAACGGACAGTTGCACTGCAAGAAAAAAGTACTAAGCTATATTGTAATGTGTGCACCTTGGCAGACAAAGTATTAGGATTAACATTTATATCAGTTTCCAATAACAGTTTGATGGAATTCATGCGAGGAATCTATTTATTATATAACATTTCTTTACATTATAAAGAGAACTTTATTAACTGTATTGTTTATTTTGATTTTTTTTAAATGTCTGGCACAATTTCGATTTACGATATTGACACTGTTGCGTTCTTTCGTAGTTACACAACACTCTTTAATCGATAGGAATATCGTTAAGTTAATTAACTACCGATAGTTTATTGACTAAGGTCACACTTAAATAATAGAAGACTTAACATAATAATAACTTAGCAATTACCAATTATATTCTCTGGCAAACTTACCTTTGCTTTTTGCGCAGTGTACGTATATGGGAGCAATCACATTTGTTATTCAATTTTCCATAGGATCTTCATTGAACCTGCCAAAGCTCAGCTCAGTCGAGTCCTATATTGTTTGCCAGTGTGCAGCTATATTAACCGTCTATGCACTTAGTTCAGCAAGTGCAATTGCAATTGCAACTGCAGCAACAACAGCAACAGCTGTTGACAGACGGAAGTACTGCGCGTGTGTGTGCATAGAATTCTTCAAGCGCATCGCTACCTGGACATTTGGTCAAGTCGAGTGGGATGCGACATGCGACTGTGCGGATTAATTGCAGTTGCAGTGAAAGCAAAACACACACAGATACGCACAAGCAGACGTGCAGATGCAGCAAACAGAGCTGAAACTCTATGACAACTTTATGTACGAATTTTTCTTGTTGTTGTTGTTGTTGTGGCACAGATTCGTTGACCATTCGAGATATGAGATATGCGTATTTTGCATGCCTGATTGAGTTGTTGGCGTAGCCGGTGCTGCTGCTACTGTTGCTGCTGCTACCGCCTCTGCTAGCGCTGTTGCTGCTGCTCCAATTTGCGACACGCCACAGCAAGTTGTTGCTGCTATTGTTGCTGCCACACTCCAGCAACTTCCAGTTGAATTGCACAAAGAGTCGCACACAAAGCTGCTCGCTCACACACACAAACACAAACACATACAGACAGACAAGGTGCCGGTGTTATGTCGCTAATTTAAACTCAGCCGTGTGACGACGGCAGTGCCGACTTCAGTTCGGCTTACAACGCGACACAGCGCGGTTGCACAACCCAAGCGCGACTCTCAACTCTCTCGTCGACGTCTTCATCGTCGTGAACCCGAATTCGTGCCTAGCTGCCAATTAAATTATATACACAAAAGTCGCTCTACTCGGCCCCAAATCGAAAGTGGTACGCGCTAAAAACAGCCAGAGAATTATTGCTAATAATACACAAAAACAAGAAACAACAATAATCATAATAGTAATAATAATAATAAAGTAATAACAGTAGCTAAAAGTTACATGACCAAAATGTGTGGCATGCAAAGTGGACTTGCTGTCGTTCTTGTTGTTATTGTTACTGTTGTTGCCGGGCAAGCTTGCAACATCATTTATCACTTGACTAGCAGCAGCAGCAGCGACCCCCTCGGGTTGCGCTTAACCCAATGCCCTCGCCATGCTGGATTTCCCCAACTGGCAGCTAAACAGAACTGAGCCGGACTGACTTTGCTTCTTGCTCAAGTCGAGCTTTAGTAAAGATTCAAAAGAAATCGCATAGGGGGAATTTGACGTAAAGTAGCAAGTTTATACAGCAACACAGCTCAGCAAGTAAAGCGATTTGTGTAGTGATATATAACATAAGTTATCTAAAAGAACTCTGCAAATATTCTAGATATCTACAATAAAAAATATAGTCATAATAAGATAACAGATTCAACTTATTTAATCACTAGAGGAAAACTTGAGGAAGCAAACAGGCAAATTCAAATCCCCGCCGATTTATTAGCATGTCTTTAATCTTTCCCCACTCCAGACAAGCTCACTTAATACAAGTAGTCAAACTACCCAGCGATAGTGTATAAAAAACAAGCGACAAAATTGCATTTTCTAGTTTTTGCATTTCATTATGTTTGGGCCCCAAAAAGAGAGCAGACACGTTTTGTGATTTCATTCAAAATTACACACAAAATTGTGCACACAAAACAAGACACAAAAAAAACACACACAAACGACACACGTCGACAACAACAACAACAAAAATGACAATAACAGCACAATTTGCATGTTGATGTTTCTTATTGGGATTTAAATGTTATTACAGCATATTCAAAATGCGAAATCTGTCGCCGGCTGTGCCAAAATAAAAACCATAACAAAATCCTAAAAAAACAACAGAGAAAGAAATTAATAAAAGCAACGACAGAGTAACGTGTGCAACAGAGAGAGAAAGAGAGAGAGAGTGAAAGAGAGAGGGAGATATACATAAAACTATGCTATTTCGTCGCAGTTGTTCGTATAATGTGGAGCAATCAACGCGACATTATGCAAAAGGTAAAACATCGCATTGCATTTGCAACGTGCTCGCAATTATGACAGATAAGCCAAGACATCACAGACACAGATATGGACTGTGACTACATATCATATTTATGAGCGATTTTAAAGACAGAGACGCTGATTTATTTCGTTGATTATGAAATGCATTGAATGAGTTTGCTTCATTCATTTTTTACCCCCTTCTTCATTCATATGTGGATTATGTATTCATAGCTCGTACAATAGTTAAAATGTAGAAAAGAGAAAGGTGCGTTACATATTTGTATAATCCAAATGGCAATAAATTTACTAAAAATAAACCAAGCGAGTTGCAAACTTTACTTCTGCTTCAATTTTAAGACCAATTTCAGAAAATTAAATCGAACTTGCGTCTTTAAACGGTAAAGCAAACCTTGACAATATCATTCTCTAGACAACAATTCAGCCGTTCTTTTCGAGAATTAAGCTCAATCTCAACCCGTAGACTGCACACATGCTCGACGTCAGGTTTCAATTAAAATGTGCACAATACGCTGGCACAACAAAGAATCCCTTCCTCGTCTCTCACTATCGATTGGAAATGGGATAAACGGACTACCCAGTTGGGCACAATAAGAGGCATCCGCAACTATCAATGGGGATTTTCAGCGTTGCAGAACAAAAGTTTCGATAATAATGGGAAAGAAATAAAACAAGTCGCGAATAATCAATACAAATTGGGGTGGGAGCATTAAGAGAATCCTCCCCCTAGCTCGGCTAACCATATAAAATCTTAACTGCCGACCATTTGCAATCATAATTAAGATTATACGGCTCATTAGGGAGGCCAATGTTAATTCTGTGAAATCTAAATGAAATTCAGGAAGCCAAATAAATATTTATTTGACGCCGTAGGAACTCATTAGGCGGCGTCTGGCAAAAACAAAAAAGGAAAATAAAAATGTTAAAAGCAAATTTTGGGCAATAAACACCGTCGATTTCATGGTAGGAATGTCCACATTTAGTTTTTCCCGACCGCGAAAATCTCAATTAAAATGTTTTCCCAGTAATTCTTAAATTTTATGATGTTTATGCTGCGGTGCGCAGTGTGCGAGTGTGTGTGTGTGTGTGTGGGGGTCGATCGAATGAAAGCCAGACGAAAATTATCTAAATATTTGGGCAAAGCAGCTCTTACGACCCACTGTGGAAACAAATTAGAAAGCAATCAAAATTTCTGGCGTGAAAAGAGACCGATAAGCGAAAGAGAACAGTAGCCGAAAAGAAGATGGAGCTAAAGAGGGCAGAGTAGAGAGAGAGCAAGGAGAACGGAAGGCAAATGGCAAGAGGAAAATACTTTTGGTGGTGTCAAAAGCAAAAAGTCGCCATAAATCAAATGAAGTAAATGAAATTTCTAAGTGGAACGCGTGAAATTCAACTTACCACTTGACCAACAACAAATACAGACAAAACAACAACAACAGCAAGCATAGCAACAACAACAAGTACATTAACAATTGTAATTACACGGCACACAAATGATTAAATTATGTTTTATAGCGGATCTCAAGTCTTTGATGCTGTTGTGGCATTTACCTCCGACCCACACTGCATGTGTAATAACTGTAAAGAAAACTCAAGCACAGCAACAACTAAAACAACAACAACAACAACACAACGCCGACTAATGCGAGTTTAACAATTTTGTGGCCGTGTTTAAGCCATGTTAAGCCAATTACATGCGCTGCCTCAGACTCTCCAGAAAAAAACGAAAGAGAGATACAGAGAGAGAAAGGTAGGGAGAGAGACTGAGTGAGACAGGTACATACAAACAGAGCCAGACTTAAGCCAACAGAAATGAGGCTGGAGCCCTCGGATGCTGCCAAGAACTTGTCTTCTGGGAAATGAAAACAAACAACAACAATAACCAAACTAAGAAGAACAACAACAACAAGCGTCAGCTCAAACAAAACGAGCCGCAAATGCAAACTTGGAACTTAGAAACAGCAAGAAAAACTAACAGCAAGCTAAATGCGACTAGATAGATGCTCTATAAGGCTTGTAAATGTAGAAAAATGAGTGTAAATATTTCTGTTATATTAAACACGATTATTTGTATTAAATGGTTTTATATTTTATATATTTTAAATGTTTTAAGCTCGCAACACCAGCAACAAATATTCGAAAGAAGAGAGAAATAAAACTTAGAGTGTGACCCAACTTCTGATTGGCATTTAAGACTTAATCGATAAATATAGTGGTGTGTAATGCTATATTTGTAGTTTATAAGTGGTATTCCAACAATCAACATAATAAGAATTTATCGTAGCTCAAGATCTTTTACAGATTGTAATCTGTAGTTAAAGAACATCAATTAAACAATTTAAGAACATAAAATATATCAAGAAATAAAAAAAATTTCTGTTTTCAAACGAAAAAGAAGAATTACTGAGTATAAGTGAAACTGATTGATAATTACTTAAAATCCGAAATTATTCTATCAGTCTTATATAACCAAAGGCCCTTTACATTGCAGGGAATGTAGAAATAGTCTGGCTAAGTGAAATGAAATGTCATCCTGTTGCAATGCTGCGGTTAGTTGTCTCTGAGCCCACAATTCTTGCTTCAATTGTATGTGTGTGTGTGTTTTTCGGAAACATCAACAAAATTGCATTTTTGGGTCTGCTGTCAGATAATTTTCGTTTTTGTTGTTGTAGTTGCTATTGTTATTTCCGGTTTTAGAAGTAGATAACTTCCGATGTGAAACGATTGAAAAATGAGTGTGCAATGAAGCGATTACAGGCTGTAAGCAAATGTTTGCCAACAATCTGCCACAAGGCAATGCAACAAATTGTGGCACATTGAGCAATTAGCACACACGCACACACACACACACACAGACATAACAGGACACTCGGTTGAATGTAAACAGAGAAGGGCACACGCTGCCGTTGTATGTGTGTAAGGGAGATAGTTTGCATGGGCATATCTATGTATATATGTATGGTATATCCATATATAATATATATGTATGTATTTGTGAGTGTGTGTGTAAGTGTGTGTCTATTGTGAGTCAACCGCAAAATGTTTAATCTGCAGCTACAACTAAAGTTTAACAGCTTTTAACTTACGCCCCTTCCCTCCACACATTGCCTCTGCTGCTGTCAGCTTTCACTCATCCACCTCTCTTTATTCTCACTCTACTCTTCTCCACAGAGCTCCGTCACTTTGTGTAATCTTGGCGTGGGCGCCACATTTGGTGAATCGATACTGCACGACTTGCCACGAGACAGCACCGTCGTGACGAAGACAACCTGCGAACTGCTGCGCGTCGAGCAGCAGGACTTTCGTCTCATCTGGGAGGTAAGCAGTGCCCTAGGCATATACATACATGTACACAATCCATACATACGTACATACATAAATACATATATACACCTATACCTATGCATGTATATTTAATTTGTCTACAACTCAAGTTTTCTGTGCGCTGTGGCGTGTCAAAGCAATGCAGTGACACTAGCCTAAAAAGGCACTTAAGCTGCAAATTCCCCACAGAGTTGTAAAGCAATTGAACAGAGCTTCGCACAGTGTTGACTAACGCAGTAAGAAAGCTAAGATTTGTGGGGTTAAAACTGAATTTAAAGTTACATTTTGATATGCAAACCAAGGGAGAAAGTTCAAAGTCTAAGAAAATGAACTATCAATGAAACTTAAATCTCTTATCGATAATGATAATAGTTGAATATAAGTTGTGGCTTAGTGTTGACTAACGCAGTGAGTAAGCTGAGATTTGTGAGGTTAAAACAGAATTTAAAGTTACATTTTGATAAGAGAAACAAGAGATAAGGTTATATGTATAAGGAACTGAATGAAACTTTAATATCCTATCGATTAGTTTAATAGTTTAACATTAGTTGTGGCTTCGCTTACAATATGCACTGTTTGCACAGAACTTTTCACAACAGTATAAAAAGTTATTAAATTAAGACTTGCGAGCTATCTCAAAATAGTTATTTGTCTAACAAAGTGTTTATTG
Source organism: Zaprionus nigranus (assembly GCA_018903425.1). Classification (NCBI taxonomy): domain Eukaryota; kingdom Metazoa; phylum Arthropoda; class Insecta; order Diptera; family Drosophilidae; genus Zaprionus; species Zaprionus nigranus. The sequence goes on along the minus strand of JAEIGD010000062.1, from coordinate 344,843 downwards.
TAGCGCAGTTTGCAACTAAGAAAGCTCAATATATCTGCCAGCTAGTTAAACTTGATTAAATTGAAAGACTGAAAAGATTCCTGTGCCTCTGTCTCGGGGTGTCTCCTACAAGCTTTTACTGCTGCACGCGCACTAAAAGCATAAGCCGCTGTTTAACTACCGTTTTCAGCTAGTGTCATTGTCTATAAAGCGGCAGAGGCGACAAAGCTTTTCTTAAGCATTTGTGGAGCACTCATTAAAAGCAACACACCACACACACACCTCTCACACTACACCCAACACCTCCCGTCTGAGCATGTTAATGAGCAGCTGTATAAAGAGCAGCAGGGAAGGCGTTGGGAGGCGGATTGTCTTCCTGACTTGCCCGAACATTTGCGGTATTTGCGTCATTGTCAAAATATTTAATTAAAATTTCAATTAACAATTAATGATGCGACCGCCAGTCTACGTAACTTACTCTCTTACTCTAGCGTAGCGCAATGAACTCGAGTCCCTCTACCTACCAAGTTGCTGGCACTATTTATTGATGGTGTTTCTGGGTCTGGGCCACAATTACCAAATTGAATTAAACTCTAATGACAAGTCGGACAGGCTAATCGATTCCCGGCACTAATGAATAATAATGCGCCACAGGTTGTGGCATATCCAGCAAAGCTATCGGCCTAATTGGCAGCTCTTATATTCCCATATATATTCCAGGGAATTCCATGATAAATCGCCCTCAAGAATATTCAAAATTAATTGAATGAATAATGCTGAAGTTTAGTTTATATTGTGGCTGCCTTTAAGGTCCTAGAATGTAATCAGATTCAATCAGGAAGCATTTTATTTGCATTAGGACAACTTTTGCCTGTGAATGCCACAGAATTTGGCAACAAAGTTTTTGAATTCCAATGACAAAATGTCAAATGTTTGATAGGAAAACGAACCCACACAAAGTACACGAACGCCCACACACACACACGAACGCACACACAAACCAGACAAAACATAGTTGCGAGTTTTAGGAGTTTGTTTTTTAGGGGTTTGACTTTTTAAGGACATACACCACACACACACGCACACAGCTTGCCTCTGGGGCGAACACGCACAAAAGGTATAAACCATGCACACATACACACAAACATAGATTACCCTGTTCACACACACAAAGAGAGACAAGATGAATGAATGCATATTTACCTTTTGCGTTACAACCTCAAATTGGGGCAACATTGGCTAACCCAGAGGGGACTTCACTTGCCACTCTTGCCACTCTTGCCACCTGCCACCACCACTTGCCACTTGCCACATGGCAGCTGGCACAGCGAGCTGCCATTGCCACTGCATGCAGCTAGCTGCTGATGGGTAACGATAACAAAGTAGCTGCAGCACGCCGCACGCAGTGCAAACATACATTACGTATACGCAGCGTGCAACAATGAAGTTAAGCGTCTCTGCCACAGCAACAGCCACAGTCACAGTCAACAGTAGATGCTTCAGCTGCAGCTACTACTAAATGCGATCAAAATCATTTGAAATTGAAAAATATATTCGTTGAGTTGTCACAACAAATTCGCACAGAACATTTTTCTTCGATTTATTGTGAGTGCAAGAAAATCACTTTGATTTGAGTAGAGAGAATATGCTTAGCTTTAGTTATGGGGCAGCATGCCGTGCAGCATTATTGCGCTTTGCCATTAGTTTTCAATTATCCTATTCAAGCCTCGAGGCTGCCTCTTTAGTCCGCTGTTGAAAATGCAGCCGGTAAACAGTTCGTGATTCACATAGCAAACACAATTATTTCAATTTGACACACACACACACACACGACATTTAGCTCTTAGCAGGAAATTAGAGCTCGACATTTGTGGCAAGCGCTGGCAAGTGAACGAAAATTGCAATTGAAATTCGAAATGGCTTGTGTTCGATTTGTAACTAAATTATTTTGCTGGGCAGGTGGAGAAGGTACTGCCTTGCGGGCACTGCAATCGATTGCGAATTATTTGCATTTAATTTGCCACATTTTATGTGCCTCAGAACATTTCATAATTCCCCCTGGCCGACGTCCAACTGGGGCGCCAGAGCAACAATGCAGTCTGCAGTGCACGGCACGGCAAACATGTGGTATACGTAATGTACAGCCCATAAATAATAGAGAAGCGCAACGGTATTCGCATTGCACAGATGCTCGCACTCGCACAAACACACAAACACACACTTATACACATACGAATATACGGTTAACTGTTGAGTGTGTGTCCATGAATATACGGTTATTTATTTATGCACAAACGAAACTTGCAACTGCAACTTAGTACGGGAATATACGACGTACGCACCAGGCTACAATTTACATTAATTGTATGCACAGTGCGGGCCACTTGAATAGCAACAGCAGCTAAATTTAATTACTCTGTAATTATGTGCACTAAGTACACTAAATCATAAGTGATTTTCTAAATTCATTCTCATTTTAGTTGAATTCACATTTCCTTCAGAAAAACTTAATTTAATTGTGGCTTAGAGTGGGCAAAGAGATGTATATATTGTATATAATGTATATATGTATATATGTAATGTATAATGTATATAAATTTATACATGTATATATACAAATAAATATACATTTGTATATACGAGTATATGCATATACAGTACATACTCATCATACCTTTGCCAAGGCTTTCTCCTTGGCTAATCAGAGCTCAAGTATCTGCAGAGTTCTCAATAAACTTTATAATGGATTAAGGCAAATAGCAAATCCAAATCCTTTCCCCATTTTGATAATTATCTCCTCATTTTGTCTTGTCTCTTCGATCTGAGGCTGCAACTCGTATTCAATTTCATTCTTTAATTACATTAAAGTTAAGCCAAAGCTTGAGCATTCAATTTCGATGTGCGCACAAACAAAGGATAGCAGATAATTGGACGCCAATTAAGCTGCTTGCTGAGTGTAGAGTGTATGACACATGCCTCATGCTGCATGCCACTTGCCAGCAGTCAATATGGCCAAATGAATATCCGCCTCCGTTTGACGTCGACGTCATGGCAGCAATATTATCGGAATAGAATTCTATTGTCTTCAAGGCGATGGCACAAAAACACTTGCCATTGTCGAGCTTCACCTTTCCCTAGAACCGTAACCCACCCACCCACGACTAGCCCACACTCCCCACATCAGCTCCCTCCCCTGCTTGAGTACACTCACGCTTCATGGACGACTCATCATATCTAACGACAATTGGCCCGCCCGCTCATTGCTCCCGCTGTGCGTTTGATAAGTGAAATGAGTTTAATTAGCCTAGACGCCAACGCAAACGCTGCCGCTGCCGCTGCCTGCTGCGCTGCTGCCGCTTCGCTTATCAGTTGTGCGCCAAGTGTTGCCAGGCGGTAGCCAGTGAGAGTCATAGAGAAGTTGCGTGCTGTCATGCGGGTCGTCTACCCTTGCGCTTGGCCTCCGTTTCGTTTCGTCCTCAGCCTCACAGCGCCAACCTCAGGCTCAGCCTTGATTGTATATTAAAATAATCCCAGCAACGCAGCGAGACTATTAATAGCCACTTCTGAGCGCTCTGGCAACCCTTGCAAGTGCCTGATAAGGCGTCGTCTAACAAAACAAATGAAACCAATGGAACATGCAGTGCCAGAGCGTTCGTCAAGTGCGCCCCAAGTGGCTACGCTTATCAGTTCGTGCGCGCGACAAACGTCGACTACAATTTTACCTGTGCGAAAAACAACGCGGAAAACCGTCAAGAAAATGTGTGCAAGCGAACACGACTCATGTTGCATGTGAAAGTGTTGCAAGGAATTGAGTATTGGACATGTCGGCCGAACAATTGAGGCGACAGCGACGCGAGCAGCGACAGTTTCAGCGTCGTTCTGGCCAGTTTGTGGCCAGCGATGAGACGACGACCTTGTGCTTCTTGGTACGCTATCGACGTCACAGCGATAGTGACCAGCAACAGCTGGCAGAAGCAAAGGCAACTGTTGCAAGTACAACAGCAAGCAGCAGCAGCTACTGCTGGCGCCACTTCCGCTACGGTCAAGCTGCGGCGCTTTGTTCAGCGTCAGCAACGCCCACAGTCGACGGCATTCGAAATGAGCAATGTATGAGCCATCACAACAACAGTAACAATAACAATAACAACACTCCCAACAATAATAACAATCGTCTGTCTATAAATACAAACGAACTAAGCGCATGCATGTCTATTTTAATTGCAGAAAAACAAGGAGTTGATGAATGACATTATCACCAGCTGCAAACTGAAGAATGGTATGTATGGTGTGTGTGTATTAGGAGGCTTCATTAAAGTGCTCGTAATATTTATTTTTAATTTAAAATAAACCCCGAAAAAAAGTACCCTGATTAAAAGCTCATTAAAAGCGTATTAAAAATGTAAATAATAAGTGTTGCCAGTGAAAAAAAGTGTTGCCTACCTGCAGGCGCCTGCATTAAATCGCTCCGATTGGCTCACAGCAATTAAGCAGTTATTGAATACATATTTTATACACATACTTATACAAATATACATATTTATTTGTCTGACTTTATTAGGTTTTGGTCCTGGCGTACAGCCCGCAGCCGCCACATCACCCACAAAACGCCCACTGAGTCCGGACCATCCGAATCCAGCGCTACCCATCACCGAGGTAAGCACTCAAAGTATTCGTTTGAATGTGCTTAGGTGTGCGTGTGTAAGCACAATAAATCACAAAGCCACACACACACACATACAGCACATACGTATGTAGGTGCAGTATGAGCGGCTTCACTTGACATGGCAAATCAGTTAATTGTGCACACAACTTGACTGATTGAATTGAATTCACACGAAATTGCAGCTGTCCCTGAGACAGAAATGATATAATATCTGGCATAAATTATGACATGAAATATCATGTGGAGACTTATAAAGCATAATATGTGCAGGGTTAGTGGGAAATTTTAATTATGAACAAAGTCAGAGTTTCATTTAAGTTACTCAACTATTTCTACTCAATTTCATCTATTTAATTTTCATATTTGCAAATTCATGCTCAATTTCCCTGACTTTCATTAGAAAATTCACGCAGTTTCCTCAATAAACTTTCCCGGCACAAACTTCATGCAGGCAAAATAGTTCGAACAGCAAGTTGTGCGAAGTTTTATGGCAAAAAGCTATCTATCTACGCCGTTTCTATATGTAATATATCTTCGTCTTTTATTACTCATGCTCTTTCTCCTTCCACTCTGATAGTCGCCGAGTCCTGCTATGAACCGCATGGGCTGGGCGCTGCGAACATTATTGGTGGTCGATAACTCAAGCTGTTTGAAGGATCGCAAGGTGAGTGACGGCACTGGCAGCTGACTTTCGAGCTGCATCCACAGACTTATCATCCTTTTCCTTCTCTCTCTCTCTCTCCCTCTCTCTCTCTCTTTCTCTGTCGCTACAGGTATCGGGCAAGTTAATACGCAAGTGTGCACCGGGCACGGAGCTAGTGGATTGGCTGGTGAATTTGGCACCCCTAGTGCACACACGCGCCCAGGCGGCGGGCATGTGGCAGGCTCTGCTCGAGGAAGGCGTACTGACACATGGTGAGTGGGCAGAGAAGGAGGAGGAGTCAAGAATGCAACGCATTGCAGTTGCAATTAACGCATTTTACACCGTTGTTAACACATTGTTTAATTGTCGTCGTCATTGCAGTCAACAAGGAACAACCGTTCAAGGATAAATGCTTTCTGTATCGATTTCGCTTGGATGAGGAGGGAGGCGCACCGGCAGTGGGAATACCATCGGCTGAGGATCTCAACGCGGCCAACGAGCACATCAGGGAGGCACTGAGTGCACTCTTCCAGCGTGGACCAGATGCAATATTGCGCATGATATTGCGGAAGCCGTAAGTGCAACATTGTCGCCAGCCACATTTCTATTGGCAAGCCAGAAAGTATGCAACAGTTTTAATGAAGCGCACTGCGTATGATTGATTTTTGGCTTGCCAATTAGTTGCATTGTTCAGCTGCCACAACTGCCGCTATTTGTTTTTAATTAATCTCGCAAACACACACACACACTCTCTGGCTCACCCCTTTTCAGTTCGCATGAGCGCACACCCGAGGAACTGGAGCTGGTATTCGAGGAACTCGTGCATATAGCAGCCCTCTCGCATCTATCGACCAGCATTAAGCGGGAGCTAGCCTCGATAATTGTATTCGAAGCCCACGCACAAGCGGGCACCATATGTGAGTAGCCACAATAACAATAACAATAACTGTAACCACACTCGCATGAAAATCAAATCCACAAATCGAGCTAAGCCAGAAATCCATTTGCATTATTAACTTGGCAATTGATCAACTATCTCTCTCTCTCTTATCTCTCGTGAAACTGTTTCCAATAAATTGCCAGCCCATTTTAGTTAATTACTTTTACCGGTAGCTTAGACCTGCTCTGCCAACCCTTTTTGCTATTTAAATCCCTTTTTCCGGTTCTCCTTTTAGTATTCAATCAAGGTGACGAGGGACGCTCCTGGTACATTCTACTCAAAGGCTCTGTCGACGTAGTGATACATGGCAAAGGGACCGTTGCCACTCTGAAGACTGGCGATGATTTCGGCAAATTGGCCTTGATAAACGACGCACCCAGGTAAGTGGCCTACAACAGCCTGAAAGGGAGAGACCAAAAAAATGTTGTGCCACATCTTAAACTGTCAGTCGGGCTAAAAGTTTTCCTATTTTTTTTTCTTTGTACTCGAGCTTGCTCAAAACTTTGTAGACATCGAGCAAAAGCATCAACAATTCTCTTTATATCGTTTCAATCTCTTTGCCAAGAGTAAGGCAAGTTCTATTTTACCACTTTCGCTTGGGGCGGCCTGCAATATACTATAACTATGTCAGTACGATACGAAGAGAGCAACTAGAGTAGCATAATGGGGCCACAAAAGTCTCAGTCTTGCACTTGCTGGAGCACAACAATGGGCCAAGATCCAACAAGTGCGTTGGTTAATAGCATAAGATACTTTCTTGCCCCTACACAGCAGAGATAACAACAACAGCAACAATGAAAGACAGTCGTGGTGCTGAGGTTAGAGCAAACAATTGAGTATCGAAACAAAATATATACATTTTCTGTGGGGGGCTAAAAGCCATAAGTGGCACTCAGGCCATAGATCAATAGTAATTAAATTCTACTTTCCTTTTCACGCAACACCAAGTACAATTTCTTAAAGGCAGCTTACAATGAACGTGAGAGATTTCAGCGAGCTTTAAAGAGCTTGATTTCAAGTCCTTAAACATTACTCAGAGTGTTTAAGTTCAACATTTGCAAGTAAAGACAATGAGCTTTCAAGCTTCAAGTAAATATTGTGATACAAGACAGCACAGAGATATGAACATATCAAATTTCAGTCATACATTAAAAGAAATATCATATTAGTTCTTATGAAAAGCTTTCAATAATGCGCTTTCAGTGCGTCACATAAAACCCACTTAACATGCAATGGAATAAGTGAAAAATGCCTGTCCGTTCAATGTTAATTAAAATACCTTGTTTACTTTGAGTGAATTATGAGGCCACACACACACAGAGACCCAGCAGGAAAAGAGAACGTGCCCCGTTTCAGCTGAACGACGGCTTTAAGGCCACGCCCAAGCCCCTGTGTGGCAAATTTGCGAATAAAAGTTATTCGCGATGGTTTTTTTTGTTTTATTATATTTACACACAACAATCGATGTGTTTTATTTATACGCGAAATTGCAATTTTCATGTTGCAACAGACCTACAAAAAGGGCACTGTCGCATATTGGGAATTGCAAGTTTATTGACAGCAGGTTGAATGAAGAGTAGTCGACGGGTAGATACCTTATACAGTAAAGTATGGCTTACTGTTTTCTATATTCTTTAAAATATACCCCTTCATATGCCACTTACAGGGTATGCAATTACGCATAGACAGCGCAAAATATTAAAAATATGTCAGCAGTGTTTGGGCAAAATGCAATTAACAAAATGTACACTGTCATACATAATTCATTAAAAGTTTATCAGGCAGCTCAACAAACTTTCCGCACAAAATTGGCAACAAATTTTCGAGCTCAACTCGAATTTGATTTATGCAAATGAACGAACTTAAAATAATTGCCAAATTAAGAACACTGTGTGCTCTCTCAGTCACTCTCTCTCTGTATCTATCTCTTTCTCTCCTGCAGAGCTGCCACAATCGTTTTGAAGGAGAACAATTGCCATTTGCTGCGCGTGGACAAGGAACACTTTAATCGCATACTGCGCGATGTGGAGGCCAACACACTGAGACTGCAGGAGCACGGCAAGGATGTTTTAGTGCTTGAGCGCGTGGCCAAACAACGTGGACAGCATTCGGCCTTCAAGTGAGTGCCAATTGGCAATGCTGCCTGCCTATTCTCCGACTGGCTGCATTAAAATTTTAATTGAAAACGAAACGAGATGCGTGCTTAGAGGCGTGAGAAATGGCCTCGTCTCAAATTTGATGGCGATTTTATTGGCCACTCGCACGTGACCGAATTTCAATAATGTTTTGCGTCATATTCTGCAACTTCTACAACTTCTTCTACTCCTGCAGATATACCGTAATGTCGGGCACACCAGCCAAAATGCTGGAACACTTGCTCGAGACGCGTCTGGGTCAGACGGTCAGCGGCATGGATCCCTTTCTCGATGATTTTCTGCTCACGCACATTGTCTTCATGCCCGTCGTGCAACTGGTAGACGAATTGGCTAACTAATATCCTTTTTAAAACTATATATACACATTATATATATTATATATATTTGATAAGAAAGAGCTGCTTGCATAGGTAGGCTAGAATAGTTAAGATAGATATATCATACTGTCTAAAAACTGGAAAGACTCTGAACACATAACTTAGGAACTTCTGACATCTAAACATTATACAAAGTCCTATAGATTTTCTCTTTGTATAAGCAAGATAATTTACTTTTCTATACTAGACCTTAACTGCTTTCAATTGCTCAATATTATTCCCCATTCGAAACAAAGCAACAATTCCTGCTGCTGTAGAAAGTCCCATATGTGCACGCTCATTATCTTTTCTGTAATTGAACTTAATCTTATTAAGTTTATGATTTATTTTCGCTACTTTATTATTATTTATGTGCCGCACAATCACAGTAACAAAACAAGCAGCAGCTCTGGCAAATATTAAGTTTTATTTTACAATTCCCAAGTGGGATCGTTGTCGAGGATTGTTTTCTCTACTGTTGTTATTGGTAAGTTTTCATTTTTTGACTTGATTTGACTTGGAGGAGCACAAATCGGGCAGGTAAAAATGATGACAGATTTAATTGAATTTATTGAGACGCATTTTCCGCATGCCAACCACGTGCGAGAGCTTAACGTGAAACTTGAGCCCGCCATCCAAAGCAGGCACTTTAAAGAGGCCTCCTCCTCCACACTCGACTGTGTGACTTGCGACTCGCGTCGTCTCGCACTTGACTGATCCACTTTAAAAATGCGAACGCCCCCCTGCTACATGAACTGGCGCAGGAGTCACGTATTCTCTAGGGAGGACAGCAAACATATCCACAGCGACAGTTTAAGTGTTGGCAGCATGCAAACCACACACACACAAACACACAGAGGGGACCACACCCTCATATGGGGGCAGTGCATAAAGTCAGGTTCATGACTTGAAAATGTCAAGATGGTTAGCTAGAAAAAACAGTAGAGAAAGCATGCAGACTGGGTATCAAAATAGATGGTGATAAAGGGAGAACAGGGAGAATGAGGAGGATGAGCAGGGGAGAGAGGGAACTAGAACTAACGAGCAGGACCTCCTTGCGGGCCAAAGTAACCATTAAACTCTCTCACAAAACAAAAGCCAGAATGAAGTTGAAAATGTACCCCTCAACCCCACCTCTCACACACACACAGACTTGTAAGCATACACACAGACACATGCATGCCGTAATAGAGTCCTTGGACATTGGGTCAACAATTTGGTAATGTGTGGTCTGTCGGACTACCAGGACTGCGGGCTTAGGTGCGTCAAGTGGGAGGTGCGCTTCGCCTGTCTCTGCTCCAATGATGCTTGAAACTAATCTCCAATCTGCATTCGAATACGTGATGTGCTTAATAAGCAGACAGACAATTTCGAATTGACCCTCATTCCAACCCTCCCCACCCCTTAATTGTGTGCGTGTGCGTGCCAAAGTGACAGATTCCAGATAGAATTTAAGGCCACTTCATAATCCGCATTGGTTGGCAATTCCTTAACCACAGTGCACCTTCCATTGCGATGCGCACGAAGAGCTGGCACAAACGCCCGAGGATCGGGAGTACATAATCAACTTCAAGAAGCGTGTCATACAGTTCATGCAAAAAGTGGGTGATGGCTGTGCGCCATGCAGCCTTCGAGGAGCCAAGCGTGTGCGACTTCATTGAAGATCTTGCGGCCGAGGTGGAGGCAGATCCCGATCTGAATGAGGAAACCAGCATTATACACAATGTGCTCACACAGATGGCACGCTATCAGGAGGATCGCAATCAGAATGCGGGACAGAAGTGGAAGCTGCCAACAAATGGACAACCAATTTGTCTGTTCAGCGGCAATGCGACGCCCTCAAAGACGGTCATGCGACCCGACGATGACAGTGAGTAGAGCTCTGCGAGCTAGCACAGGCAAATGCCAGGCAAATTGAGCTAACCAGAACCACCTCCTTCTGCTCATTCCTCCTCCATCCGTTGCAGTCATATTCCGTGTCTATTGTGCCGACCACACCTACTGCACCCTGCGCTTTCCCATGCACACCACAGCGGAGCTAATCAAAGCGTGCGCCGCCGACAAGCTGCAATTGAATCGCGGACCCGACGACTTGTGCCTCGTAGAGGTGAAATCGAATGGGGAGAGGTCCGTGTTCAAGGATAACGATGTTAGCATACCCACAGGCCTCTCGCTGAACGGTCGCTTGTTTGTGTCTGTCAAGGATCATCTGGATGCTTTGGTAAGTAGACCTTCCTCTCTATCCCCTTAACAGTAACTAACAATTGGCCGACACAGACACAGCTGCCGGAGCAGGAATGCCCCACGGAGGGAGTCGACATCGACCTCGAAATCTTGAGCACCAAAGAGATTGCCTATCACATCACCATCTTTGAGTGGGACTTGTTCTGGGCTGTCCACGAGTACGAGCTGCTCTATCACACCTTTGGGCGGCATCATTTCGGCAAGGTACACTAAACAAAACTAAAGCAAATATTTAAAATATTGTAGAGCCATACAACTGATGCCAAGTTGGAACTAAAGGGGCACTTTCTTGCAGTGTAGTCTAAAGAGAAAGGGGCCGCCTTAGGCTGCCTCGCCTTGCCTTGCATTGTTTGGCAGAAGTTTTAAAAGCCTTTTGCCTAATTAGGCTGACACTGCAGGCTACGCGTAGCCCTCCAGTCTGACCCCAGGTTACGTCTTCCCAACCTGTGCCTCTCTTCTTCCCCTCTCCACCCAAACTTCTCCAGTCTCAAGCAATTTGACTATTCTTCCAGCACCCAAGTTTGCCGTAAACTATTCACAAGTCTGGCATTTGTCATGTTGCTGCAAATTGAGTTTTGCCACGAGCTGAGTGCGCTACTCTCTCTCTCTCTCTTTCTCTCTCTCTCTACCTCTCTTGTCTGCCTCAAGTAGTCTCTCAAGCAATTAAAGCTTGCCAAAATGTGTTGTCTAACTTTGCTTCTAATACGAATTCCCTACTCCTTCCTCCTCCTCGCTGCATAGATTACAGCCAACTTGGATGTCTTTCTGCGGCGCTTCAACGAGGTGCAGTACTGGATTGTGACCGAGCTCGTCTCCACCCAAAGTCTCAGCAAGCGTGTGGGCCTGGTGCGTAAATTCATCAAGCTGGCCGCGTAGTAAGTATCCTCGTCGACGTAGCTCTGCCTCATTTCACTCTGTAGACCGCAATTAATTTTCAACTGTCTGTTTTCTTGCCCTTCCAGCTGCAAGGAGTATCAGAATCTGAACGCCTTCTTTGCCATTGTTATGGGACTGTCGAATATGGCCGTGACACGACTGCATCAGACCTGGGAGAAGATACCCTCGAAGTTCCGCAAGATCTTTCAGGAGTTCGAGGCACTCATCGATCCCTGTCGCAATCATCGCGCCTATCGTGTATTTGTGGGTAAACTGCAACCGCCGTTGATTCCCTTCATGCCGCTGCTGCTCAAGGACATGACGTTCGCCCACGAGGGCAATAAGACAAGCCTCGACGGGCTGGTTAACTTCGAGAAGATGCACATGATGGCGCAGACAATGCGCACCATACGCTTCTGTCGCTCGCGGAGTTTGGGTACGTTTACTCTTTAGTCTACTACTCCTTCTTCTAATCCCTCTACTTGCACAACACAAATCTTAATTGCTTTTCTCTTCCCCCCCTCATTCCCTACAGGCCTGGAACCACCCTCCCCCCAAGAGCGAGGGCGAGGTGCGCTCATACATCAGCAGCTTTCGCGTGATCGACAATCAGCGCGTCCTGACTGCCATGTCACAGAAGGTGGAGCCCACCAGGAAGCTAAACAACAACTAAATAACCATCAAACTTGTCTTCTAGTTCACTTAGTTTATACATATATTTAGTATCTATAAACATATACAACATAGTATAAGGCGTATTAGGGGATAACCCCATGTCGTGCAAAGCTAAAAACTGCAACTGTAATTAGCTGCACAGTTACGAGCTTAGCTGAGTTGGTAGCATCCTCCTCCACCTCCCCAAAAGTTTCCGCAAACCAACCAGTGCATTCTGCGAGTCCCCACAGAAACAAATAAGCCAACAACTTTATTCACATTAGCCAGAAACTAAGTAATATTTATGTAAGCTTAGTGTGTGTATGCTACGACAAATAGAAGAGAAAACCTTTAACATAATGAAAGAATAAACCCATAATATCTATCTCGATTTATTAAATGAACTGAAACTGCATTTGATTGCAGAACAAAACCAGAAAACTTTTTGCGTTAGTACAAAAGAAAAAATATAAAATTGGCTTTGGGATCGAACGAATTCCGTATTCCCTTAACCCAAAGAACAAACAAACAAATCGACAGAACCAACAAAAAGTGGGCGTGTGTGATACTAAACTTTTAGAAAAAGAAACAACGGAAAAAATTGTACTAAACTATATCCCAAAAACTTTCGAAACAAAATGGCAAAACAAACGAAACGAATGAATGACAAAGCGAATATTCTGGCTATGAAACAGAACGAGCGAAAGGGCGAAAGAGTGAGAGAGAGAAGGAAAATTGAATCTATTTTTGTAAACGAGATGAATAATTGGCAAGCGACTAAATACCATAAATAAACCCATACTTTAATCAAATCTAGTTACAGCTAGTTATTAGCCCATAAGCATCCTAGTCCTAAGTCCTTATTTTCACCTGTAAATGCTTAAGTTATGCAATCCACAAATAAAACACATCCACACATATTTATATAGTACGATATTTTTCAGTTGTTTGGCATGTTCTTTGTTTCTTTCATTGTGTAAAATATATAAAAAAAACTTATGAGTTCCGAAAATAAGCAGCATATTCGAAGGAATATCATATTAAACACTGGAGAGGGACCTTATTAGTTGTAGAAAGTGTACAAAAGACGACTTTGTTCAGTTGTACATACCTAGTAGAATTATTTTAGACGACGAAAGTGTTACTTTTATGTGGCCCATCATAACAACACTAGCAATCGCTTCCAAAGCCACAAACCTTGACTTCCAATAATATCTTTATAACTGTATCCTTCACACTTACTGTAATTATCGTTTCGCATTGGGGTCTCATAGAAGGAAGCACTTGATAGAGAGAGAGAGAAGTAAAATATATATATAGTTATACACCTAGATATCGTACATACCTGTAGTATCGAGATAAACCAACTCCTCTCCCATGAAGGTCTCTCAAACAACGACATACCACTTAGAACCACTTCGTAGGCTACTCACCAAACCACATAGCATCGATTGTAGAATTAACATATTTATTTAACTTTAATACTATCCTAAGTCTAACACCCACATCTACACACACACGCACGCACCTACAGAGTAAATATGATAATAGAAATCGATCATTCCGAGGTTTCCCCCGACAGACGAACGAATTTTGAAAGAAACTTTTGTAAATGAGGAATGATTCTCTAATTTGTTAAGTAAAACGATCAATTTTGAATTGATTTTTTCATACAACGCAAAACACCAAATTTGTTTTTAAGATCGACAAAAAGAACGTAAGAATTCGAAAGCCTTTAATTACTTTATCTACCAAAAGAAACGAAAATGATAATGAAAACACGAATAACAAATAATTAAAATGAACATGAAATGGGGTGTTTCCGTCAGAGTCGTCCATTTAGAATTGCTAATTAACAATAATAACGAACCATTTTTCCTTGTGAAAACTCTTCTGAATATGTAGATTATATGTTAATTTAGCTGATTAGACCAAGGCGTTGTCTAAATGGAACGGGTTTATAGGATAATACTTGCATATTATGCATATGCTTGCCCAATAATATATAATTACTTAGGATCTACCGTAGCGTAAGAAACGTTTCCAACATTTTTGTGTCAAACATTTATATATACAGCTCTATACATATATATACATATATTTTGTAGTACTTCTATGTTGGAACAAATCTTATACAGAAATCTTTCCAATATACCGATAACATTCTATATACATATACAACTATAAAAGACATTTAACGGAGATGAGAAAAAATTCAAAATTTTAAATTGTGATTCGATTTGACAATCTTAAAAGAATCTCTACAGAGTTTTAGTTTAACTTATGAAACATCTCACGGTTTCTTTCAATACCTTTTTCATTTTCACTCTTCTACTTTGCATAAATTTGTATGAGACGTGTAGAGAGAAATATCCCAACTAAATAGCGGACCTCCGTTTAACCTTAGCCAGTACTCTCCTATACTTATATTCGGAATAGAAAACGAGAAAAAATCGGTAAATGTTCAAAAATAAAAACCATCTAACTAAATGTTCAAAAACAATGTTTACATGTCTAACGAATACAATCTTGACAATTTTACTTACTAACTACTTACAAAAAACCAAAAATACAAATATCTAAAATAATGACAATTTATAATAGACTAGAATTAATGAAACGCTCCCCGAGTGGAGCTCACAGTAAGAATACAACACCAAACCAATTAGCAGCCACCAAACAGGCGAAATAAACATAAACAATATAGTATTATATCATAAAGAAATAGCATAGAACTACAAGTATTACGTATTATTGCGCATACATAGCATACATAACATATTTAACCGATCAAGGATAATTGTGTACCAGGAACAGCTCTTTTAACCATTTATAGCCAATAAAAACAAATACCGATACAATTACAAAACTAATAACTAACTTTAAACAAAACTAAAACAAAAACGATTTATGCAAAGCTACCAAAAATATTTTAAAAATAATCTTTAAATGTTGCAACTTGCATACAACTAAGCGTACGACACATGTAACTTTTGAATGTCTAAAATTTTGAACTTTACCTAATATTCAAATAAAATTTTATGTGTTAGCAAAAAAAAAAACAAAACAAACGAATAATGCAGAAAACTCTGGGTGAATTTGAATCTTCGCGCGTCACTTAAAGCTCGACAGCGAAAGCTTTTGTGCACGAAAGCTCATGGGAAGGGAAAAACCAGTAAGGCATCTTCTGCTGAGTTCATCGCATGACTCAACGAAACAAATTTGAGGGGGTACAGCGCTGAGAGCGTGACTTGCAAATACCCTGTAGAATTTTCTAGCAATTTGTTGGCATTTGCTATCTTTGATTTAGTTAACACAGTGTACGATTGATTGAGTATATGATATCTAAATATGGACTTATAACTGTGTAAAGATTAACGATAGAGTGAGAATGCGATAAGATCAGTGAATGTGAACAGATTTTTAATTAAATTTGGGCATGGAATAGTTTTAATATACACTATCTATTGAAACTTATTAAAAATATTAAACTTAAAACTGAGTAAAGATTCAAAATGGAACTAGTATCATGTATTACCAAGTATCACATGGAATAAAATTCTCGCAGCAGAAGGGATTATATAATGACATGATATTGATTATAATTATATTAAGTATAATTATATATGCTTAATACCTTGACCAGGAAACCTTTTTTAATATACTCTTTCCATACAGCCTTCCATTAAACTACAATTGTATATGTATTCCCCCATGAGCTGGCAAACCCCACTTAAGATGTTTACAGGGTAGTGCTGCGGGCTCTTTATAAACGAACTGGCAGCTGAATCACACACCGCGAACTAAGTAGAACCGGCTGAGCAAGCGACGCATTAGTCGCTCACTAAACCTTATACGTGCTGGAACACATTTCGCTGTCGATCGAGACGAGACGGGACGAGAATTTAGAAACGCATCAGTAATCAGAGAGTTTAATTTGTTGCTAATTATCAACAGAATGCCAAATCTAGCGCCGACAGTGAAACTGAATAATGGCCAGGAAATGCCCGTGCTAGGCCTGGGCACCTGGAAATCGTTTGAGTCGGAAGCATATCAAGCCACACGTGCGGCCATCGATGTGGGCTATAGACACATAGACACCGCATTCGTCTATGAGAACGAGCAGGAGGTGGGCAAGGCGATACGCGAGAAGATCGAGGAGGGCGTCATCAAGCGTGGGGATATCTTTGTGACCACCAAACTGGGTGGCATTCACCACGATCCCGAGATTGTGGAGCGCGCCTTTAAACTGAGTCTCAACAACTTGGGCCTGAAGTATATCGATCTGTATCTGATGCATCTGCCCATTGGCCAGAAGTTCCACAACGACAGCAATGTGCACGGCACTCTGGAGCTGACCGATGTCGATTATCTGGTTACGTGGCGGGAAATGGAGAAACTTGTGGATCAGGGACTCGTACGCGGCATTGGACTGTCCAATTTCAATGCAAGCCAAACGGAACGCGTTCTGGCCAATTGTCGCATCAAGCCCGTCGTCAACCAGGTCGAGTGTCATCCAGCCTTCCAGCAGCAACAGTTGCGCGCCCATGCCAAGCAGCACAATTTGGTCATTTGCGCCTACTGCCCCCTGGCGCGTCCACAGCCGGCACGCCACTGGCCTCCGTTCCTGTACGATGATCACGCCCAGAAGTTGGCCAAGAAATACGGTCGCTCCACGGCGCAAATCTGCCTGCGTTATCTGGTACAAATCGGTGTTGTGCCGCTGCCGAAGTCATCCAACCCGTCGCGCATTGCCGAAAACTTCAATGTCTTCGATTTCGAACTGACTCCCGAGGATCTCGTCGCCATGGAGAAGTATCACACGGGCGTGCGCACAGCTCCGTTCAGCGGAATGGCTAATCATAAATACTATCCATTCAATGATGAGTTCTAGAAATCGTCAGCTTTATTTATACTCAAAAGTTCCAAAAAAGAAAACAAGAAATGAAATAACTCAAGAAAAGTAACAAAAAGTGGATGGAAAGAAGAGAAAAAAAATCATTTAGTATTTTTAATAAACATACAAAACACAGAGTTGTATTAGACGAAAGTCAGCTAATCAGCTTGTTACTATATTGGGGTCGCTTGATAAACACCTTAACTCGTGTAGTCTGTGAGCATCTTATCTTGAGTATCTTACGTAAAAACGAGACTAAACAAAACTAAAAGCGTTTTTCGTATTCGATTTTCAGACTGTAATGTACGGCTGATTGTGTGTAGCGATAAAGCCCACATGGTTATTGCAATGTCTACGTTTCATTTTTCAACGTAGTATTCCTGAATCAAAATCATATCTCCGAAACATGGCTGGCACTTTGTCGCCTGGGATTTCAAGTGTCTTTCTTATCAGTTCACAGATTTTAAGTTCATTGTGAAATCGCGTGAATGTTCATAGATAGTTGAGGGGTGAGGGAGGACCAGCTTGATTGCTTTCTAATGCGCATCTGGTTGGTAATACTAACAGCAACAGCTATTTATAATTAATCAACGCATTTATTCATGTATATGGACTTAAGATAAGGATATGGTTGAAGTATTTCAATATTGAATCACTTAGTGGTTTTGGTATTTTAATACCAAATCTATTTCTGATCTGGACACACTGACAATGTTAGAGTGACAATAGAGCGGTTTTCACATATTGCTATATTTTTACAGTAGGGACACACTGAAGCATTAAACAGCTGTTTTTGTTGACCCTTCTCTTTTCAAAGGCCCACTCGTTTTTGTGAAATTATTACTGAAAATGTCAGTTATGTTAAGACGTACCCTACCAGGGCGCCTGCTCATGAAGGTAACTTGAACTTGAACTTTGTACTATTGTGTTTGCTTTCATGATAATTCCTTTTCTGCTGCTTACACAGCAAGTTTGTTACAGTTCCAGCGCCAAGTCGAACGCTGAGGCTGCTGCAACGGCAAAAACGATACCAAAAAACCAGCTCGAGGATAAGCAAACGGCGAATTTGCAAAAAGAAAACGGCGCCATATTCGACAAGCGTCCATTCAAAATCCATCTTGATAAGGGTACGTTCAAATGGAATTATCAAATACATAAAAAGGTTTACATAACCAGCACACACATGTCGCAATCCCCTTTCCCTACAGAAAAAACCTACAGCTGGTGCCTTTGCGGCAAGTCCAAGTCGCAGCCCCTGTGTGACGGCACGCACAAGAATGTATTTCTTAAGATAAAACAAAGGTGAGCATCTACAGGATTATCCCAGACTGTGAATAATAACCAACTGCATTTGCTCGCAGGCCTATTCGATTCAAAGTAGAGGAAACCGGCGACTACTGGCTCTGCAACTGCAAACAGACCACACATCGACCCTTCTGCGATGGCACCCACAAGCAGCCACAGATCCAGACGGCCGTCAAATAGTATAACTAATCTTGGAACTATATGTTGGCATTTTTTTTAATGATTAGCATTTTGTATAATGTATTCGCATCGAGAATGAGAAATGCATGAGATAAATTTTGAATCAAGCAACACATTTGTTTTGGTTTTTATTCTAGATTATAGAACTTGTTGTTTATACAGACATAATTAAATGCTTATGAATTATGCAGCCCAATAACATACATTATATGTATTCTAAATGTTTTTCAATTTTTGTCATGATCTTACAAGCATCAACAAAATATTTACAGGTGCTTGGACAGACATACAAAATGATAAAGAAGCCAAAGCAAAGGAGATCTACAAATGTGTGAAGTAGAATAAAAAACCAAAAGAAATGAATAAGAAAATAAAAAAAAAATGTTAGAAATTAGAAAGTTGCTTTTGTTTTTATTTCAATCTTTTAACGTTCGGATTTTTACACATAAATATAGAACTAAAAAGAATTGAGAGCAAAATGGCTTAAATACTACTATATTCATATTACGCATTTGCATTGTTTTTGTTATTATATTATTTTTAGAAATTGAAAATTTAAAAAAATTATATAATGAATGCAAACTTTATATATCAGTATATGATATATGCATCTCATCACGCCGAGTACCTGACATTGTACAACTTCCTGACTGATCTCACACTACACACAACACTCAAAACGAAATACAAATTTATTAAACTTATTAAATTCATCAGTTTTTTTTTTAGCTTTTAGACAATCGTAGTATATATACGATTCAACATTGTATAATACAGGCTCATCTCGAATCTCTCAAGTTAAAGAAATAAACAAATTATTTATGTCATTAATGTAAAGATTCTTTTTAACAATTTTCGGTATTCGGATTTACATGAGTTCTCTCTGTCTACTATTGTTTGCTACGCTTTTTTTTATTATTAATTTACTCTGATACGACAACAAATTTAGATATATTATTTCGATGATTCTCGATGTTTCACAAATAACAAAAGCAGCCAACACAAAGCTGTCCAAATCGCGTGTCATGTTTGATGTTGATATGTTTCTCTCGTTCGATTTGCTTTTCCATCGTACACATATCATACCTGAAATGCTGGCGAACAGAAAACAGCTTTGCCTTAAAACAAAATTGAGCAGTCGTGAGCCTATACAATTAATAATACAGTTTCATGTCCAAACAATGCAGCCTGCTATTTGTTATTTATAAACAATCCAGTTACATTTGTCTATCATCCAAATAGAGTGTTTTCCCTTCCTTTTTTTTCGATTTTGATACTGTCTGATGCATCGTTCACTAAGATAAATTTTTCCAGTGCGTGCTGTAATGTTTCCTGTGGATGATGAACTCCTTCGTTTGATGTTTGGTTCCTTCTACGATTATTACATTTTTTGATTTATCTTTGACTTCATACTGTAGCGCAGCAATTATACTTAAATGTTTTATGTTCTTCTTGTTCTTGTTGTTATTTCTTTCTTTCTTTCGTTCTTTTATGTTTTGAATTTGTGTACGCAACAAACAATTAATCGTGGGCTGATTTTTAATTGTTAACTACACTTAGTACTCTTCGTCCTCTGGTGGTGCATCGTCTGGTGGCGCAAAGCCATCCTGTGGTGCCAAAACACATTGATTATGCAAGTTGTCGAATTTCAAATGAATCTCTCGCTTACCTCAGTTGCATAGAGTATGTCCAAAATCTTTTGAATCAACTGAGCTGGATCAGCGTCATCGGCTTCCTGGCAACTGTGTCGGGAAGAGAACATAAAAGAATATATTATGGGAATGCGCAAGAGACAACCACCCTCTCTTCCACCATTTCCAACTTACAGAATTTCAATATCGCGCAGCTTGGAGAAGTAAAAGTCTCGTTCCTTCTCCAAACCTTCGAGATTCAGACGCATGTCCATTACCTAAATATAGCGATATGAGAGCAAACAAAATGTATAAAATGCAGCAAGGCCATTTTTTAACTACCTCGGGACGAACCTGATTGGACAGCTCTTCGATCTGCTGATTGGATGCCGCGCCAGCCGCGTCGTTCTTCTTCACAGCGCCTGTGGTGCCAGCGCCCAGTCTGTTCGGTAGCGTCGAATTGGTTGTACGCGGCGGTACCTTAGAAACTGCTTGGATTGCAAAAAGAACAATAGAAGAATAACGTTAATCTCAACGTTACTTGGCACCGAATCGAAGGCTTATTTAACAAACGTGAAGCACGTCAATTGGCTTTGCTTGGAATTGTCGCTTTTCTTTGTATGTTTCGTGTTTCAGCATTTTCTAGCTTTTGTGCATTCAGTTTTGTTAAATTAAATGCTAATTTAATTGTTAAATGATATATGATATATGAGAGAAACTATGAACAGTTAGATTCGGAAATATGTACAATGACTGAATGCATGAGTGTTATGAATATTTGTATAAATACGTTATGTTGTTAATCTGTTATTGTTGTTGTTATTGTCTGAGGACTGTGAAAAGTAAACCAAACCAAGAGAACCTACTGGGCTTTGAGGCTGTCACTGCTGCTGGTGATCTTGTCGTTGACGCCGGTGCCGGACGCCTGTAGGAGCTGGCAACGCTGCCGCTGCTTGTGCCGGGCAGAGATTTAACAGCACCAGAGCCGAAGCCCATCGGCGCACCTTCACGTACACCGCTGGCATCGTAATCTCTGCCATCGTAATTGGCGTCGAAGAACTTTTTGAACCATTGTAAAAATTCAAAATTATCTTGGAAGCGGCCCTTTATCAATTTGTCAATAGGTATTATCTAAAAGTAAAATGTGTGAAAGAGACAATAATATATGCAGTGTTCTTGAGTGGGTGAAGAGCAACACGAAGAAGAGAAAACAACCGAGAACAATTCGACAAATGTACAAAGGACAAAAGGTTCAAGTTAAAACACACTAACTGAAAAGAAAATACATGATAAATATGCACACAAAACAAGGACAAAAACGAATAATCAACTCAAAGACGAAGTGTGTTGTGTCTGTGTGTGCTCCATATATGTTTGTGTGTGTGCCCGAATGTGTGTGTGTTGTGCGTGGACTGTGTGTGGTGCTGGGATGTTGTGCGTGTGGTGAGTAAGTGGATCTGTGGGTGGGTGCACAGCCGTAATCCAAATGCGATTTGTTTATAGGTGTGGTTGTTGTGGTAATTTAAATGCTTCTCTGCGTGCTTCACGTTCGTTTGTTGCCGCCAACACAGCAAAAGATGAATCGTTTCTCGCATACAGCGACTATCACCGTCACCAGTTTCTTTATCATCATTCACATCGCAACCAATTTCACTCTCTTTCAACGCACTTGCAACGCTCTTCGTCGAGCCAGTCATACCGTGTTGCTGTTGGATGCGAGCATTGGGAACTGCTGCAGATGCTGCTCCCGCTGCCACAGTGAGGCGGCTGCTATTGACCACATGCTGCTGCTGATGCTGTGTACGACGATGCATCAGATGCAGATCGTTGTTGCTGCTGCCACCGCCACTGCCGGCCTGACTGCCGCCGCCGCCGCTGCCTAGTTTGATACCGCCTCGCTGGCCCAATGAATCGTATTCACGTCCATCATAATTGGCATCGAAGAACTTCTTGAACCATTGCAGGAACTCGAAATTGTCTTGGAAACGTCCCTTAATAAGCTTATCAACTGGTATTATCTGCCGTTTTTTTTGTTGTTGTTGTTATCGTTGCATTGTTGATATGTAACGGAAATGTCAGTTAATTACACACATATTAAAAGTCAAACCATTATCAAGTGTATACTTATATAGAAGTTGAAGCGACTCGCACCCTCCACTAAAATGTTGCAGTTATATTGAAAAGTTAACTACAAAAATAAAGATAGAATGAAGTGACTTTCTACATTATTATCTGCAAACTACTATAAACTACTATATCTTTTAAATTCGATTATATTATTACAGGAAACATGATCAGACTGACAATTGGATCCGACTTGGCTCCACATCTGCGTGCGACAGACAACGATATTGATGAGGGGAAAATATATATACCTAACAGTATCAGGGTAATACACACTGAGCTGTTATTTCATTAATAATAATAAGTATAATATAATCTTGTAAGTGTGCACAATTTGTGTGGTTTGTTAATCAAAAACAGAACTTTGTAATCAAATAAAAATATAAGCAAACAGCTTGAAAAGCAATGTTTCAATTTAAAGATTACGAAATTACCTTATCGACAGACATCTTTTTGAAGCCCGCCTGTAAGATCTTAAAGTTCTGTATGTATTCGTGTTCCAGATTCGTACGGAATTTGACACGCTTGACGGGCACTGAATTTGGGAACAGCATGTCCATGAACTGACAGTAAGCAGCACCTTAATATGGGCACAGGGAGAATAGATCGAAGAAAAAAGCGTTTAATCATTGATGGATCTATCGATCGAGAGAGAGACGAAGAAGGTGAGACTTACCCGTGCATAGTTCCTCAATTTTTGAGAATTGCGATTGCAGGCAATCGTTAACCCAGGCCAACATGTCGTGACGCGACAAATTCTCTGACGTCACATTTGTGGAGTATACGTTAACAGCCATGTCTCTCTATAGTATGATCGCTTGGTGCCTGCTGCTGCTGCTGAAAGGAAACACGATGGAAATGGTTTAATTATTTACTTAGTTCACCGCATATGGAAAGGTGTGTGGGAGTGGCTCATTCTCTTAATTGCGACCTGCTTAATAATTATTTTTCGTTGTTTCTCTCTGTGTGTGTGTGCATTGAAGCGTCGCGCATGTGCGTGCCTCAATATCAAGATCACGATAATCATCACAAACAAACAACAAACAGCAATTGCAACAACATTGAGTGCGGCATGTAACGTGTGGCATGTGCGGCATGCAGTTGATTACTATTGGCACGGACACACATGAAAGTCGTCCGGCACTTTTCCTTTTAATTATTTCTTGCTTAGCAAATGTTTTCAACAAATTCCATTTGCACTTTTCCTACTCAAAAATGTATCATCGTGTTTTTCCACCGAATCTATAATACAATTAACTTTTACCTGACTTTGAATTTTCGGTTTTGATGTTTGTATTTTGATTTTGGTGCCTTAAATAAAATACTTATTTACTAGTTTTATACGTTTCCCATAAATTTCGGCTAGCTACGTTCAACATTGAATGAATTCACACCACACGTTCAACTCGAAAGTCGTTCCGAGCCTACTTGAATGCCACCCACACACACACACACACACACACAGTCTATGCAAATTGACAAGATACATTCAGAGCTCTATTACCATAAACTGTTCTTGATGCGGATGCCTCCTCTATTCGTGCCAAGGAAATCAGTTATCATAAACAAGAAGATTGTATTCAAATATATCAAAGAATGAATTCAAATTGAAAGCTCAAGTAAACCCACGCACTTTTGTCGATAAGCAGAAGAGGCTTTTTTATAACGTATAAAACACTTACAAGAGACCGTTAAATGCAACGCGAATTGGCAAAGACGCACACACAATCAGAAGAATTCAAAATGGAATGAAGAATGAAGTAAAATAACAACAAGAGCAGCAGCAACAAAACAAAAAGATAGCGGCGCAATCCGTGCGAGACTGGAGCTAACGAACAATGAACTTGGACTGTGGCGGCTGCCTTCTGCCTGCCTCTGTTGCTGCTGCTGCTGCCTGCCTCTGCTGCTGCTCAGTCAAAGTTGCTGGGCGGTGGGTTGTCAACGCTTCGCTGCCGCTGCCAAAGTCGATGCTTCTTGGAGCGTCAGCGTCAGGTCTTAGTCATATTGCCGACGCATTCAGCTGCAGCAGCTATGGGGCTGCGTCAGCGTCGACGCGACGTAGGCATTTGGCATTATCAAGAGCAGAAAACATGACCAATGCCACAGAACGTGGGCAAGAGAAGAGAAAACACGTTGATAAAAAATCGAATTAGCCGGCATTTTTGGGGTGATGCCGCCTAAATGTGCCTATAAATAACAGGCCATAGTTCCCAACTGTGTATGTGTTGTGTATATATGTATGTGTTTGTGTGTGTGTTAAGTTTGCCACGTTGTAGTGGCAAGTGCAATGAACCCAGAACAGAGAAAAGGGCAGGCTACGTTATAAACTCAAGTTGGGGCTGTTGCCGGAACTTCCATACAAATGCGAGTTAGTATTTTACTCTGTCACCTCCCCACTCCCCGCAACGCTGCTGCTGATACTACTACTATTGTTGCTTTTGTTGTTTATTGATTGAAGTGCGCCAACAACAACTGTGGCAAGGCGAACTGCCCCAAATACAACAAGTTGAAAACTCATTACGGGGGATTTGTTTTGTTTGCCATGTCGATGCCGTATGATTACTATTATACGAGTGGGCGGGGGGCGTATGCCCTCTCTCTCTCTCTCTGACTGTGCTCTTACTGCAATTGATGTGTGTGTGTGTGTGTGTGTGTGCAGCGGAAGTTGTGGCAAACAAATTAAATGGAACTAGAACAGAGGGTGAAACAATTACAAAATGACTCCTTTAGTATAAATTTAACTTCGTTGCTAATTCGCACAATTGCCACGATATATTTATTTATCGATATCGGCCATCTGCTATCTTATCGGCATCTTTCAACATTATTATATTCATCAACAATCGTTGCTTATGCAAGATGACAAAAATATGAGCTGCATACCCCACCTAACCATACAAATACACTCACACACACACTTACACACATTCATAACCATGGTACGCATGTGTGCGAGACTGATCTGCCAATGTGTGAAAAAAAAACCGGCAAGTTTCGAGAGCGTCGGCGTGCGCGTCAGCGTCAGCAATTTTAACGAAGCCAATAAAAAATAATAATAATAATAGGCAACTAAAAGAAAACAAGCCAAGGCGACCGCTTTGGCCATAGGGCGACTGAGTAAACACCTATCGGTAATACTCGTCGCACGCACACATGTGCAGCAATTGATTGGACAACAATGTGCGGGGGTTGACAGATAGACCGCATAAAGAGCTGACATACAAGCCAGTCGATGACGTCATCCAAAAATAATTGGAATTGGCAGAAATACGACCAAGAACCTGAACCTGGGCACAGGAAATGAATGGAAATATGGTAACCCTAGACCGGTGTGGCTAAAATTGCATTCGCCTGTGGCAAGTAAAAATGCATATACATACAAACACACACACATACAAACAAACATGCGTAAGTGGCGAAAGGTAACGGAATTGACGCAGCAGATTAGCCGCAAAGACGTTTTGCAATTGCAATGCGGCAGTGGAATTTTTATGGCTGTTCCTGTTGCAAGACACACACACACACACGCATAGGCGCACAGGCAAACTCACACAAATGAAGCAACTCACGCACACATTTTATTTTTGGGCGCACACTCACACAGCGGACACAGCCTGCCAGCAATACGGGCGACATTTAATGCGTACAACAGGCACACATACACACCGATGCATCACCGATGCGCAGCATGTACAGATATTTTCTCCTACTTTGCGCTCAAGTGTGCACTTGAAGTTTTCGGCAAGGCTATTTTAAAATCGCCACATACACGCGCAACTCTCACAACTTTTTTTTGCCGTTGAACTTTCATTTCTGCTGACGCTACTTCTAGATTTTGCCATGCACACATTCAAGATGAAGTAAAAAACGCAAAGTGCCGCCGCAGCCGCAGCCGCAACATTCACCAATATGAACAGTCAGTCACACACATACGCAGTTGGCACATACACAAGATATTCCACAAATGCCGCTGTTTTACTAATTGCCGGTTGTGCACTCACCTATATAATTGATTTCTGTATAGTCTTTGATTTACTTTATGCCGAACTTCTTAATATTTCAACGTTATTTTTGACAAAGGAATCCCAAATTCTATGACGAACCGTTTTCACGTAGTGTTGTCGACTGCTTACTGGTGTTGTTCAAGCTGTTTGCGCGCAGTGTTGGAAACGACTAGTAAATGTTATGTAAATGTTAATGGGATGTTAACTTAGCATCCGCCGCATATTTGGCGGCACAGTCAAACGATAAGTAATCGTATATCGATAAGTTATTTCAGTTATGATCGTTATTAAATTTGAATTATAAATGCTTCACATGTCAAGCATTTAAATTAGTTTACAAAATGTCACATCACTTTAACTCTAATAAATGCAACAGTGCCAAAAGTATATTATCGGGCGTAAACTTAACATAGCATCTGCGGTTTATTTGCACCTGCAGACAAAATATAAGTAGTCGTGTATCGATAAGAAAATTCAGTTATGATCGTTATTTTGTTTGAAATATAAATGCTTTACAGGCCAAGCCTTTTAATTAGTTAACAACATTACACATCACTTAAACGCTAATAAATGCAACAGTTTCAACAGTTTGAACATTAATTGCTCACAAATGCACAAAATCTCTCAGTCTGTAAATGGAGTAACAATTACATGCGGAACACGCCAAACTTGGTCGGATGACCAGCGTTATTAAGAGCCGCCTTCAGGCTAAGGCCCAGCACTTGCCTCGTGTTGGCCGGATCAATGATGCCATCGTCCCACAATCGGGCTGTGCTGTAGTATGGTGAGCCCTCCTTCTCAAACATTTCCACAATAGGTTTCTTAATTTTCTGGGCTTCCGCTTCGGTGAACTCCTTGCCGGCACGCCTGCGCTGCTCCTCGGTGATCTGGGACAGCACATTGGCCGCCTGGGTGCCACCCATCACAGAAATGCGCGAATTGGGCCACATGTAAAGGAATCTAGGCGAATAGGCACGTCCACACATGCCATAGTTTCCGGCGCCATAGGAACCTCCAATTATAACCGTTAACTTGGGCACATTGGCGCAAGCCACAGCAGTTACCATCTTGGCACCGTTCTTGGCAATGCCATTGGCTTCCGCATCGCGACCCACCATGAAACCTGGAAGGGAATGTCACGATTAGTCAAGGGTCGGATTGGCGCCAGGCTTGCCAACTTACCCGTTATGTTCTGCAGAAAGACGAGCGGAATATTGCGCTGGGAGCACAGTTGGATGAAGTGGGCACCCTTGAGAGCACTCTCCGAGAAGAGCACCCCATTGTTGCTCACAATACCCACTGTGCGACCATAGAGCTTGGCATACCCGCACACCAGAGTCTCGCCGTAGAGCTTCTTGAACTCTGTGAAGCGACTGCCATCCACAATGCGAGCGATCACTTCCCGCACATCGAAGCTCTTCGTCAAATTGGGTCCCACGATGCCGTAGAGCTCACGTGGATCGTAGCGCGGTTCCTCCACAGCACTTACATCCGATGGCTTAGCCAATTCGAAGTTCTGCTGACTGGAGTACAACAATTGCTCCTGGTAGGCATTGGTGGCATCCAGATTCAGATTGCTCACCACCTGGCGTGCCAGGTATAGAGCATGCTCATCGTCCACAGCATAATGATCCGTCACGCCCGAGGTCTTGCAATGCAGATCAGCGCCTCCAAGATCCTCGGCGGAAACCTCCTCGCCAGTGGCAGCCTTAACCAATGGTGGACCAGCCAGAAAGATGGTGCCCTGTTTCTTCACAATGATACTCTCGTCCGCCATGGCAGGCACATAGGCGCCGCCAGCCTGTGCAGCTGCCCATGACGACGGCAATCTGTGGAATCCCCAAGGCAGACATGTTTGCCTGGTTGTAGAAAATGCGTCCGAAGTGCAGCTTGTCGGGGAACACCTCAGCCTGGCGTGGCAAATTGGCGCCACCGGAGTCCACCAGATAGATGCAGGGCAAACGATTCTCCTGTGCGACTTCCTGTGCTCGCAAGTGCTTCTTCACCGTAATCGGGTAATAGCTGCCGCCCTTGACAGTCGCATCGTTGGCCACCACAATGCACTCCGTGCTGCAGAAGTTGCCAGCGATTAAACAATCTTTAGCACCAGAATATGCTTTTCTTCTTACCCACAAACACGTCCTACACCCGTGACAATGCCACCTGAGTTGACCACCTCGTCGCCGTAGAGTTCGTGGCCAGCCAGTGTGCTCAGTTCCAGAAAGGGAGATCCCTTGTCCAGCAACAGATTGATGCGCTCCCTCGCCAGCAGCTTGCCACGCGACGTGTGACGCTCGTTGGCTTTGTCGCCACCACCTGTGAGCACCTGGCTGGTCAAGTTGCGCAGCTGTGTCACCAGCTTGTTCATCTCGCTGGCATTTTCCTGCCAACAGAAGGGGAAAGAGTTCAGAATGCTGTGCCCCTTATGCTAATTATTGTTTATACCTTGAACTCGGCCGATTGCTTATCAATGTCGCTGGCCAGCACATTCGCCTCGCCCACGTGCAGCAGACGCGTCTGGCTGCGCATCAGTTGTGTGGCCAGCGAATGTCGCAGCAGTTGGGTCAGTGGGAGCTTCAGCATGGTAGAGGACGCGTTAAATCTAGTGAAAGTTGGAGCTTAGATCACTAAAATGGTCGAAGATGTTACGTCAGGTGTGTCGGCGTGCGTATGTACTCTGGTCACACTCAACGCGCGATCAGCTGTCATGCTGCACATGGCGCCATCTATTATTCAATAGCGTAGGCTCCCAACTACAAACTATGAATTTGACATAGAAAAATAATAAAAAAATACAATAAAATAAATTCGCAATTGAAATTAATAAACAACAAAATAAATTATCGCAGATATGCTGGATGATAATTGCTAACCTCAATGTCATATCGAACTTACCAAAAATGAAAGTGAAGTTGGTAATAAAGTATATTAATTTATTTAAACCAAACAACAGCAACTGCTTAACTTCGACTTTGGTAAATTGATATACCGATATTTATTGCAAATTGAACTTGTCACACGATAACGCAATTGGATTTAGTTCAACAAGGATATATAGTATGTACCTAGATTATTAGTAATGTGTACTAATGGTTCTGCGAACATGTTAAAACGTGATTGTGCACGACGCGCTAAGATCTAATACATAGATACGTTAGTAGTGTGGGCCTATGTGGGTGTGTGTTTGTGTGTATATTGTAAATATAGGACTTTATTTATATATGTAAGTAGTAGTGGTAATTATAGTCGTATTAATAATTTAAGTAGTTAACGCTGCTACAATACGATCACATGACAAACATAAACATTGGCTTACTTAATTTACTACTATCCAATTTGTTATTATGTATATAGGTAAAAACTATGTTTAGGTAACTCAGATATAGTTGATTTGTTTTTGCTCTTTAAGCATTCCAAAAGTTGTACTAGAAAAATATAACATTATATGCTGCCTCACCGGTTGCCCCCCTTCCATCAGTTTCAATTTGAATCAATTATAAATTTGTGAATGCTTTTGTTGTTGTTTTCTGGCTATTTTGGCTTACTTAATTTTAATTTTGTGTAGCTTCAATTTAAAGCCCAGCACCTCGCTCAGCACACCGGAGAGGGCCGACAGGATGACCACCTTGATGGTTGTGAACAGATAGGGATTGGCACTGAGACCAGAGATCTTGAATGGCGTTTCGAGTTCCTTTAGCAGATCAGCTGCCAGCTTTAGTACGCTATTTGAGACCATTAGTTCGTCCTTCTTCTTAGGTTTTTGCTCGATTTGCAGATACAAATTGATTTGTTCGGTTATCAGCACCGACACGCTGCGGTATTTATGTTGAATTTTCTGACCCAGTGTCATGAAGCGCAGCAAATAGATGCCAATGGTGATGGACCAGACAAGAGCCTCCAGTGTGAGATGTGTGTGAAGATGCACCGAGTCCTTGAGCCACTCGACACTGAGAAAGGCCAACAGCAGCAATGTGACTATAAATGCAGCGGACACAATAATATCCACAGAGCGCTGAGGGCCACGTTTCTATAAAGAAGATGATGAGAGTTTAAACTAGGTTCCAGTGCAAGATTTTTTAGTGCTTACCTTCAGATAGGATCGCACACTCAGCCAGGTCTTGATGTTGCGTACTTTGTTAAGCCGAAAGTGTGGCAGATCCGATTTGCGGGCGCGACGCGATGATGTCAAGTGCGAGAAGAGCTTAGCATATAAAAAGCTGAAATCAGGTCAGACGAAGCGATAAAGAGAAGCCTATAATGTTTACAAATTAACCACTTTACCGTTGCTTAAATGTGCGCTCTGCCACGGCAAATATCATAAACAATATAAGCGTGAGGCAGAGACGTTGCACAAAGCCCAGAGCCAGCACAGTGCGCTCCCATCGCGCCTCGCCAAACGCAAAGCTGAAGAGTGTAAAAAAGGAGGACGATGACTTCTCCCACAGCAGCTGCGGCATATAGAAGTAGCTTATCTCGCTGCCCTTATCCGCATCAATTGTAATCTGAAAGCGAGCGTTCAATCAAACATGTTTCACCAGTGGGTTCTTCTCCCATTCAGATCACGCACCTCGCACAGCCGACAGAAGGTCGGTATCAGCGTCAGCAGGAAGGAGAAGAATATGCCAATGTAGATGTAATCATTAGTCACGCCCAGAGAATCAACACGCTCAATTATGCACGAGGCAATCTCCAATACAGACAGCTGTGCCTTCTTCGTATCGCGCTGATCCCAAATGGTGCAACTGACTGGAAGAAAGACATAGTAGGTAGTAAAATAACTCAACTCGATTCTCATTGCGATAACTTACTGCGGTCCAAACTGCTGTGCGGATTGAGTATGGTTGTAGGTGTTATGTCCAACTCGGGCAGTTCCTCGTCACTGCACGCCTGATGCTTAAAGCCTTCATCCGATTGATCCAATTCCGAGGTATAGCTGCAATCTTCACTGTTTGTTGTCACGCCAAGCCAATCGGTTGCCGATGTATTGCACTCTTGTGTGCCTGCCGAGGCAGGAGTCGATATAATGTCTGCGTCGTCGCACTCATCCGATTCGGCACAGCTGCTCGTAGATTCTCGGCATGTTTTATCTGTTGTCGGTGCATTGATGCTTGTGTTGGAGGCATTGTTACAGCTGCTGGCACCGACGCCGACGCCACTGCCACTATTAACATTGAGACGCAATCGAAGCTGACTTGCTTGAGTGGAAATTGTTGTTGGTATGGCTCCACACACACTGCCACTCACATTGGGCGAATGATTATTGTCCTCGCCACTGGAACTCTTGCCGTTCAGGCTCTCAAAGCCGTCATCCTCGCCTATGCTTCTTCGCTGTCTGAAACTGGGATCTAAGCGTGCTGCACTCGGCGGTGTCATGTTGATCGGCTCAATGCTGGACGAGGGCAAGTCGTTCTGATCGAATGTGGCATAGATCTGGATAGGAGTATGCCAGTTGACATTGCGCTTCTTATGCGGACTATCATGTGTAGCTGCAGCTACCTGCCTGAGATCATAAATGGGTTCTGTGGGTGTGGTGCTATCAGCTGCTGCAGCCTGATGGTGTACTGTTATGGTAGTTGTGCCTGTAAAGGTTTCTTCATTGGGAATTGGTGGACATCCGCAGGGTTTAAGCTCGACAATGTTGCTGCTACTGCCGGAGGTTGGTTCAGTGGTCATGGATGTCAGTTTGGCACGTCGGGCAGGTAACGAGTGACTGCTACTAGACTGGGCTATATCAGTATCCGTCTGTCGCAAGCTGTAAGTAATCATAATACCATTCCTTTTGGAAACATTCTGATTAACTGCTGCTGATTCTTACCGCACGAACTTCTTTCGCCGACGCACACGATTTTCTCGAGGCGTATTGGATTTCTCACTCAAGCTGGTCATGGAGAAACGACGCAATTTGCTCTTGGCGCTTCCCACGGGACTCGAGTTCGTAGCAACAATCTGTGAGTGTATCAGACTAATCAGCAAACTCAATGCGCAGGGTATTAGCAATGCGCTGAGCAAATCAGCATTCTCTTCCGACTGCTGCTTATCGACAGCGGGCGTGGGCGTGGCTGGAGCAGCAGTTCCATTCGCTTCCTGCTCGTAGACAAGCGGCGTAATGCGATTGCTGTGTATTATATATATGGCCCAGTTGATCAGTTGAGTGATGTACAGGCACAGAATGAACCCAAAGGCATTCGGCGTCGTCTGCTTGACCCACCATTGTGTATACAGTGGCAACAACAGATATCGCAAGATGGCCAAACGGATGACAGTGAGCAGAGTTTGCTTGGGCTTTGCCTTGGGAAATGTCGAACCTATACAGAGGTACATATTAATATCATGTCTTATCGCTATTTATTTCACATTTATTCACCTCTCACAAGATCCACATCGATTAGTTCCGTTTTAAGTTTGGTGTTCTTTAGATTGACGCTGTTGAACCCATCTAGAATTCGCTGCTCGACGGTTTTCTCCCATTCTTGCTTATCATAGGTGCCGATTCTTTTCTGGTACCTGCAAAAAGTTAAATAATTATATCAATTTATTCCTCATATTAATCATATTGTTCAATTCACTTACCATGCGACAATTTCATCCAATTTCATAGTAATAATGACATATACCCCGCTAAATTGTCACGCGCCTTGCTGGGTAAGAGAAAACCAACAACAGTCGAGACTGTATATTATATCACATTAATTCATTGTTATTAAATTAGTTGTAGAATTACAGAAAAAACCCCATGTGCTGGCAACCAATTGAATTTTGACCAAGGCGTGGGTAGTTTCCAGTAGTTGCGGTACTTTTGTATTATGCAGTGGATAAGCAAATACTTCCCATTGATAAAAGCTAGTTCGTTAAATGTTTGAATTGTAATGAGAAAACTGGTTTGCAAAATTAAGCTTTCCGCCTAAAACATATGTTTGATTTAGCACTTCGGAAGTGTACGATCGGGTGCTGTCGCAATTTCATATACAACAAAGCGGGATCTATGATAAGCCACTAAACACACCTCAACATATTGCCGTACGATGATAAGAAAATCAATCAATAAGTGTCAATAACAAATTGTTTTGATTTGGAAAATACCCTCACGAAACGAATAAACAAATATCAGATTATTAATATAATCACATTTATTTACAATGTTTACTTTTGTTATTACGCAATTTATTCTTCAATTATCGGACATTGGCCTGCAACAAGACGAAACACCTGTTTCTAACAACATTGGCATATTATCAGGGTATACAAAAGTCGCATACAATACTTGTGTATACAAAACAGCGATTTGCAGCTGATAACTTTCACCTTCACATTGATATGCGACAAAGAGCTTAAAGCTGAAGACAAAGTGGACGGACAATGTCTCTCTTCGCGGTCAGTTGACGAAATTGTTTACAATTGTTTAAGAGGGCGTAGAAGGAAATATGAAAGAAACAGACACAGAAATTGTTATGGTATTTTTGTTATTCTTTGGTATGTTGACAATGGGGCGCCTCTGCAATGTTAAGAGTTCAAGGTGAACCTTTTCTGTGTGTCTTAAGGGGTTCGCCAGGTGTAATTTCATTGAATGCTGTTTCAATCAATACACTTTGCATTCATCGATTTATAGTTTACCTTAAATTTCCAAAATTATAATCGATTTTATGCAGTTCCGAAGGAGGCGCCTATTAACTAAAACACTTTTAGGGCCTTTCGATTTTGTGTTTAATTAAAACTGAGCCGCCGTCACTGTTAATTTACAATGCACTACGCACACCAACGCCAATATATTGGTGTTTTGTACTTGCATTAACGCCCGAATAGCCTGATGGACGGGACAAACGCGGCAGAACGTCTTACACTAACAAAATTCTGGGAGATATGTGTGCAGTGTGACCGTACACATTAAGTGGCCACATCTCGAATTTAATTTGCTTCGAGTGAACATGTGTTTTATTTACCACAAAATACGGTCACTCTGCACAAGTAAATTATTATCGATTATTGTTATGGCGCATGATATCGGAAAAAATCGTTAAAAGCCACTTTTAAATTATGAATTGCATGAAATTTGAATTTGATTACAATATAATTAATATTAACATTTTATTATAATCCGTCCAAACAATACTGTTATATCGATATCTATGTTTGTTTGAGAAAAGTGTACATTACTGGTGCTGTATTTATGTATGCATTTTCAATTTTGTTATGCTTAAATGCCGCCCATGTGCTTGCAACTGTTCAAAATTTGGATATTTACGCATTTCACAATTGCTCTTTAAACCATCATTCTTGTTATATATAGACACACACACATACACAATATATGCACGATATATAAATATGTTTGTGAGTATTTTGCTTGTTTTGTTTTTACAGGAAGTTTCGTAAGACCACCGAGCGTCTCTATATGTATCCGCCAAGCACAAGTGTCGAGATCGAGATGCATAAACAAAGAATTGCAACGCAAAGAAGACTACGTGAAAGAATCTCTCTCATTTTCAAAATTTTCACCATACTTTTTGTGCATTCATGCAGCGGCTCATCGCTCGCTCTATCGCTCATTCCAAAAGCTAATGACATCGAAAAAGCTACTACTAAAAGCCCGAAATATAAGATCCCTAAAGCTTGACTAGGCCTCTTGGATGGCACAATATGTTCACCTAAAGACTTTTAGTTGCGAGCGGACCTCTGCACGGAGTGGAACAAAATTTGAAAACTAATAAAGAGTACAGTCCGCGGGAAACATTCAATTAATAGAAATATATACATACACTTCTATATATGTATATATATTTATATATATAATCTAATTTTCTCATATATACCCTATATATATTTTCGCCCGTATTTATATGAGCACAAAATATATGTATTAGTGTACGCGAAAGAAATAAGATTTTTCAACTAAAAATAGTGCCTTAATTTTGAAAATTATAATTTTTTAACTCAACGACAACGCTGCTAAACGAAGAATTTAAAACCTCCACCAAAGCAATAAAAAATATTAATAATAATATTGAAATAAAAATCAAATCAACACACACGCACGCATGTTTGAGTTAAGAGTTTAAAACGAAACGAATAGTAATTAGGGGATAGAAAGTATCGAGAGAAGTCGCAAAGATGACTTTCACGCGTTTAAAAACTCTGACATTTCTCGTGTGTACGTTGCTGGCACTGAGTTTTCCCGGATATGTGAATGGCGCTAACAAGAAAGGATCGCAACCCGCGGCGGCCACACCGCTCGAGCCGGAGGCCGTCATCGAGGAGGTCAATGCCAAGCAGTTGGAGAAGCTCTTGGCCGACAAGGATTATGTTGCCGTCTTCTGGTGTAAGTACCAATACAGCTGAACCAGCACATATACATACACTCACACGCACATACACACACACACACATACACATACACACACAGACACACACACACACGCAGCTGTTGTTGCTGCTGTTGTTGTAGCTAGTAATGGGCAAGATCCGGGCGTTCGATTTAATCTTCTTGAACGCACGATGGCCATGCGACTCGAAATAGTAACAGAAGCCATATTATATAAATTTTCTCTAGTGAAAATTCTAAAAATTCGCATACAAGTGAAAATATGTGAAAAATTTCGTTGTACGAAATGTCTTGGGATTTTCATTCGGTTTATTTTTTTCGACTTTTTTTTTTTTTTGTTGGTAGTAGTCTTCGTTTCGGTTTTTTTTTTCTTTTTGTTTTTTTCTTTTTGTTCCTATTTTCCCCCTTGCGTTCTGTTTATGAGTAGAAATCGCTTTGGCTGTGAGAAATTGCCGTCTCCGTGCGTTGTTGTTCTTCTTATTTTAGTGCTTTTTGCAATACATGTGAGTGAGTGAGATTGTGTGTGTGTGTATGAGTGTGTCTGTATGTCGCCAGAGCGGTTTTTGTTGCTTTTGGTTAGATGAATTTGGCGCAAACGCTTGGCATTCAAGGGACAGCTAGAAAAATTGGCCAAAAAAGACAGAAACAGACAGACAGAGCTAAAGCCCCCTCCAGTTCCAGTTCGATGATCGGCAGTTAGACTAATATATAACTTTGAATCGAATAGTTTATTTTCCCTGCAGGCAAGAGAAATTGCGCTTTATGAGCAACCATTAAAATGTTAATTTAATTATTCGAAAGCATAAAGAACATATAGAAATTGAAAGCCAATTTCATATAAACAAATAACAGACCCCGTGCGATTCGAATTTATCATTTTAAAAATAGCCTCCATAAACATGTTAAATAATTCTACAAGCGTTAATCACCTTCGCGCCTGGGATATTGTTTCATCCGCACGAAGGTTTATACAGATTTTCCAACTATACAAATAGATATATAGATGTGCTATAGATAAGTTTTTGATAATTGAACTGAATTACTTCAATGCCGCAAGTTAATATAAAATATAGCTAGAAATTAGCTAAACATTTTTCAAGTACATTAGTCAACGTATCAAGATATAGGTTTATCTTCCCCTCTCTCTATATATTACGAATGAAAAATCGCCTGCACATTTTTATGAATTTCCAAAATGTTCGCGTTGTTGACACTGAAAAACATTTGTGCACATGAAAAACTCAAACTCAATGACTTAGACAAACAAACAAACAAATCGAAATGAAACGAATTGAAGCGAAAATAAGAAAAGAGAAATGATTCTATATACATATATATGGACTACGCAAATGGCAGCTCATTGCGAATCGGCATTCGAATTGGCAATAAAAATCCTCAGCTGTTTGTTGTTTCAAGTAAACGCTATTCATGTTATTGCAATGCGTTGTGAAAATACATATTCCCAAAAGATATAATCCACAACAGTCTGTAATACGGATACAGTTATTTGTGGCAATTCATCGAGTAGCAGACAGTGCGTATACACAATTGGTCTGTCTGCATATTGCGTATAC
Source organism: Zaprionus nigranus (assembly GCA_018903425.1). Taxonomy (NCBI): domain Eukaryota; kingdom Metazoa; phylum Arthropoda; class Insecta; order Diptera; family Drosophilidae; genus Zaprionus; species Zaprionus nigranus. Next base: position 307,301 of record JAEIGD010000062.1, on the reverse strand, counting down.
GCAGCTGGTCGATAAAAAAACACCCTTAAAAAGCTACCAACAGACTTGCGGCCGACTAGCCAACAGAAACTAAAGTGTTTTTTTCCTTTTTGCGATTTCACTAAACACAAGAAGTTGGATTCTATATATACACAGGGTGTTTATTTTGTTTAGAACCAGTAAGAACCGATGTTAACTAAATTAAATAGGAAAATAAATAAATCTCAGCAGAGTTTACTTTTCTATAAGCGGAATAAGCTGAAGAAGTGTGTTTAACTAGTAAATACCGTGTAAGGTACTTACTGATTAATTCTAAGAGAACCTTAAAATTGATATGTTGTATTTTCCTTTATTGATGTTAGATTTCTATCAATTCCCATATTATTCAAAGCTTACATTGGCTGCCTTTATTGTGACTCAAAGATAAATATAGATATATGTTCTTGTACAACATTTTTATGTGTTTTGAGAATTTCAAGTCAATTAAAACCTCTGCTCCCTACCAAGTCGATCACATCCGGTTTCTTCTTTTCATTGAGGGTTGAGCGCTGAAATATGCAGCAAATAATTATTGAAGATTATATATTGTATATGGTATAAAGCATGGGAAGATTATATGTATTGTATATGGCATAATGCATGGGCGTGCAACCACCCAAAAGCGAATAGATGACGAGAGCGCCAACACATTGGCAACATCTTTTGTGTGGTAGCGAATTCATTTCCCTAATAGTGGCTGCATGCGATTTTATGAATTAATTTAGCAAAATGCCGTTGGCAGTTGGGCGCACATTAATAGCTAACCATACCATATATATACGATATACACGATTTGCACACTGCATAGATAGACATATACCCAATGCGATTGCGATTGCTCTGCTGCCGCTGTCATTTCATTCACTAGCCAGGCCTGGGCTAGGCCCCAAAATGCCATTAGCGGTTCTTGCTCTCTATGTAGTATAGATGCATAAAGGGACAGAGAAGATGTTGAAGAAGAAGAAGCAGAGCAAAGGGAGGAGGAGGGTGCACTGCCGATGATGCATCCTGAGGGGACTATGAATAATCGCCACGGCATTTGGCGTCACACGCGACAGTTGCTAGCCGTCAATTCATGTTGGTATCTTTATGCGCTTTATTTTGGTTTACAAATCTGTTAAGCCGATTAAACCCTCCTCCCTTCACTTTATCATATATAATTATCATCACCACTAATGGGCAATTGTTCAATACCTTTGCAGATGCGCGTAGCTGTGTGACCTGTGATAAGGTTTTAGCAGAGCTCGAAAAAATCGACGATGACACCGATTCCTTTGGTGTGGACTTTGTGAAAATAAACGACAAACGACTAGCTAAACAATATGGCATCAAGACTTTCCCGGCGCTCACCTACTTCAGGTAATGATCAAGAAATCAACTTTATAGGAGATACCACGAGTTAACTGCAATCTACACAACACAGGGAAAAGGAACCCATTATCTATGATGGAGATCTTATGGATGAGGAGGGCGTACTCGATTTTCTTACATCACTCGAGGCAATGGATCTGCCCGATCGCATCGAGGAGGTAAACGCAAAGATTTTGCAAAAGATCATCGAGGATACCGACTTTGTTGCCGTGCTATTCTGTGAGTACAAACTATTCTCTATTCCCATTCCCTTTTATGTCTCTCTATCTCTTTTTGTCTCTCTATATATTTCTGTGTTTATATTTTACTTTACATTTATTCTTATATATTGGTGGATTATATTTGATTATATTTACTTCAAAGCAGTTGCAGTTTTTAGCGTTAAAAGAACAAACAAATACAATTCAATCATAAAAAACACTTAAGAAACTCCAGTTAAGCTCTCTTGTGACTAAAATTCATACAACTTAGGTACAAACTACATATTTACCTAGTAATGTATGTACATATATAGATATCTATTAACCTTATTGTACTATCTTGTAACTAACCCCAAGCAAACTTCGGCGGCAACTTAACTATATATACTACTATATATAATATATATACTATAATAGATTTATCGTAGCGGCGGTACTTACTGCCCCTAGACACTTCTAAGCATACGCGTACATATCATATTTATCCAAGAAAATATATATATATCCGTATGCGTTGTATCTATTCAAACGACAACAGGTCCTGATCATGAAACATGCCCACCGAGGGTAATGGGTAAGTTTGTGCATATGTTTTCGGGTTGTTTCTTGACTTGTCATCGTCCCAAACAAAAATCCTATCCAATTCTTAAAGCAAAACTAAATCAATTCTGAAGTATGAAACATTCCCAGTCCTTAATAATTTTCCTCTAAATCGAAATTTTCAACAACAGTAAATTACATATGCACAAAAGCCTCCAAAAGTCTCACACACGTTAAACCGATGTATAAATCTATTTGTAAATATCTATAACTGTCTTTCCTTCATGTGTCTGTCTTTCCTGTATGTGTCGATATACATGTGAATAATGAGCAACTTCAATCTCCTTTTTAACATGTATGTTTTTAAAATAACCTTGCTTTTAGCTTAATGGAAAATAACTCTCTAATGAACCAATCAAATTTCAAAGGTTTCAAATCAAAGAACAAGATTTTAGTAATATCAGTAAGAACTGAATTGAACTCAACTGAATACTCTATATTTTTTAATCTTTAGTCTCAGTAAAGGGCATGCAATATTAGATATAAGCAAGATTACGTCAAAAAGGAATATACTGTATGCGTAAAACCTTTCTCATCATAATAAAAGCCATTACTCATGTCGAAATTGTCTCTCAAAAATCGTGCATACGCAAATTGAAATCTAAGTCGATTCATTATGCCGGAAATGAACAAATTTCTTTAATATACTGAGTAGAAAGTAAAAAGACAAGGCAGTCTTGTTATGCTTACTGTATAAGTGATTCTACAGTATGTTACTGCACCAGAAAAGATTTCTTTTACTGGCAAACAATCTAAATTAGTATATTAAACATAAACCGAAACTAAATTAGATAGATATTACGTATACGTAGCTGTATATATGTGTGTACATGTATAATTAAGATTAGAACAACAACAGGAACGGGTGTCGTCGTCTGGGCTCTGCGCCAGGCAGTGCCACAATCAGCCCATCGAATCGTTATAGAAAACACATCATAAGCAACAACAACTACACAAATTGTGAACTGAACTGTCTGACGGTTCGTCTATGTGTCTGACTTCCTATCAATTTGTAAAACACACTTTGTTTGGCATATTAAGCATAAATTGCATGTTGTATATACATATGTATGTTATATACACATGATATAATTGGTCGATATACGCACCCAGAAAGGTCTAAGAAGCTATATGGATTCGCGGGCGTTTATAATTAGTTTAATGTGGAAATATTTTGGCCACAGTTTATGGAACAAAAGGAAATGGATAATTATACAGCGAGAGAGGAGAGAGAGAGAACATAAACTTTACTCAGTATTTATCTAACATTGTATGGACCTGGGCCCAATGTCGAGTGGCTTGTGGAGAGAGGGTTGAGTGCGGGGTGGTCCAACAAGAACAACAACAATGTGTAGCAAGTTTTATTTATTTGTTTTTGTTCTTTCCTTTTCTTTTCTTCTCAATGTTCTCCTCCTCTTCTCCTCTGCTGCGGTCTATTCTTTTTTTTGTTGTTGTATTTTCAACACATCTGAGCCACCTACAATTTTAGTTCTATAAATAAAAACGCGAAGCAGTTGGTTGGCCAACAAAATGATTTTTCGCTGCTGCTGTTATTTTTGCTCAATTTTCAAACAACTAACTGTATACGCGCGTGCATATATAGGCACACATACATACACAACAACACATACACATACGCATTAAACATTTATACGCATGTGTATGTGTGTGTGTGCGTATATATCAATAGTACATGTATTTTTATCAAGCGCAGACACAGCGCACAAAGGTCTTAGCAGAGATGATCAGCATGTAGGTGAGACAAGAACAAGATATTCTGCCTTCTTGCGCATCTATTGTTCCTTAGATAGTAGCTAGAGGAGCTCTCTTTGGCATACCCTGTAGATAAGGATGCTGATCTCTGATCTGTGTATGCAATAGTTTGTATTGTAAGTGAATTACACTTATAATTCATTTATTTATTAATTTATAATGAGAGATAATATGTTTAAATCAAAATTATATTTACTATATATGTTTGTTTACTATCGATTAGTATCGATAGTCCTTACTCACTATCGATAAGAAAATATTTATTAGATTACATTACAAATATTACAATATAGATTGTCTAAGTAACTTCTAAGAGAGACTTGCATGACACTGACATACCCTGTTTGCATTACAGGGTATTCACAAAGTACACAACATGCCTGCACACTCTTGTTTTTTGTGCTGTTCGCTGGGAACTGCAGACAGACAGCACTTTTAATTGCTTTTGCATACAGCAATACATCAAGATGCTGGCACACACGAGCCGGCATGGATGTCATTATGGGCAGCTCTTTAGTTGCAGCCAAATGCAAATTTACATAATATTATATATAAAGACACAATTACAACTGTATGTGTGTGTGTGTGTCTTAGCCGACTGACTTGCACTATTTTTAGTATTTACCCAAGTCTGCCGTAAATTCATTAATGCATTTTGCATACTAAATGCGAGTTTACAAAACGACAAAAATGAATATAAGAGAAACCTGTCAAAATTATAAACATAAACATGTTTAGTCACTGTCGCCACACAGTAATGTATGCTTGGCTATGTGAGCATGACCGTGCGTATACGTATGTATGTGTGTATGGCCTTGCCACCTTGGCGACACCCACTCACCCAGGCAGATATATTGCCTTTAATTTATGCACGAAAATTTCATCGGGAAATTTTACGCTTGAGAACATTAAAATGTTTCGATTCTTTATTATTCATTGTTAACAATAAAGATAAAATATTTAACAAATAAAATATACTATGAACAGTATTTAAAAGAACAGAATACATATATTGTACTATATATTGAATAAAATCAGGAATTCGGAACTTGCTGAAGGGAAATTTCTAATGTGAAATACAAAAAACGTACGATATTCATCGTGTAGCTTATCGTGTAGATAGATACTTAAAATATTTATTTAAATTTAAATATAAAAGCAGATTATAAATAGTAATTAAGTTAATACAAGCGTTTAATTTATAGTTACGCCTGCAGAGATATCGAATATTACGTATACGCAGCGCATGCTAGAGCAAAAGCTCACTAATGAGAGTGCTAGGCAAAGATGATAAATGTTGAGGGCAAAATAGAAATGGCAAAAGCAAGAGCTTTTATATATGAGCAGGGAAGAGCACACAAATTGATATTGTTGTTGTCTTCTCTCTTTCTCTTTGAATAATTCCATTGCAACAGGTTGTACACAGGAAACAATATTATTATTACTATAATGATAATATTTATGCGGGTTAATGTAAACAATAATTTGATTTGATTGGCTAATGCGATTTCCAACACCTTTTGCTGGCTGCCAAATGGTCTAATACGTTGCCCACATTCGCATTCTGTACTCTTCTAATCTAAACTATTCTATTCTTGCCTTGCATGCTAAGTATTCCGTTAAGCTTAACTCAGCCTAAACACATATAGCATATATTAACTGTATTTGTAATGCCCTTTCCCCGAAGAAAAAGAAAGAAAACACCGTCCAAATGAAACCCCGAAATCGAACTAAAAGTGTATAATCGTTGTACTAAGCACCAATCCAACTGTCCACCCAAGTCTAATGCCAACCCTGGATGGACTTGAGTCTTGAGCGAACGATCTATCTAATCTTTGTCCATATACATATATATGTATGTATATATATATACATATATATATATAACCAGATAAACAGCAATGCCGCAAGTGTGCCAAGGCCTTGCAAGAACTGGAGAATATCGACGACGAGGCCGATCAACTTGGCATTGGTTTTGTGAAAATTCACGATGAGGCTTTGGCCGATGAGTATAACTTGGGTGCTCTGCCAGCATTGGTCTACTATCGCCATCAGACTCCAATCATCTATGAAGGTAGAGAGTATGCTACCCTGTATGATACCCTATCCCTCCTAATTGTCCGTCTGTGTGTGTGCCGCAGGTGAACTGCAGCGTGAGGAGGATGTGCTGGAGTGGTTGGTGCAGAATAAATCAACCGGAGACGAGGATGATGTTATCGAAGATGTCACTTCCAAGACGTTAGCAACATTAATTAGCAATATCGATAATCTGGTTGTACTATTCTGTATGTATACATCTATATTATGCGTCAATCAATCAACACACTCGATAGCAAACTGTCGCATTGTCTGCAGATGATCATGGCAATGATGATTCGATGACCGTATTGGAGGAGCTAGAACAAATCGACGATGACTGCGATAAGCATGGCATTCAGTTTGTGAAGATTGACGACGCCAAGGCGGCAGCCGATTTCGGAATCGATACGGTACGAATGTCCTCGTAATATAATCGAATATATACTATAGTGAAACACTCGAATGGGGAATTCCGAATTCGCAGATTCCGGCAATTGTGTACTTTGAAAAAGAAATTCCAAACGTTTACGATGGCGATCTCATGGATGAGGAACAGATACTGAAATGGCTCTTGGGGCAATTGGAGCACGATGAGATTGAGGATGTTACCGATGAAATGCTCGATACAATGATCAAAGAGGGACGCGTCATTGCAGTGCTGTTCTGTAAATATGTATACAATAGTTCGAAGATTGGCGCATTTTTGATCCATAAGATAACATTTTGCAGACGACAACAACGACAAGAAATCTCAAAAGGTGCTGGAAGAGCTTGAGAACATTGACGACGAATGCGACGCATTGGGCATTACTTTTGTGAAAATCGACAATCCTGAGGAGGCCGTTGAATATGGCATCAATAAAGTTCCTAAACTGATATACTTTGAAAAAGGCATTCCAACGATATACGAAGGCAATCTGGAGGATGAGGACAAGCTATTGAAATGGCTCGAAGAACAGACTAGTTCCGATCAGATTGAAGACATTACGGATGAAATGTTGGATCTGATCATTGAGAAAATGCCACATGTTGCTGTGCTCTTCTGTAAGTGATTTCCGAGCCATCGACCAAAGACCCTCGAATATGGAAGCGAAATACTGTAGATAATGTATAGATCGTATATGTATATACCTTGTACATATAGTATATATACATATAAATGAATGTTGTAAAACCGGGGTGTGTCTGAGTGTCTGCCGTAATAATTTAACTATCTTATGCTCGATGTGCTTGTAAAATTATTAATTTTAAAGACGCTTCAACTAATCAGCAAACAAACAAAACTAAAACGGAAATATTTCAGATTTTTTTTAGGTTTGAACCAATTTCTTGGGTAGGTTACTTAAAACATTCCTTTCGTAGTATGGACCCAGTTACAAGTTGAGAGCTTTTCAGTAGTAGACCTGTTTTATGCGTTTTTATTTTGGAATACCCATTGCAAGAGCCAATCCATTAATCGGGTAAACTCTTTCACAGATGACAAAGATCAAAAGAAATCACAGAAAATCCTCGCAGAATTGGAAAACATCGACGATGAGTGCGATCAGAATGATATTGCCTTTGTCAAGATCGATGATGATAAGGAAGCCAAAGAATGGGGTATTGATGAGATCCCATCGATTGTACTCTTTGAACGTGGTATTCCACATATCTACGAGGGTGATCTGATGAAAGAGGATGAACTCCTCGGCTGGTTGGTGCATCAGAAGCGTTACTCTGAAATTCCCGAGGTTACCGATGAAATGAAAGATAAACTGGTCGAGAACACCGAACATTTGGCGGTTATTTTCTGTAAGCAATTAGAACATTGTTTAACTATGTATTTTATATTAACATCTTGACCTTGTTTCACAGATGACAAGGACGATAAACAGGACATGCGCATTCTGAACGAGCTGGAGAACATTGACGATGAACTGGAGAAGGAGGGCATCGTGATTGTGCGCATCGATAATGCCGCTGAAGCTAAAGAATATGGACTCGATCATTTGCCAGCTCTGATTTACTTTGAGAACAAAATACCTGCCTTGTACGAGGGTGACCTGATGAACGAGGATGAGGTGCTTGAATGGCTCTTGGTGCAGAAGAAGACTGCCACAATTGAGGAGGTCACCGACGAGATTCTTGTCAATCTGATCAACGAGCATGAATACGTTGTTGTCTTCTTCACGGGTCCCTGCGAGCCGGGAGAGTCTTGTGATCATACACTGAGTGCCCTGGAAAGCATCGACGATGAGCTGGATGAGGCTGGCATCATTTTTGTTACCACTGAGGATACCGGCATCGCAAAGAAATACAATGTTAAAACCTATCCACGTCTGGTGTTCTTCAGAAACCGTGATCCATTGCACTTTACTGGTGATTTGGATGACGAGGACGAAGTACTGGCTTGGATCACCGATGATGAAACTCTAGAGATTCCCGGCAAAATCGAGGAGGTCAACGTCAAGATGTTGGACAAAATTTTGGCCGAAAACGATCATGTTGTCGTGTTCTTCTGTAAGTTGGAGAAACTTCGTTTTATTTACATGTTTTCCAAATTATTTCTTATTCTTCTCGTAGACGCCGAAGGGGATAAGAAGGCGCAGAAGATCCTGAACGAATTGGAGAATATCGATGATGAGTGCGAGGAAAAAGACATCGACTTTGTAAAGACATCCGATGACGATATTGATAAGGAATACGATCTGCCCGGTCTGCCGGCGCTTGCATTTTATAGACATAAGTTTAGAACAATTTACACCGGTAAGCTCATCTACAAATTTATTCAACTATAAGAATAAATTACGTATTGCTTCCCCTTTGCAGGTGATCTGATGAAAGAAGAGGAGATCCTTGAATGGGTTATTGATTTACATGAGTCTACGGCTGATGTCATCGAATCGGTGGATCGCAAGACTCTGCAAGTGTTGATCAACGATGTTGAGCATCTGGCTGTTTTCTTCTGTGCGTTTTACAATACTTGAAGAGACTTATAGAACGTTTTAATCAATCTTAATATGCTCACATAGATGATGATGACTGTGAAACATGCTCTGCCATTCTGGAAGAATTGGAGAACATCGATGACGATACCGATAAACATGGAATTCAGTTTGTCAAGTCGAATGATGTTAAGTTGGCCCACGAAATTGGTATTTTCGCATTCCCAGCCTTGGTCTACTACGAGACAGGCGTTCCGATCATGTATGATGGTAAGTCTGGACAATTTGATAACTTGGGAATAAAACTAATAATCATATTTGCCTTGCAGGTAATCTCAAAAATGAAAATCGAGTGATGCAGTGGTTAATCAATCAAAAGAGTAAGCGTTCTTGTTTCCAATGTTCTCTCCGCTTTCTAACTCACGCTCATATGCCAAACATTCAATACAAACTTAGTTGAGCCCACAATATCCTGGCCAAACTATACAGAGATTGCATATCAATGTTAATATCAGTAGCAATATCAATATCAATTCAAAGCAAGTCGGATGTATCAATATCATTCCACCCGTTTCTAGCCATATTTGTAATGTGCAAAACGTAATGAATACTTTCGATATACGATATACTAGGCAACGATGACGATGGAAGTGATGAGAAAATTGTTAAGTTGAGCTATCCAAAAGAAAGTGATGTGGATAAGAGACAAAGACTAAAGCGTCTGCAGCAAACGATCCGAAAGGAAAGATTACGAAAACAAAAGCACCATAACAGAAATGGCGACGATGACGACGATAACGATGACGACGAAAATGGTGGAATGGTGATGGTAAAAATATTGACGATGACCATGATGATGATGATGATGATGATGATGATCGATGACGATGACAATGACGATGACGATGACGACAATAATGACGAAAAGGATGACGATGATGAAGACGATGACGATGACGATAATAATGATGATGACAATGATGATGATGATGATGATAATGATAATGATGACGACGATGACAATGAAGACGATGATGATGATGATGATGATAATGATGACGATAACGATAACAATGATGACGATGATGACAATGACAACGATAATGATGACGATAACAATGACGATGACGATGACGATGATGGTAATGATGATGATGAAGATGACGACGATGACGATAACAACAAAGATGACGAAGATGATGACGACAATGATGATGACGACAATGATGAAAACGATGATGATGACGATGATGACAATGATGGTGACGATGACGACGAAGACGGTGATGATATAGACAACGATAATGACGATGATGACGATGACGATGAGGATAATAACGACGACGACGATGACGATAATAACGACGACGACGACGACGATGACAATAACGATGACGACGATGACGGTGAGGACGATAAGGACAATGATAACGATAACGACAATGACGACGACAACGACGACGACGATGACGATGATGATGATGATGACGACAATAAAGATGATGAAAATGTCGACGATGATGAAGAACGAGATATAAGCAAGCAAATATATAAGCATAGAGCTAAAGGCAGAACGATACATCGTCTTTCTGAGCTCTGCTCAGGTCGTCTTTTCGATGAAATAGGTAATACATGAATGTGAGTTGCCATTGCTGCACTAACTGAAGTTGTTACATGTTGCGAACTCCTCCTTCCCAACCTGCCCGACATCCACAAAACACAAAACTTAAAAAACTCAAAACAAAACCAATTCACAGTAACGCACACTACAGTATTTTCATTGTCTACCTACAGACTCTGGTAAACGGATTTTAAAGAGTGCATTTCAGAAAGGTAACAAATGATTCCAACTTCGATACGTATAGAAAGTATCTTAATGTGTGCTTCTGTGCTAAAGCAAATCATCTACACTCATACGATAAGATAAACGGAAATTGGAGTTCTAGACGCACTCACACACAAACAAAAACCCGCACACACACACACATAGTTAATGCCACGTCAATGTTTGCCCTGGTGTATGTATTCGACCTAGTCCCAATGCTTCGATTCTTCCCAAACTGTTTCTTTGAAGATCCCCTTTCCCATACTACTTTTTCTTCTTCTTCAAAAAGTGAACAAATTTGGTACAACATGAAAAAAATCAAATAAAATAATGCAAAAATCATAGCTGACACAATGTTTGAATAAAATATATATTCAAAAAAAAAATATATTGATTTTAATTTTTTATAATTTACCAACAAAAAAACGTTCTTTAATATAATTATTAAATAATGCGAACGAGAAAAACTGTTAATAACTTGATTGTCTCGACTATTGATATAATTACTCTCATTTAATACTTAAGTAATCGTTTTTAATTGTTAATTATAATTATAAATATCGAACCATCCTGTGCTGCAAATAATTGAATAATTATTTTATTGAAACCAAAACGGAAAACGAACGAAAAAGCTGAAAAGAGAAAATTGTACAACGATCCGAACATTGAACTTTACTTAGTACAAACTGAATTAGGTTCAATAATTCCAATACAACCTGTACAGTCAGCATCAAAAGCATTTTGTCAGTTATTAGTTAAACTAGTTAAAGCAAAATTAATGTTAAAAAAACAACAAAAAAAAATAAATATATTACAACAAAGTGTTTAATTCTGTTCATTCATAAAGCACGCTTCTCTACTCCAGTACTTGAACAAGAAATCAAACTATCGTGAAGAGATTCTCTCTGTCTCTCTTTATCTTTCTATATATATATATAATGAAAATCGTACTAACTGCTCTTTGTGGTGATTTTTTTCCGAAACGTGTAGAGAAAATAAAAGCAATTTTACGACTTTTATTTTGTATTTCTCGCCTCAATCTTTATGCACTTTTGTTTACTTTTGATTCTTGTTAGTGAATTTCTGAAAACAAATTATAAAAAAAAAACAATATAAATAAAATTAATAAAACAAAAAAAAATACAACAAAATTTCAAGAACTAAAACAATCTGACAAAATGTTTTTGTTTGTTTGCTCACACAGATGACGAATGTTTCTATGTTGGATTGGGTCACGACGGCTATTCAGCTAAGCGCGGCAACAATTTTGTGCCCAACGATTACAAACCATTCCAATGCTGTCCAACCAAATTGGAGAAGTCAACGAAAGTTCCTAAAATGACGGCCCAGCGCATCGGACACAGTGACGGCGAGTCGAGCAAGCGTTCAGGTGGCAACTTCAAGTTCACATCGTCCACAACTGCACCCAGCAAGCCTGCACCCAAGATAGCCTCCAAGAAGCAAGCCAAACAGAACGATGATGATGATGATGATGATGATGACGATGATGTGCCACTGGTGAAGGTGTCCTACGCCAACAAGCGATCGGGCCAAGGTGCCAAGAAGTCAATTCCCAAGCTGCAGCAAGATGACGATGAGTCACTTGAGGTGGAGAAGAGCAAGAAGTCGTCCAAGAAATCGGGCAACAAGCCCAATGTTAAAACCGGTACGTCGCGTAATCCCTAAATAAAACAAATAATATTTATAAAATATTTATAATATAATCAAAAAAAAATTTAAAAAACATTTAAAAACGTAAAAAAAAACCACAGAAAAACCAAAAACATTTATCATTTTTATCAAAATTGTAAGACACAATGTTTTCGTTCCGTTGTCCATACTTTGCTGTAATTGTTGTTGTGCACACCCCACAGTCACACACACATACACACACCCATATGTATATGTATATGTTTAGCATACACACAGACAGATCTGGTTGTAATTTTATTTGTTTATTTCTCTCTCTTCTTTTTCTCTTTGTGTCTTGCAGGCATTAATTTTTTCCAAAATCGACTAAAAAATTTGTATGACCTCATTTTTCAGGATATCTCTCTGTGGGAGTAAGGCAACAATTGTAAACTGATATGCAAAAACAAAAGTCAATTAACAAAACAAAAAATACAAAATCAATGTCAAATAGTAAAGCAATTTAACTCAATGATTGTTTGAACCGAATGATATGCAATATTTAAAGTAGCACGCATACGCACTGTTGTCCAGTGAAGTAAACAAATGATAAATGTTCAAGAACATCAACAACAACAACAACATTAAGCACGCATATTGAATAAGAACTATACGATTGTAAAAACCTCGAACAACAGGTCTATAAATGTACCCATGTGTGTCTGTATTTGTGTAGTCCAGTGTAATGTGTGATTTTCACGGTCATTATTTGTAAGATCAAAAGACAACATCAACGAGAACAAGAACAGCTAGACGAACTCATTTTTCGATTGTGTATTTAATACGCGTCACTTTAATATTAAATGTTACTCATCAAATCATACGCTCTCCGAGACACCAGATCGAATGTGAACTGTACATGTTTTTTTTATAACAAACGGCAATACACTTGTCCCATCCAACACCGTACTCTTTGTTCCACATGCATCGCAGCGCTGCGGGCAAGTCGCATTGCCAACGGAATTTTCAATCTAAGAACAATTCCGTTTGGCACGCAACTCAATAATAATAATAATAATAATTAATCGATTAAAATCTGTTTAAACTTAACCTGATAACTTGGTACTCTTGCACCTTCGACCTTCGATTTCTGTCGAGGCTGCCTGTAAACTAAACTTAACTAAACTATAACTTAAATAGAATTTGTTGCATTTCAATCGCGCAAACAAAACTTTGTTCAAATTTAAAGCAATTACTGCAACAACAAACTTACTATTAACACACGTACACACACAAACACACATAGCAATTCAAATCTTCGGACTGCCGATTATAGTTAACACATTTTCAGATATTTCAGATCTATATAGATTTAGCTTATTGTGAATTGTATAATTCATTCAAACTAGACACAAAACGAAAGGAAAATACAAATCAATACTATAACTGAGCATGAAAACATAAACTTTTTGATACTACTTACTACTTTTTTGTTACAATATACAATTTACATTTATGTAATGTAGCTAGCATAAACAAAGAGAGCGAAAAGCGAAATATTTTTTAAACAATTTTACAAGACGAAACGAAGGGAGAAGCAAATCTATCTAATTGAACTATTTACATTGCTAACTGACTGTAAACTGAGCCATAAATCACTCTATATAATCTAACTATTTTGTAACTAAAGCGATCCGTTTGTTGTTGTGGCTTCTTAAGTGCACTCGCTAATCTACTGACCGAACTGAAGTTCGTATCTTTGATATAATAAATGGCTGGCAAATCTCTCAATGGCCTCGCAAAACGCTCATTGTACCATTTTGTTTCAGTTGTTTCATTTGTTTCTCTGCCAAATTCGGCCCACTGTTGATTTGTTATCGATATTTAGAAAATATCGAATTCTATCTATTTAGTTTCATTAGCTAACTTTGTAAGCCTTTCGCCAATAACTGAGAGTCGCATCTTTTTTGTAAGAATCTATATAAAAAAAAAACAAAAACGAAACTATTTTGTTGTTGAACAGCAGCTGTAAAGAAGAACGTGTATTTTGTTAAAGTTGTACTTATACATACTCTATATGAATATTTTTATCGAATGAATGTAAAAAAGAACAATACACACGAATTTTTGTAAAAAATTAAAATCAATTGTAAATTTTCACATAACTCAAAAGCAAATTAGGTTTTCTTAATCTTAAGCGTTCGCACAAATACAAAAACGAAATTAAAAAAAAAAAAAAAAACTGTTATGTTTTGGATTGTTTTTAATCTTGTAAGAACATTATAAGTTACCCAAAAAATGAGTTTGCATTATTTTTGAAACCAATTAACTTTCACTAAGAAGATAAAGTACTTTTCAAATGGGGAAGTTGTTCAAAGTGAAAACCCTTGATTGATTGACCAACTGCAGCTCACAGGTATGTTCGAAACTGGAACCAAAAAAGAAAACATTCTGTTTCTAAACTTTTAAAAGGTTTTTATGTAAAACATTTGCTATTTGCTGTGCAGGTAATCTTGAGAGTAATCAGGAGGTCTTCAACTGGATACTGGAGCAGAAGGCTGATCAGAGTATTGAGCTTATCAACCGGGATCAGCTAATTGAGTATATAGCCAGCAGAGACTTTTTAGCGGTTGTTTTTTGTAAGTATGCAAACTTTAAGGTATTCGCTAAGTACGAACTTCTGAAAACAAGACAAAATACATCTCTATACTATCTCTATCTGTATATCACTCAGATGGTATAATTACGCGCGCCCACTAAAAACTGTAACTGCCCAAAAACAAGCAAAAAGCATATCAAAATTTCAAATAACTTAGGACAAATTGCAGGGTATACATATATGTATTATGCTCATAGGTATTTAAAATTAATGTTTCAGACAAAGAGGATGATCCGGACTCGCCACGTGTATTGCGACACATCGAACTGATCGACGACGAAGCTGCCGAATATGGCATTTATATTGTGAAGATGAACGATAAACTGATGGCCAAGAAATACGGTTATCGCAATCCTCCGGGTCTGACATACTTCCGCAAAGGCAAGTACATAAACTACGATGGCGATATTGATGACGAGGAGGAGGTGCTCGATTGGCTGACAAGTCCGGCCAACATGGAGATGACCGATCATATCGAGCAGGTTAATCGAAAAATGTTCGAGAAAATACGCAAGAATTCAGACTATGTGGCCGTCATATTCTGTAAGTAACTGTTTTTTAGCCAGTTTCAATAGAGGTAAATATCGATACCGTTTCGATACCTTTTACAGACAGCGAAGAGTGCAAGCAGTGTCCTCGTGTCCTTGCCGAAGTGGAGCACATCGACGACGATGCCGATAAGGCAGGCATCGACTTTGTCAAGATTGACGACAAGCAAATGGCCAAGGAATATGGTGTCTTCGCGCTGCCCGCCATTGTCTTCTTTAAGCCCACATCGAAAGAGCCAGTTATATACGCCGGTTAGACTTGACTTGTGCCTATAACTTATTGTAAGATCATGTTTCAATTCTGTCAATATTTACAGGGGATCTTTATGAAGAAGAACAGATCCTATCTTGGTTGCTTACGCAAAAGGATCCAAGTGGAGATGTTATTGAAGATCTCGAAGGCGAACGACTCGTTCAATTGATCGAAGAGTCTGGCTCAATTGCAGTGTATTTCTGTAAGTTGAGAAGCCCCAAACAACGTGCGATATATTTAACAAATACATACGTATTATCCATCTAATTTGTTAAGCCTATCAAGCGTTTATCAACTGCAATCGGTTTGGTGGACGAAGCTTGTATCGAGTCCAGTAGTAACCCTATATATCGGGTACCTTATTTCTACTTTGTAGCATACTTTGCAGCGTCTCTAAAGTGTTGTCTCTCTCACAAGATTTTCTAACATTTAGTAATCCATATATGTAGATTTAATGTACTCGATTTGAGCTTCGTTCACTCTTTTGCGCAAACAGTTTGCAGTACTTTATCATTCTATATCATTTATATATCTTAGGATAACCTCAGTACTTAGTTTATAAGCAATTATTATCAGCGCTCAACTGTATCTAACCTACAAGACTTTTTACAACAAAAATTTATATATTTCTATTTAAAAACCAAAACTAAAAAAATGAAAACAAAACTACCAACAAAAAAAACAAACTTAGGGAACAAAACGAAGTGCGATATTTGCAATTCGAAAGCGGCGCGAAAGGCGCGCATGAAAAAGGAGCGTGAACAGCATCAACAGGATGGCGGCATTGCCAGTGCTGCTGCCGCCTTTGGCAGCGATCCTGAGGGCGGAGCTGCTGCCGAGGCTGGCGGTGCTGGGGCTCTCGGAGGTGGCGAGGGTGGAGCAGCGGATGCCGCAGCATTGGCTGGCAAGAACGATGATGGTAGCGCAATTCGTGACATATATCAAATAAATGGAATGAGTCCAAGAATGTTTAACCACACCACCGAACCCGACATACAGACACATACACTTAAACACACACATCCCCACATATACGCGGAAGCACCTCCAATTGTATGAGAATGTCTTACCCATATCACTTTGCTGTAGCGCACCTGAGAGATCCCCACTCGACACTCTCTATCACTCGATCCGCCCACTCTCTCTCTCTCTCTCTCTCTCTCTTGCTGTCTTTCTTTATCTCTCTTTATACCATATTTATATTCTGTATCTTTGCACCTTTGTTTTATACTCTACTCAATGCTTTATCTCAACACAAGTATCCAATCTGTTCCCGATTTGTGCTTAGTTTATGTGTAGTGCTTGCTCGTAGTACGTTCTATTGCTAGTCCCCCCCGGCACCCCCGTCTAGTGTGCAGTCTTTGTTATAATATGCATATTTCCCTTGCCCCAATCACGATACTTCTCTAGATGCCGACGGCTGTGAACAGTGCACCAAAGTGCTTGAGGAGCTCGAGAACATTGACGACGATTGCGACAAACATGGCATAACGTTTGTCAAGACCCGAGACTTCTCTGTAGCCGACGGCTATGGTGTGCACGAATATCCTGCCCTGGTCTACTTTGAAGGCGGCATACCTAATGTATTTGAAGGTGAGAAGAAGGCCAAGATCAAGATCAATGATCTTTATTCTATAAACATTTAATGCATATTCTTCTTTATTCTATAATCATTTAATCATTTACAATTCATCAGGTGAGCTCAGCGAGGAGGAGGAAGTGCTACAATGGCTGATCACACAGAAGACAGAGGATCGCATCGAGTTGATCACCCGACAAATGCTCGAGACTATGGTCGAGGAAACCCAATATCTAGCCGTATATTTCTGTAAGTTGCAAATAGAAATGAGAAAAAACACTTTTTTCATAATGTCACACAATATAAATTATTATCCCCTGGCACCACCACTGCACCACTGCACCGCCGCACCACACTGCACCACCAACACCAACCAAATCCAATAAAAAAACAAACATATATATCCTTCCACAAACCAAACGATCCTCAGTACCGGCTGAGCGCAAGGGCAAGTCACCCGCGTACTGTCGAAGTTTCTGTTCCCCCTCTAGTCTTAAAGAAAGCAACCTGACCTCCACAAGCAAACACTCATCCAGCCAATTCGTACAAAGCTACATGTCACGTAAAAGAAAACGTATCGCAAAACAAGGTATTCCGTGTATACAAATCGCAACTCCCAATCTATCTATCTATCTATCTATATATATAAAGACTATCGTTTCGTATAATCAATTCGCATGTCGCCAGCTCTAACCAGATAAACCAGATAATTCTACAATAATAAACCTACTCTCATACTGTTGATATTGTTGTTGTCTTCTTCTTCTTCTCGTTTACTAAACAAGGCTTCTAATTGTATTACCGACCAAACTAAATTGTACCAGATTATCAATTTGTCTTTTACCAGTTTCCCCCTCTCTTTAAAGAAAGTTGCGAATTTTTGTTGTAACAGAAAATTTAGTTTGGGCGCGAATATCTTTTGTTTTCTGCGTTTTCTTAGCTGCATTCGATAACTCTTCTAACTGACTTACTACACAGCCAACGCTTCACATTCTTATAGCCATATCCATAAATGGGATATATTACTTATATATTTATAATTATTCATTTCAGATAAGATCAATTGTAATATCTGTGATCAGATATTGGAGGGCTTGGAACTTATTGATGACGAGTGCGATGTCTTTGGCATACATATGGTTAAAATCCAAGATCCTCAATTGGCCAAACGTTACTCCATCAAAACCTTCCCGGCCTTGGTTTACTTCCGGTTGGTATAGGCTGGATAGGGTTTTAAGGTTTGGAATATCCTCAATAAATATTGATTTCATTATAGCAATGGTAATCCGCTGCTCTTTGAGGGCGATCTACAAAATGAACAGTCCGTGCTAGAATGGCTTATTGACGATGATAATCGTGAGTTGGCCGATGAGATCGAAGAAGTTAATGAGCGCATGTTGGATCGTCTCATGGCTGAGTCCACGTTGCTCGTAGTTTTCTTTTGTAAGTAGCATCTTAACATCATATGCAAGTTAAAGAACTTATATGAGAGCTTTGCTTATAGATGATGACGACTGTGCTGAGTGCGAGGAGATACTGGAGGAGCTGGAAGAAATCGACGGCGAAGCTGATATGTTTGGCATTGATTTTGTAAAGATCGCCAGCGTTGAGGCAGCCAAGAAATACGAAATTGTCAATATACCATCTCTGGTATATTTCCGGTAAATATCAGCTTGGTCCCCCTTTCAGGATGATAATGTTATTGTATATTATTCCCTTTACTCTCCATAGAAAACAAGTGCCAGTGCTGTATGACGGCGACATGCATCAGCATGACAAGGTCATCACCTGGCTAACATCACAGGATGTATTCGAAATTAAAAACGAAATCGAGGAGGTCAATCGCAAAATGCTTGACAAGTTGCTCGAGGAAAACGAATTTATATCCGTGTTCTTCTGTGAGTTTAATATGTACATTTTTTATATAGATTTCTAATTTAATATTGTTTCATTTTAACAGACGAACACAATCAGTTGGACAGCACGGCTGCACTGGAGAAACTAGAGAACATTGACAGCGAAACGGATAATCTGGATATAACATTTGTGAAGATGGCAGATTCGCGTTATGCCAAGAAGTGGGGAGTTACCAAACTGCCAGCAATGGTCTATTTCCGCCGTCGCTTTCCCAGCATATACAGAGGTAAGTTTATGGTATAGATCTTGGAGTTAAATATTACACATACTGAAACCTTTTGTACTGTGTATGGTATAGGTGACCTACTGTCAGAGGACGAAGTGCTCGAATGGCTACGCAAGAATCGTTTCCGTCAGCCCGAACTAAATATATTTATGTACGCCCTGATAGCTCTGGCGGTGGCGTTTGTTGTCTACACGGCCTTCCTGCTGCAGTGCTTTAAGCCAGCTCCGCCACCACCTGTGCAGCATCCAAAGCAATCGTGATGAGATCCACCATCCATTCACATGCATGAGTGCCGCCTGGCTTCGTTTCTACTGCTGCTGCTGTGGAACTGGAAATTGTTGAAGAACATATACGATATTATTTATACTACTACAAAGGCCTGCCTGCGTGTAGAGAGAGACCGAGAGGGAGGACGAAGAGAGCAAATGAAAAAATGTAATAAAAACTATACAACACATACACACACACATCACTCACTCAGCTACACACACACACACACAGACAGACAGTCACGTCTCATCTTAAAGAATGTAACGAACTTTCATCATGCAAATCGTCTAAATTAGACGACAAATATGTTATGAAATGACTTTATAACGACATCAATGAGAAACGCTGCCCCAAGTATTGTGCGATAGGAGAGAACAAAAGAAAGAGAGTCCCTGGTGACAAAACATTGCAAATATTACATAAACAATTATTATAATAAAAATCCGTTGCTTTCACAAACAAATAAAGAAACCACCTCAGACAGTTTTAAACCAATCAATCAATTAGTCAATCAATCAAGCAATCATTTGACTTGACTTCAAGCGAGAAATAAACCAATCAACACTCAAGTCATAGTAATTACTTTTAAATTAATATTTAAATACAATTACAATATAATACTTATTCTATGATTAAAGCAAAATGATAATTTTTACAGTAAACTATTACGGATTAATAAAACATAATTCAAATTCTTGAATAATATTCTCTATATAGTTTTAATACATAGGTTAGAAGGAATATATATATGGAAACAATATGAACCTTTCTCTCAGGGCTGCAGGTCAGCCTTTTTGCGGTCAAGAGTGTCCGTCTAGCCGGGAAAACTATCCATATTTTACTCTATCCAGAAATCTGTCCTGTTTTTGTTGTCCCAAATAAACCGTAATTGATATATGACTTTAGTTAAATTGTTCTTGAAATCATGCTATAACCACATAATTTGTATGTAAATCTTTAAACTAATCTATCGATCTTTTATCGAGCTTTAATCAGTTGCATATTATAAAAAGTTATATGGATTAGACACATCTTGCGTATATAATAAAAACCATTAATACTGCAGTATTAAAATGTATATAAATGTATAAACATACTATGCAATTTTAGTCTTTTTCCAATCAAAACCCTATTTTCCTGAGTTTATTCCTTGTTCCTGCCTTGCTGGAGGTACCTTTTACCTCAGTTTTCTCTTTAATATATTGCACTTATAAATTATTCATTTCACTTATCAGTCTGAATTTTCAGCCGATAAATACCTTGCCAATATTCTTTTGGTTTCAAAGGTTGTTTCTGCTGAAATTTCAGTGCGGTAGCTACCTTGATATTGTTGAATTATGGGGTGATATTTGTAAACAGACTCGTGCGTGATAAACAATGTGCTAATGTTGTCAATAGGAGATTGCAATCTACTTGATATACATTTATTATTATTAAATTATTTTCACCTCGCAGCGAGAGATATCAGCCAGGGGTATCTACCACTTTGAAGTTATCAGTCTGAATTTTCAACAGGAAAACAAAAAGCTTTGTGGCTCACAACGCTCGCCAGCCACATGACTGTTGTTAAGTGGGTCCCTCTGGCCGATAGCGCCAGCACTGTCAGTTATCTCTGGTGAAATTTCAGGTTGGCAGCCCTTAGCCAGTACTAATATCATTTTAATTACAGTGACAGCTCGCTATGGCGAAACTGTAGGCATGCAGAGTTATAAATGATGTTGGTTTAGGTGTTGACTGTTTAAGCGGAGATTTTAATATCCAATTGCGTGAAAGGGGTGTCTTAGGGTTGTAGTTCACTGTCAAGGAATTCTGTAGATACTTTCTGAATATTTTCGTTGCTCGACTGTAATGTGAACACATTTTCAGCTCGATAACTTAAGAGAGCTCTTAAGAGCTCTTCGTACGGATCCACTTGATATCTTTGACTAGATATGACGATATAGGAGAAGGTATATAAGGTATCTGGGTTGGTCTCTGAGTTAGAAACCCATTGGCGCCATGAACGATCACAAGTTGCTGGTGGCCAAAATTGTGGTCATTGTGGTCCTGCTGCTGGTCACTTTGATCTTCTGCTTCATTCCATATGTGCTCAATCGTTGGTTCAAGTGGACCAATCGGGCGCAGACAAATGCACGCGACTTTCTGGCCGTGCTGTGCCTGCTTAACTTCGGTGGCGGTGTGCTAATTGCCACCACATTCATTCACATATTGCCTGCTGTCGTAGGCACAGTGGATGCACTGCAGCAATGCGATATGCTGGTGACGACACCGTTCGCCCTGCCCGAGATACTCATGTGCACCGGTTTCTATCTGATGTATTCCATTGAGGAGTTAATGTACTTTGTGGTGGGTCAGCAGCAGCGTTGCAAGCGGCAGGCATTGCAGCGGGCAGAGAAGGCTGAAAAGGGAGTAGAGCTGACAGAGGAGCAGCAGCAGCAGGAGCAGGAAGTGACGGTGGTGGTGGGTCAGAGGAAGAGGAAGAGCAACCCAACTGGTTGCGTGGCCTTGGCATCATTGTGGCTCTCTCGTTGCACGAACTCTTTGGCGGCATGTCCATTGGCCTGGAGGGCAGTGTGGATACTGTGTGGTTCATGTGCGGTGCCATTGCGGCCCACAAACTGGTGCTGGCCTTCTGTATCGGCATGGAGATAATGATGGCACACACACGGTGGCTAATCGCAGTTATTTACCTGGTTGTCTTCTCCATTGTCACGCCCATTGGCGTGGGCATTGGCATTGCGGTCAGCGAGTCATCCCACGCGAATGAGCCCAGCATCCCGGCAGGCATACTGCAGGGCATCGCCTGTGGCACTCTGCTCTATGTGGTCTACTTTGAGATTGTGGCCAAGAATCATGCCGGCTGGCGCATCTTTCTCTGCTCCCTGGCCGGGTTTCTGCTCATGTTTGGCTTGCAAATTGCAGGTGAGTCTGCACTCTCAATAGTTCTATATAACATACAGTTAATTCGAATTCTTTCACAGTGGTTGAGGCCAAGGGCAAGGGCTCATTTGTGTGTCCTGCAGGCATGAAGAGCCAGACATAACTTTGTTCTACTAAGGAGAAAAGATGAACAAATAAAATTCAAATTAAAACCGTTAGGCAGTTAGGTATATCCCCCATATTTGAATGTATGACTTTGCCTATCAGCCGACAAAGTAGCTGGAATCAGTTCGATCAGTCGAGTGTGGAAGTGAAGCGAGCGCGCAATCTACTTCCCAGGCAGTTGGCAATAATTTCACCTGTCAATCAGTGAAGGCACCTTTAATTTACAACTCTCTGATAGGCCACGCATACTATATGTGGCCTGTCTGCTGGCGATTTTCAGGCATTCGTGATTCGCATTCGATTGTGCAATGATGTACGGAGTAGTAAGCTCGACGCCGGTGGATGAGGTGCGTGGCTCAATAATGGATAAGGTTGCAAGGGCAGTCACGGGCGACCGACATGCACTGCTGGTGGCCAAGATTGTATCCATGGTGGTGCTCGCCGTGGTCACTGTGATTTGTGGCAGCTTGCCGTATCTGCTGAATCGCTGCTTTAAGTGGACCAAGAAAGATCCCAAGGAGACACGCGCCTCGAATGTGGTGCGTTGCTTCATCTACTTTGGCGGCGGTGTCCTCTTGTGCACCACCTTGCTGCACATGCTGCCGGATGTTATTGAGGTGGTGGAGCTACTGCAGCAATGTGGCTATTTCGTCAAGACACCGTTTGCACTGCCCGAAATGCTCATGTGCACTGGATTCTTTGTGATGTACGCACTGGATGAGGTAATGCACAGGGTTATGATACATCATCAGAAGAAACTGGACCGCCGAGAGACGGAGGCCAGCCAGGCCTTTGCACGTGGTAGTAAATTGAAAAACAGCATTCTTGTTAGGAAGGACAGTCAGAAGATTGCTGAGGAGCTAGCAATGCAGGTGAAAGCAACAGATCAGAAGGAAACTGAGTCCAAAGCGACGGAACTGCAGCACACTGAGCCAGAGAAACTTTCAGGCAATGAGCACCTACAACACGATCATGGACACAGTCACGGTCAAGGTCACGGGCATTCACACTTGCCTCCAGGCGATCCCGATAGCACCTCAATGCGTGGACTGGGCATTATATTGGCCTTGTCGCTGCACGAACTCTTCGAGGGCATGGCCATTGGGCTGGAGGGCACTGTCGCCACAGTGTGGTTCATGTTTGCCGCCGTCGCAGCCCACAAACTGGTGCTGGCCTTCTGTGTGGGCATGGAGCTGCTGGTGGCCCGTACTCGCCCATTTCTGGCCATTGTCTACCTTATTACGTTTGCCATAGTCACGCCCATAGGCATTGGAGTGGGCATTGCTATTAGTCAGCAGGAAAACGCAAATCAACCAAGTGTTCCATCGGGCATTCTGCAGGGCATCGCCTCGGGCACACTGCTCTATGTGGTGTTCTTTGAGATACTCACAGAGAATCATGCCGGCTGGCGGGCATACGTTGCTGCACTGGCTGGTTTCGGCGTTATGTTTGGATTGCAAATACTTTGTAAGTTGATTGATAACCATTATCGGAGATAAGAAAGAAATTTCGCTATTGGTTTTGATGGACACATGCTTGTCTTAAGTTATCAATGGGAATTAGCTTAATATCACTTAAGTTATGACTTTCAAGTCTCGGTACAAGTGGAATTTGCTCAGTTTCTAATAAATCTATTATGTTCTTTTTCAGCTGCCGAAGCGGAAGGACCTGACAGTACCAGTTGTTCGTAGTCTCAAATCACAGCGGTGCACAAATTACTTTGCGGCATAGTTAGGAATAGAATAACAAATTCGCATGTACATTTATTTATTGCCGTGAACAATGTGCCATAAGTACAAATAAGAATAAATATTATTGATTAAAACATTTAATTCAAATGTTAACATTGCGGGCATTTTCTTATTTGCTTGGTGTGTACACACTGTTCACCAGCATTAATTTAATACAATCAGAAGAGTTTTATTTTAATAATAAATTTGCAGTATTACATTCATTACAATTTAGGTAATATTTATAAACAATTTTTATTCAATAATATTTATTTATATAACATACACGCAGTTGACCGTACGCCACTGACTTCATTTACAGTCACTACCGCTCTAACAGCTTGGTTAACAGCTCGTTTGAGCTTAACATTGTGCTAACAGCTACATTTGAGCATAACAGCGCGTTAACATGTTTAGCGGCATAACAGTTTGTAGTTGTGGAATCGAACGGTCGTGTGAGCGGAAGAATCGCAAGTGAGAAATTCAAAGCAGCAATAAATTCGTAAATCTTTTGTGTCATTAACTTTCGTGTGAACGTGCTAAGTTATAAATTAAACACAAATCGTTTTGATTTGTTTGAACCAGTTTTTGCGTCTGAATTATATGTTAACGTATCTGCGTCTCTCTCCATCTCTGTCCGACTCGTGCTGTCTTCGAAAGTGCGTGTGTTTGTGGGTGCATTTGTTTATTCCAGCCGCCAAATACTTTGGGTGAACTTGCGTTGTTGGGCGGTGCTGTCATTGCCCCCGCCTCCCCCCACAGTTCGTGCTCGGTGCAGAAAAATCGAAACTCCCGCACGTTGGGCAGATGCGTAGCAGTAACTGCGTGAAAAAGCGAACAAACAAAGCAAAGCAAATTAAAAGGTGAACCGGAATAAAAGAGGAAACAGTTAAAGTAAAGAAAAATTGACGCAAATCAGTGCAAATGCCAGAGCGTGACACGAACATTCTGTTTAATTGGTAAAAATAGACCCTTAATCTGTTGTACTTTTGCATAACAGAATCGTAACGAAAACACACCTGACAATAATTGTTTACCAAACTGTTGTGCAATTTAAATAAATACTCACACACAGTTACAGCCAAACGCACAAAGACAACTTGGAACAATCCGTAACTGAGCTTTACTTTTTATGCAGAATATTTATGCCTTGCACCCACTGTGCTAACTGTAAACAAAATAAAGAGGAATTCGCAAGTGCTTTACATTTTGTTTATACAAAGACTGCCCCCCACTACTCGAAATATAAGGAGCAAAACCATTGTCATACGACTCGAAATGTAAACTCTTTATTTTAACGAATTAAATAATAACAACAAACCGACGAGCAATCATCGCAAAATGGTTGTAATTTAGCAGAATATCAACGGAAAACAACGGTGGAACGAGCTTTAAAATCGACTTTAAGCAGGTGCGTGATTTTCTCAAGAACTTTATCTAAAAATAATATTATAAATGTCAGTTTTTTCAATATGTACTGAGGGCACATTGACCTTGTTGCGGCTTACGCTTTTCGATTTTGGCCACACACATGTGTGTAAAATAAAAAAAGAGGAAGTATGTTGTGAATTCATACTCATAAATATTGTATACTCGTATATATATTTCCATTTGCTATATAGACACATCGTATGATTAATGCTTTCTTTGCCTCGCTGGCGACCGACGCAATTGCCGCAGTCAGCCAGCATTTCTTTTCAATCATATGGGTTGCTATTTTTGGCTTTTGCTTAATATCTTATTAAAGCTTCTTCCATTTTTTCTTTTCAATATTTTGCGTCATTGCCTCGTGTGCAGAAAATCATATTTTTTAACAACGCAATTGAGAAAGTCATTAAAAACAAGAAGTTTAACAAACAATATGCAGTTTATTATTGTAAGCTGTGTGCAAATGTTTTACTCACATCTTCCACATATTTGTACATATATATTCGTCATCTGTTTTGTAATGTGGGAGACACACAGCCACGGTAAATACAGAAAGCCATAAACGTGCTGATAAGACCTACACATATGGAAAATCACCGATAGATAAGTACGTTTAAATGTAGTTTTTGTGTGTCCGAAATGGGTAACAGAGCATTGAAGACAATGAAGTTGAGTTTAATATCGCTTGGGTATGGCCTTTATCTAGTAAAATAAATGATTCATTATGTTTTTAATCCATAATCAATCATATTGTAGGTTCTTTAAACCGTTCAATGAATAGCGGTCTTCTTTTTTTATCAAATAACCTCAAGAAATCAAATTGACTACGATATCGTTATGGTCTGTCGCCTTTAATTCAACCCAAAAGCAATTGAATTAAATTAAACAAGCATAAATTGCTTAAATTAATTGATTATCTCGCACCAATTCGACTGCTCGACGAGACTGCGAGGATTTTCAGCACAGTTTTTGGGCCAAGTTATTTGCATAAGCCTCGAAGTCGATGGGGAATGGAAACCGCATTGGAAGTGTGGGGCGCGGCACAGTTTTTGGGGCAGCCAAAAAGAAAAAAGAAAAAGAAGTCAACACACGCGCCGCCATTTTGTCGTTTGTCTTCGGCCCAACCATTTGAGTTTTATTGTTTTCGTCTGTCTGTCCCCTGCCCCCTATGCCAGTGTAACTCAGTGTCAAGTGGCACATTGGGCTTACTTGCAAGTACAACTACACATACGATAGATGGATACATGGAATTATGTCGGATATAAATGGATGATGGCTCGGGCTGTGCATGGACACTTCGATGGTTTCGCTCTTTGGTTTCGGGGCAATGCTCAACGACGCGACGTCGGCATTCGATGTTTCTGTTTATCGTTCTTTGTCTAAATGTAAATTTGATTTAATGTAATCGAAAACCATTCTGCAGTCACTTCTTGTTTGTTATTTGTTCTATCCTTGAGTCCAATGTCTTTGCATTTCGATGGCGTAATGCACTCAACTTCAGCGTCAATCCCTCTATCTATAGGTCATGCCAAACTGGCTTTAAGTAATGTATGATCATAAGCCGAAAACTCGTTTCTAATTGTTGCAATTCTCATGTTTGCGAAATATTCAGAATTGAGTACAAAAACTCATTTAAATTTGACTGCACAAAAAAATAAACATCAAATTGAGTTGCATAAAAACTGAAGAGTTCTTGACTCTTTAAATAGTATTAATAGTTGAATATTTAGTATGAATATAAGTAAAGTAAGACTAGGATGAGTTATACATATCTATTTACAGATGAGAAGCTTTTTAGTATCAAGTCTAATCAGTTTTAATGTCTATATAGTACTTTATGTTAAATAATTATCGAAAAACTGAAATTAAAGTGCTTAAAACTATCATACAAAACGTTATTTAAGTTCGTTGTTCTTTTGAACTTTAAAGTCTTGCTAAATCTAGTCAAACTTGTATATCTTGCAAACGTTCGACTCGTAAAAATGTTAATTTTATTTATCAAGTAGAAAATAAATATTGACAAACAGACAACGACAGACAACAACAACAGCAGCTAAATAAATAAAAAAAAAAAACAGCTGCCCAGCTGATGATGAAACCGGTAAGCTCTTTTTTTTTTGTTTTTTGCATTCAAATGAGCTTCAACATTATCGTAATGTGTGTCAGTGTTAAGAGTCCAACAGCTGATTGCACTGTGAATACGTATACACTCGTAGTAGCAGCGCACACATGCTATGAATACATGCTCGGATGCAAAATAAAAGTGAAAAAGGAGAGGAAAAAAATCAATAAAACAGAAGAGAAAAAAATAACAATAAAGTCCAAACCGGTTCATAGCAGCTGCGTGAGATGCCTTCAAATGTCTTCTTAATGATTATGATAATGATGGCGATGAAGATGATGATGATTGGAATAATGATGATGTTCATGTTGGGAGTGGGTGCATTTGCATCCGCTTTAAATAACACTTTAATTCTGA
The DNA here is from genome assembly GCA_018903425.1 of Zaprionus nigranus. Taxonomy (NCBI): domain Eukaryota; kingdom Metazoa; phylum Arthropoda; class Insecta; order Diptera; family Drosophilidae; genus Zaprionus; species Zaprionus nigranus. Next base: position 278,748 of record JAEIGD010000062.1, on the reverse strand, counting down.
ACAAACAAGGAAGCTAACAATTAATTGAATACCCTGAAGTTCTGCTCAAATGAATCCTACAACTGTGTACTGTCACATAGATTTCATTAGAATCTCTTTAACGAGTCGCTTAATATGAAAGATACTCTCTATTTATTGTTATATCTTCTGCCCTGTTATTATCTCAGACGTCATCTTTCGCCTGCTCTGCGTATATGATAAATCTTGAGAACGTAAATACTATTCAAATATTAGAACATATCAAAATTTGAGCTTATGTTGGGGTAATTTCATATGAATATCTTAGATAAACAGTCAAAGAATGTGAAGAATGCAAGTATAAAGAACAAACGCACATGAAACACAATCAGCAGTTACTTAAAGTTTCCTCACGTGTCTGTCAGTTATGAAGTTTGTAAGATTTATTAAGTATATTAAATTTGGTATTGCAATATCACATAATAAATGAGTTTAGCATGCAATTTGCGAATTAATTGTTCGCCTTTGCCCCAGAACTTGCAACTTTGCTGCCGCACTGTTGCCGCAGGACACGCACATAAATTTCATTCCAGATTGTTAAAATGAAAACTTTGCTGCCACAGGATGCAAGGCAAGGCAAGGTGGGGTAGGGTCGTTCTTCACGTGCTTATCGCATGACCGTTAAGCTGCCATTTGCATAAAATAATAGTGAAAGAAATACGATGAGAAACGAATGTGCAAACCAGAAATAAGAAGCAGGTATTAGAAGTTGAAAGAGGGGAAAACAACGACGTGCAACAAAGTAATTTTATCATCAAATGTGCAAAATGCGCAAACGTGACGCAACGAACGTCATTGGCAAACACACGAAATGTCAACAGATCAAGAAAGTCAAGAAACTTAAGTTCTGCACTAAGATTAAACCGAGACAAATGCTTATATCCAATAGAATTATCTTAAAAGTAGAGATAAATTTCTAGAAATTACAATTCAATTGGATCAAAGGGGAAACTTAGAGTTGAAATAGTTCTCAAATTCATAATAAAATAATAATATTATTACATACATATTATTATATATACACGTATTATTTTCAATGTTTAAACAGTTATTTTGTAATTGATAAATAAATATAGTAACCACTAAGAATATGATTCATTATGTTGATTCTGAAACATATTCAATTCGAGCTGCGTAATATCAGTAATAAGAGAAGAGTTCCTCGTCAGATATCATTTCTTCTAGTGACACACACACACACACATACAATTTATCCGTAAGAGTATTTATAATGTCAACTGGTAATTTTCCACTGTCTCCCGAAACAAACAAAGAGCTATTTCAGGGCAAATAGTGTTAGTGTTAGTGGTTGAAAGAAGTTATAAGGAAAATTGAAGAAAACAAACAAACATAGCGCGATACGAGAAGAAGAGGAAGAGAAGGAGGCAGAGAGAGAGAGAGAGGGAAAGGCAGAGGCAGAGAGAGTGTATGTATAATGCACCGAGGGGGTGAGCGATGGTGTGTTGTGAATCCATATCTCAATCAACGCAAAGAGCGTGTAGTTTAGTTGCCCAGAAGTCGTCAAATCGTCGTCACATGTTCTCAGAGTCGTGATTCGATTTCAAGCCGCGATGGAAACTTTAAGAAAACAAACTCAACTACTTATCAATTGAGTTCATGTAAACAAAGGAAATTTATCGCCAGCGTAAGTAGAACAATTGAGTGTTGGAAAACAGCAAATAGCATAAAGTTCATAGAGAGGAAAGCAGACAATAGAAAGACAAAGTTCGGCAGCCAGTTAACTCTTGCGATTTGACAGCGTAATTGCATCTGCAGTCACTTAGTTAGCCTTGATTATAGTCGAGTCCTTAGAACCTACGGCCTTGCCCCGCCATCCTCGATGCTAATCTAGCAGATTGCCCTCTCGATGTTGTCCTTGCGCGCAACTTGTCAGTGTGAATACTTAAAGCGCACTTTTAATTTTCTTCTCACTGCGTCAATTTGTAGATTTCTCTTTTTGCATTTCGTCCCTTCTCTCTTCTCTCTCTCTCTCTGTCTCTTCCTCTTTTGTTGTACCGTTAATCGGTAATACGCTGTTTATCACCCTTTTAACTGCGCTTCGTAATTAACTTAAGTAAATTAATGTTTTCTGCATAAAGTTTTCGAACAAGTTCATGAATTATTCATGACAGCACTCAGCTCGATTGATTGCGGTTACAGTACTGATATCGAATGCAAATATAAATGCATAAAATGGATTATTTTTTATTAAGTTTCAGTTTCAGTTATACAAAAAAATGCGAATGCATAAATTAAAATACAAATTTATCGAATCGATTCAAACATTTATAAATATTTATCGCATACGTATTTAAATATACAGATAGAAAGATATCTATAAATACACTTTTTGTTTACAGGGTATACGCCTTGCTTGCAATTAGCATATTTTGCAAATTTCATCTAGATTTGCAGCTGGCTTTGAATTTGCATTTAAGCTAATTGCAATTTGAAATTCAACCTTTAACCTCCCATGACGCCTTTGCGTGCATGTCAAATGTGGAAAAATATTAATGGGGTACCCCCTATAAATTGTACCTTCGACCTTCGAGTTGTTTTCTGGGCATTCGCCTTAAAGGGAAATGGGGAAAGATACGAAAAGATATGTAAAATATTGTTTATCTTGAGAACATAAATATGTCCGTATCATATATAGAATTATTATTGTGACAGTTTATGGGGAATATATATTGGCGAGCGAAGGAAAAAATGCCTGTAAACATGTCATGAAACATTTTGCGCTGCTCAAAGAGATTTTTCTTGTTTGGTGAAAATGGAGAGAAATATCGCAGCGGTAAATCTCATTTCATATGCACAGCAGGCGCACACACGAGTGAGCACAAGCACACACTCACACACACACACACCACACACAGAAACCTTGTATAAAAATCAATAATAAACGCCTTTTTGTGTGCCTGTGTGTGTATGTGTGTGTGTCTGGCCGCAGAACTTTGTCAAGTTTAAGGCAAAAAACATAAATAATCCTTTAACACGCGTTCGCTGCCTGCCGCGTGCCTGTGCGTGTGCCTTTGTGTGTGTGTATCTGTGTGTGTGTTGTGCAAATGCAGTCGCCATTTTTGGCTGCTGCGCTTTATTGTTGCAATTTGTCAGTGCGGCAAAAGGGGGCGGGCAACAAAAACAACAACAACCACAGTAAATAGCCACACAGAGCGTGGCACACATCAAAGCAAGCCGCAGCACGTGTATTCGATGTGTGTGTGTGTGTACTTTGCCAGAGTGACACCTTTTTTGCATGCACTTGTTTGCCTGTCACACATTTTTTTTTGCTGCTTCCCCCAACAAAGCGTCAACTGAAGGATTTTCCAAGCAGAACGTGACAGGAGGCAAGTGTCATGTGGCTTACATATCATGTGGCAAGGCTGCGCAGCATAAACGAGCAGGCCAAGATAAACACGGGCAGAAGAAAGAACCTGAACTAGAGGCCAAGAAGATGCTTAATAAACTACTTGAATACTAGTTTTTTTATGTGGCTATTTTAGTAACTACTGCAAAACGAGTTAAATCATATCAAGGATCTTGTGTAACAGTTCTTTATTAAATTTGCATATGCACAGCCCGAAAATGTTTATCTGCTTTGCTCCTTTTCATATTATAAACCTTATAAATATGTATTCAAACTGTTAAGAGCTTAAGTTGCTGCCCCTCCTACTCTAGCTGTTGCCTTTATAAAGCCACAATGCTCAGGCAACCGCAAAGTTTGATTAGAACCTTCGTAAACTTTTTTTTGTTTTTGTTTGCCAACATGTTTTTCCAATTCTGCACCTTATGTATAGTATAGCATGTAAATCTGAAGCAGACACACAATATTTCATGTGTCCGACCCTTGACAGGTTGCAGCTCATATTGAGCATTAAATTGTTTGATAAATTGCAACTACAATGACAGGGCATAAATTAAACAATTAATTCCATATGCAATTGCTCACTTGATGTCAACTTTGACGTCGTTGCTGCCGTCGCTGTTTAAATACCCCACAGCAAAAAAAAACACCGCAAATCAATTAACGGCAAACAAGACTCGTCGGTCGCACTGCATTTAACGTCCGCCCCCCTGTCCCTCTTTATCTTCCTCTCCCCTTGACAAAGGGTTGCGGGCGGGGTCAGATAGCCATCAATTACGGCTACTACTCGGGCTACTCGTAGTCACAGTCACAGTCACAGTCGCATTCACAGTCACAGACCACCACATCAATTAAGCGAATCGCAAAAGAGAATCGAACGTTGACAGCTTAAGGGTCGGACAATCCCAATCTTGCTCATTCATAACACTTAAGGCGTGCTAAGCCAACAACAGTTCTTCGATTAGATTATTTGCTGCCTTTTCTTTGTGACTTGTTGACCATTTTAGTTAAATACACAACGTAGCAAGTCACTTTGTTTAAAAATAAACGTAGGACAAGCCCAGGATGCCAAGGCCAGCAAAAGGATATAAATAGTTAATGCAATTCTCCACCCACTGCGAACAAATTGAATTTGCTGACAGCACAACCAGCTGGGTTGCCTGAACACTCCTATATATATTATATATATATATACACTCCCATAGAGTAGAAAGCTATTACAACTTTGTGCTGACCAAAAACAGAAGAATGTATTCACGATACCATAAAATAAATTTGTATGTATATGTATATATTCTTAATCAGCATCAACCGCCGAGTGTATATAGCCTTATCCGTTAGAGACTATACCGAGCTATGGCTACCAAACTTGATGACCATATTTCTTAATATTACGCGCTGATAAAATGTATTTTAGAATTTTGCAACGCCCCTTTATATAGTTAAAAACCTAAATGCAAGCGTAGTTTTAATGTTCATACAATAACTATCACATTCAAAACTATAATGATTATTATGAAAATTAAGAGAAAAGTTATTAAAGAAACAATTTAAAAGGGGTACTGATTATCCCCCTGCAAAGTATGCAACACAAAATACGCTTAACATAGAAGTTAAGTATTCAAGAAATCGTTTAGGTCAGCAGGGTTGCGCGTGTGACACTGTCAATTAAACTCGACTGTAGTTTTCTTGCTTCTTCCAGGAAAAATAAGTACATATATATTATAAATTATAATATAAGTTTAGTATATTTGATAGTATTTTAATAGCTTTTCAGCTGTATATTTAATAGTACTTTAATAGCTTTTCAGCAATTCCCATGCGATGCAAATGGAAGCGCTTTGTTTCTCTAGCTATCGAACTGTATTCCATATTCTACTATTTAGAATTCAATTCAAGGGAACCACTCATCGGCATCGAATAGCAAATGAATCAATTTCATTAAAATTGTCAGACATTTTTATGAGGAAGAGAATAGGAAAACCTCAACTCATATTTTGTCCTTTTCGCGCTAACACGAGCAATGCAATATGAGATATGTATATATTTTCTTGTCTGATAATATCCGTTTATGAAAATGGCCTTTTATGATTGAAAGCTGAACATATGAGTATGATGATAAGCAATAAAGTTGAAATTGCTTTCTACGCCTCAGCGTGGAATGACTTTGCGTTGTGAAGATCTTAATTGCATTGGCCTAGATTTGATTCGCAAGACCTTTCATCATTGAGCAATAGGTCTAGGCGCAATTAAACAGTAAAAACCTAAATTCAACTGGTGTAGGTCAGCATCAAACCACTTTGAATTGATATCATACACACACACATACACAATCATACACACAGACATACACACACTCACAACTCGATTAGCTCTCTAATTAAGTCATAAAGTCCACGCTTATCACGTATAACATTTTTGGTTTATCTGAATAGATTCATAAAACAATATAAGTTCGTATTTTAAATGCGTACAATGTCGGCTGCTTTTGTTACACCTAATAATTAACTGGATTAGTCGGGCAAAATACTATAGTAGGGAGAGTACTATATAAAGCTCGTACACGCTTCAGGCAAAATAAAACTAGAGCTGAAATCCCGGAAGCGCATGTGGAATTGTAAACTTTTCAATGTGCTAAAGTTCATTATGATATGATGACATAAAATACAAAGTGAATAAATTAATTAAATTAAAAAAATTATGAATTATCAGAAAAAACAATTGTCTGCTTAACAATGAGATAAATCTAATATACATATAATATAAATTTATATAACAAGCATGAGGTATCTTTAAACTTTAAACACAGATAACAAATGAACATATATGTTATCTGTATTTATTTGTTGAGGTTTTAAGACTTTGAAGAGAATCCAATAATCGCAGTCTGTCTTGCAAAGCCTTAAATTCCGAAGAGTCCAACTCACATCGCTCTCTTAATGCTGCATCCCTCTCTTTGAAACCGACAGACGTACACTGTGAAAGTATTTTACTTAAATATAAGCACAACATTTAATAAAAATTCATTGATTAAGACATGCTGAATGTTTCCTCTTTAATCCGCACTGATTTGATACTGAATCTCGCATAACTTTGGCAGAGTATGCAAATGTCGAAATTGCCAATGCGAAAATCATCTTTCATTCTTATGATAATGAGCCAGGTTGACCGACAGACGGAATGGGGCGATGCTTTGATTTAAAACTGTCGCATGGTTATAGTAGCTACTATGTTATTATTAGTCCGAGCTACAGACATATGTGTATATACAAGTATAGTTATACTCAGGCGGACGGGTATGTAAATGTAGAAATCTATATATTATATGATGATGATACAGCAAGTATTGTAATTTACGCACGAAATGGGCAAAGCAAGGGCGGCAATAAAAATCAGGAATAAAGAAGGAATCGAAAGAGAAACCCATGACAAAAGGCTGGCAACTTGACAGAGAAGAGTCAAGCCAAAGACTGTGTGTCTGTGTGTGTGTGTGTGTGTGTGTGGTGAAGTGGCCGCGTGTGGGGCAGGTAGTGCGATAAGTACCGTTGGGTCGCCATATATCATCTACATATGCATATGTATATATAGTTATATTCGGGCAGTGCGACGCTTGTTGATAAGAAATTTATTAGATTAAAGCAAACGATTTCTGCGATTACAGACTGAATCGACGCCTCGCGTTGCCTTACCCCGCCCCACCCCGCCTGTGCCTTTGCCTCTGCCCTGGCTCGCCTCACTTTGTCGTCTGTCGTGTTGCTGCTTCGTTCTTGTTCTCACTGTTTCGTTTCGTTTCGTCTTTCTGTGCTGTGCTGTGTGCTGTGTGTGGCTTTTGTCGCCGAATCTCTTTGCTCATTTATTAGTCTGCCAGGCAACGAGCCGCTGAACTGTTGGCCACCGCATCGCTTCCACGGGGCCAGTTATAGATCGAGATCGAAGCTTGGTCTAGGAGTTAGCTTCGTCGCGGCGCGTCGTCCTCCCTCGAGAGTGGTCAATTAACTAACCATGTGGCAGTTAACAGATACGCGACAGATGCACAAATGATGTGCGTGCAAGTGTGTGTGTGTGTGTGTGAACACGAGTTTTTACTTTCGTGAAAGTGAAAGTGTTTGACATGAAGTTTACAATAGAAACAGGGCGCAACATGAAGAATTCTTCCAAGTTTACACGTCCCACTTATGCCAACTTAAATAAATTAACAATATTTAGTTCAAGGCTCGCCTTTGATAAGAGTTTCATTGAAACGCGACTGACTTGAAGTTTAAGGTAATATTGGATTTACTTGATGAGATAAGAAACATCGTTAAGTGCGACGAGAACAAGTCAAGTTCAGTTAGTAAAAGCTTAAACAATTCTTTTTATATTCAAATATTTAACAGACATTAAACTTAAGCCACGTTTCAAGCAAATGTTACTTAAGGTACTGTGTTCAGAGTTAATACTATGTAATAGACAGGCAGCTCCAAGGCGCGTGTTTTTAGTGCTGTAACATTACGAACCTTATCAGTATCATAATAAACATTTTAGCCAAATTATAAAGATTGTGATAATAATAAACGTGTGTTCGGTGTGCGGGGGGTGTACAGAAGATTATGAAGTTGTTGAAACTCTAATAGACAACTAGATTAGAAACACTTTCTAAGAAATCGTTTAAATATATACTCACGTTTTCTCTCTCCCACTCTCTGTCTCTCTATTGCGCCTTGCGCTTTTATTTAGTGTAGATTAAAGCGTATCTGATCAAATTATTGCAATACATTTAAAGTCATATAAACGCCAACGCCATCGACTATCGAACATTGAACTTGACAGCGTGCGGCACAAGGCATTGGCATTTGCTAGGCATATTTCGAGTGTTTACTCAGCCTGTGCAATTCCTCTCAATTGATAAGCGCGCATTTGGGCCAAGAGCTTGTGTGCACTTAAAGAAAAAGGTTAGCTAAATGCTGCATATTATTGAAAGAGAAGTGAAAAAGTCTGTAAAATTTAAAGTGTCTAAAAAGCTGTTTAAAACTACAATAAACAACATTAAAGTTTACTATTACTTAATTCAATTATTTCATGTTAATCCATAGAAATTTTAATAGGAAGTAAAGCTGCCCCCAATCATAGAAAGCTCTACTCAACTATGTAACACTTGCTCAGGAATAAGTCCCCATGACAACTTTAAGTGTCTTTAAAGCTGTTTAAATCCTAATTCAATACACAGCAAATTTTACTTGGCTGTGCTGTAGACTTCTCTTTCCTGCTCAGTGCATACACGTACACGCCCACAACATTTGGTCGGTTGCCAGGCCTGGCAAGCGTGCAGCACTCGTGTTGCAAGCTGAAACTGACCTGCAATAGAACATGCAGTCGTTCTTTATAGTTATCTACAAGAGGCAGAGCGATTCACGTGCTCGGTAAACTATTTCTCAATGGCTTTAGGGCAACTGAATTAAGATCTCTTTTGGCATTGTTTGCCAATTCACAAGTTTGTATTTATAGCACGAGTTGGGGCTAAGCTTTTGTTAAGTTAATTCAGTGATATCTCACGCGACATGCCATGGTTTCCCTAATGATCTCTCTGTGTGGGGACTTGTCAATTTGAAATCATTTATTTTTAGTGCTTACAGCGAATGTGTGTGTTTCATCTTCTTTTTCTTCTGTTTTGTCTCTCTCTTTGCAGCAACAAGATACGAAGGCAGCACGCAGCATCAGCTGCTAATCGAGTACAACAATCATAAATCATCATCACGCAACTACAACAATAATAGCAACAACAACAACAACAACAACAAGCAAATCGGACAACAGCAGCGATTGAGTTGCAAGCAACAAAAGAATTCGCATTAATCATACGCCGCGTGAGCCGCATTAGAAGCATCAGCCTGTGTTCAAATTGCCATCGATATGTTTGCCAAAAAGCCGCACAATGCGCCGCACACTTGACACGCGTTGAGTACCAGCAGTTACCAGTTAAAATTCCGTTTCTTGCCCATCGATCAATCTCGGTCTCCATTTTTTATCCCCCAAAAAAAACAAAAACATTTTCATTTAATTTTTCCTTCCATTTTGGTTGCGTTTTTTGATTTTTCCGCCTAAGTTTTTCGCGTAGTGTTTGAAAGATTTCCAAGTGCCGCATGTGGGTGTCCGGGATAAAAACGTTAATTGGCAGCAACAACTGCAATAACAACAACAACAACTACAACTACACTAACAACAATAAGAAGAAAGTCGGCCAATTAAGCTTGCAGCCGAATTTTGCTCAATTGATTTTCTGCTGGCCTGTGATAATTACGTTAACGTTCTTAATGAAAGACTTTCGGTTGAAGTCACCTTATATTGCCGCTAAAACGACAACACCAACAACAACTACAAGCACACCAGAGACGACGACGACGACAACACCAGAAGCAACACCAACTCTTGGCAGCTCCAGTAAAAAGCAAAAGAACAACAACAATCGCAGTAGCAACTGCAACAACGACAAGAAATCGACAACCTTTGATAATAGCAACAACAACAATCCACGTACTTACAACAACAGCAGCAAATCGAATAAAGTGTTCCTACATTATATACCCCGTGATCCGCGTCTAAGAATTTTCAAGAGAACCGCCACACTGAATAAACACTTGGAGCAAACGCGTCGCACCCCAAGCGAATTGACTAAAATCGAAGATCTGTGCAATTATGGGGAATTAATCGGCGGCAGTGTCAGTGATAACTATTCTAATAGCAACTCAAATAATCTAATTAACAAACAATTGAAATTTCAAGGCCAACTGTGCAAGTGTTAAAGGAGAGTTCTTTGATTTATTTATTGTCTAAACTGAAGTTCGATTGCCAACAGATATCGAGCTCAACTGTGCGCGATAAGGTGAGTTTAACATATCAATTTTGTATATATATTAAAGAAATTTAAATATATTATAAGCAAAATAATAACAGAAATAATTTCTAAAGAAGTAGTAAAGAAGAAGTAAGATTATGCAAAATTATTTTGTTTAAATAACTTTCATTGAAGTCGAGTATTCATTCCACTTATTGTTGCTAGTTAAGGTCTTCTTTGATAGCTGTAAAACACTCGCAAACACTTATGTAGAAGAGAAAATTATTAAACAATACTTTAAATATTTAAAAGAGTCTAACAATTCATAAATAATTTAAAACTTTTCAACAATACTTAAAGATATTTAAAAACACTTTGCTATAAAATTTGGAAAATTTTCACCTTATATAATAACCGAATTTTGTCGGTATTGTGTATTAAGTATTCCGCCAAGTCATGTTGGCCCACTCAGGGAGCAAAGAGCTCTATAAATAGCAGACAGGCAGACAAAACAGACAGTGTCGAGTGCCAAAAAGTTGAGAAACGTAAACAAACAAGCGCAATTCAATTATTAACTCGTATTTTCGAAATGAGACAACAACTGTAGCTGCACAAATGTGTCTGTATCTGTAAATGTATCTTTAGCTGTATCTAAATCAGCTGTTGGATCTGTGACGCAGGTGCCGAACATTGCGTTAATCTGCCTCTCTCTCTCTCTCTCGCGGCGCCTTTTAAGAGGTCAAGTTGAAGGTATTTCGCCGAAAAATAATTTCATCAGCAGAAAATGCTTGAAACACCAATGAGAAAAGAAAACAGTTTCAGCGCGAATTTGCAAAGGAAATGTTTTGTTGTTGTTGCTGTTGCTGTTGCTCATTCGACGCGAAAAACGTGAATTGTTTGCAAACAAATGCGAAAACAATAACAATAACAAATACACACCGAATTGTTATGGCAAATTGAAACTGTGTGTGTGTATGCAAGAGAAATTCGTTTCCATTTCGATTTCTTCGATTTTCAACTAACATTGTAGTACGTATAAGTGCAACCTCATGCAACAAGCGACAAGCTGTCAAATTGTAGCCTAGCTTATGCAGAAACTTTTGCAATCAATCAAGCGAACAAGGCAAACTACTCGGGTCGATAATAATCAATGCAAGGTAGGGCACAAGGGAGATAAAAGAAACAACAAAACAAGCAGCAGACAAGCTGTTCCTTTTGCAGTGTATAAAGCGAAACAGGAAATTAACTTTCAATGAAAAAATTGTAGGTAAACAAATGAAATGAACCATCTGCTTATACTGAAATGGGAATGGTGGATACAGTGATAACGAAAACTTTTAAAAGCACATTAATTTTGAAGAGTCCTAGCAGATTAAACTTCCTTAATGAAGTAGCAGAAAGATCAATTTAAACTGTAAATTAAGTAGCTTAAGGAGCTTTAAAGCTCCTAAAAAGCTCCTTAAACTAAATAGAGCGAAAGCACATTAATTTGTAAAAGCCCTAGCAATTTAAATTTACTATAAACAAAACAAACATGTCTAAGTTAAGTTGCTATAGTAGCAAGCAAAGCTTCTTAAAATAAACCTCTAAAGCTCATTAATTATGAATAATTCTTAATATTTACATGTATATAAAAACATACATGTCAACTGCTATTTAACATAATTACTGTTCTGTGAAAGCTTTTGAAAGCACATTAAAGCTCTTACAAGTATACCAAATAATCAATAAACAAAAAACAGATAGGTACATTTAACTGCAGTTCTAAACTACTTAGTTTTACATTTAAAGTGCAAGTTCATAAACATTAACAGCTTATTAAAGCTCAAAAGCTCCTAGTTGCTTACTCCTGAATATGTAAACCTTAATAACATATCTGCATCTCTTCTTTACTCCACACAGTGTTGATGTTTTGAACATTGGATAGGGGAAAACGGAGGCAATCCACTACCAAATCCACCCACAGCTACTTAAAGACAAGTTAATTTATTGCTGAAATCTAACTGTGTTCACAACTCATTGCAACGACAAGTGCAAATTTTTACAAGCAAGCAAGCAAGACCAAAAAAAAAAAACATCAACGTAACGCTAATCTAGCCAATTAGAGCCTAAGACGACACAATGGCCAAGCCATCAAATGCGACGAGTGACAGTCAGAGCACACGAAACACCAACAACACCAACAACACCAGCAACACCAGCATAATAACAACAATAATAATACCAACAACAACAATGATGATGGTGCTAATAACGATAATGATAACTGTAGCAAATTAAATGGCAAAGCGTTTCAGCCACCGGCCACACTGCCGGCTCCAGCTAATACGCCGCTAAACAAGGCCATCAAACATGATCTGTTCCCGGAGGTGACCTTCTGCAATCTGTCTGTGGAAGAGCTGCGTGACAATGCCGCAGCGGGGGGAACGGGACAATGTAGTCGCATGGTAAGGAACAGCATCATTGCCCTGGATGCGGATGGCACCTTGACCATTGGCCTCATGAATGGCAGCCAAGTGAAGAAGCGCAAGCGATTGATATCGAATGAATCGGGTGATTCGATAGATTCCAGCAGTACCGAAAAGAAGACACCCAAAATGCCCGATGGTGGATATGGTTGGGTTGTGGTGTTTGCCTCCCTCATGGTCTCGCTCATCTGGGATGGACTCTCATTTTCCTTCGGACTCATTAACACAGAACTGTTGACCTATTTCGGAGAGTCGCCAACAAAAACGGCTTGGATTAGTTCATTATTCTTCTCGGTGCCGCTGCTTATGGGTCCCATCTGGTCGAATCTGGTGGACAAATATGGCTGCCGCAAGATGACCATTTTGGGTGGCGTTATCTCCGCCTTCGGCTTTGCCGTCTCCTCTGTCTGCAACTCCGTGGAGATGCTGATGATCACCTTTGGCATCATCAGTGGCCTGGGACTGGGCATTGGCTATGTGACTGCAGTGGTCTCCATTGCCTTTTGGTTTGACAAGAAGCGCAGCTTTGCTACTGGCATTGGTGCCTCGGGCACAGGCATTGGCACCTTTGTGTATGCCCGACTAACACAATATCTGATTGATTCGTATGGTTGGCGTGGTGCAACGCTCATCTTGGGTGGCACCATGTTGAATGCCTGCGTTTGTGGTGCCTTGATGCGCGATCCCGATTGGCTGATTGAGGAGAATCGTCTGGAGAGTCGTTCGCAGAGTGTCACAACGTTCTCCAACTCGAGTGTGTGTCTGGAGGAGATCAAAAAACTACTGGACACCGGCATCACCAAGGAAGCAGTGCTGGATACGCTGGTGACCAAGAACAATACAGAGGCCAATCAGCAAATCGATGATCCGCTAGACACGGCTCTAAAACGCTATCGCAGTGAGCTCTTTTTGCCCACGTTTCTTAGCGCACAAGAGCTGGACAGCATTTGTGAGGTGAAGAGCCTGAGCCGGCGCTCACTGCGTCACAGGGAAGGTGCTGAGGCACCGTCACGTGAGAATCTGCTCTCCATGTCTTCGGGTGCAGCTGCTTATGCGCCGACAGCGCCCATACTTGCCTCACCAGACGACACTCTCATGGGCGGCATACCCCACGAAGTTGCCGAGGCAGCCAAGAAGAGCTATTTGGCCTCGATAGAGACACTGTCGCCATCGGAGAAACGTTCCACCATCGCTGGCACGCCCAATGGTTCGTTGCGTTCCTCGGACGAGGGTTATCTCACCCAAAAGCACAACGAGACGCACTACGCAGGCTCACGATACTCCCTTAATGAGAATATCTTTATGGCCAAGCACACAACACCATCGATATCCAATCTGAAGAGCAATGGGAACCGTCACAACTCGTTGGACATACTGAGCGACGACATGCACAGCTACTACATGTCCATGAAGGAGGAGACCTTTGCTCTGCTCGACCAACATCCCAGGCCCCATACTCATATACGTCCAGCTGCCGCTGGTGCCTCGTCCACAGTGATAAGCATACCGGAGCACGAGCAGGAGAACAGTGAACTGGCCTTGCGCCGTTCCCGGCTAGATAGCATTACTGGTCTGCGTCGTCTGTCCAAGTCGAAGAAACCCAATCCGCATCGCTCGAATCTGCGACGCAACATATCCATCAGGAACTCCAACTTTTTGAAGGACATGCGCATACATCGCAACTCCATACACTATCGCGGAGCCATGTTGAACACGCACCGCTATCGCCTGCGCGCCTCCTCCTGCCCCAACATCTATCGCAATTCAATGACCACCATAGCCAAAGAGGAGGAAGATGTGAGTAGTATGGGTGAAATTACTATTAAAATTACTGTACTCTAGAGATGTAAGGCTTGACGATATTTCTCTCAATACCGATAGTTACCGGCACAATTTTTTAGTCCCTTTTCTTAGTTGTATTAATCTGACAAAAGTTGAGCAACATTAATCAATACAATATGTTCTGCAGGTATAATTACCCGTACTTGAGAGCTGTAAAGTTTAACAATTGTTGTGCCAATACTATCGATAACTACCAAAACAATCTCCTAGTTCCGCTTTTGTTTCCGTTTGTAAGAGTTCTGTTTATTAACAAGGTAAAGCAGTACGAATCAGTTCCATTGAATAACGAATTAATCTTCAAGTAAACAAGAAATAACTGCACATTAGTTCTGTAAAGCTTAATAATATCGATAACTATCGAAAGAAACTCCTAGTTTCGGGATTATGTCAATTGCAATTCCTTTTTTATTACTTTGATAAAGCCATAGGAATTAATTCAGATCTCCTTGCATGTATCATTTATTTGTTTAACTCTCTCTCTCATCCTCAATCTGTTTGCCAGACTTATCAGGCAACTTAGAATCCAAGTCCAAGTCTCACGCGCTTGACAACAGATGTTTCTCATCTGGCTCAAGGCACGATTATCGATGCTCTATAAATATAGTATATGTAGATGTATTCACATACGGCATACAGACACAATCATACATTATTTATACTAAGCACTTATGTGCGTACTATACTCGCCACTGATAAGCGGCCATTGAGACAGTGCTTGGTTTCCGTATTGCCTAATTTTCACTTGAAAATAACACATACATTATTTATATCATTATCTCTCTTTCTTTCCCTCTCTCTTCCGTTCACAGACCTGGTATGATAGCTTTGTTGACACCATGAAATCGGCCTTTGATTTTTCACTCTTCTTGGATAAGAAATTCGCGTTCTTCAATCTATCCACGCTCTTTCTGTTTATTTGGTAAGTACTCACAAAAAGAGAGAGACCGAGAGAGAGCACAGAGAACGAAGGTCTCAATGTGCGCACTAGAGAATCTATATTCTAGATGCTAGTGTTAATATTATAGTCGCAAACTGTTAAGATACATTTGGCGCAAATAATTTGGCAATAGCTCAAAATTTATTACACATGCGTTATGAAACGCCAGAGTGCTCATGCAGGGGTACTCAACCTAAATTAGGAACAATATAATGAACTATTTTCAATTTTATTCAGCCTCTATCTGATAAAAGAAAAGAAACTTCTAGTAAAAGTTCGTTTCCAGTCGATATCTTATCTGATCTAAGGCTTTAAACAAATCGATTAATAATGCGTACTACGATTTATGATTTACAGGTTTATCATACCCTATCTTTATCTGCCCGACTATATGAAGCAATATGGCTACGAGGTCAGCGTGAGTGCGGTTCTAATATCGGCAATTGGAATTGCCCAGACAGTGGGCATGATTGGTCTGGGATATTTGGGCGATCGGTCCTGGATGAATATAAATATATGTTACTCCATATGTATGTTAGGTAAGAAAGATATTCAAACAAAACAGTAAAGTACAAGTATGTAAGCACATCTAATCTCATCTTATTCATCTTTCAGTTTGTGGTGCCTCGGTGTTCTTTATGCCAATGCTGATCACCAGCTATAATGGAATGATGCTCATGTGCATCATCTTTGGGTTCACGTTCGCCAGCTCATTCTCGTTTACGCCCAGTATACTGGTCAGTATTGTCGACTTGGACGATTTCACTTGTGCCTACGGTTTGGTGTTGCTGGTTCAGGGAATTGGCATGATTGTCGGTCCGCCAATAGCAGGTGCCATTTATGAATACACTGGCAGGTGAGTGCGATAATAACTCCATTTTAGAGTTTTATTATAATGTGAATCTTCCTTGGTTTTTCAGATGGGACGACTCATTCTATTATGCGGGAATATTTATAGCACTCTCCGGCGTCTGTTCGTATATGATCGAGTTCTGTGAGAAGAAAGCAACTAAGGAGAGTGATAGTGATGTCTCAGAGACTAAAAAAGCTCAACTTTTACATTAGATTACTTAAAAAACACAAAATGTCAGTAGAACAATACGAAATCGAAATGATAAATGATGAAACTTGAGTGCAATTTAGCAGCACTGCAGCCTAATTGAAATTCAAATAATGGACTAGCATTAAATGTTATCAAGTTTCTTATGTCAAATGCTGTTGCAGCTATAAAAAACAGAAAAGAAACACAAACATAACTCAGAGCGAATTGGTAGTTAAATAACTAAAATTTGGAATTAATCACGTTAAGCCTAATATGACTTCAGCTAAAACTGTAATAAACATACTAAATTGGTTAGTTTATACCCTAGGGTTAGTTTACAAACTACAATAAATATGCATACATATTAAATACGTATACTTTAATACAAATGATAATGATAATAATAATTATACATTTACAACATCAACAAAAACAAAACGTTGACATATAACTAACTACATTTACCGAAGAAATAAAATCTAATATCAATGCAGTGCATCACTGCCAGGCGCAAACGGGTTACCCAAATTGTCTTCTTTATACGCGAATAGCTATAGGTAATATTCCTCAATTTTCATACGACTTAAACTAAAATAAAGAAAAAACAAACACACACAAAGACAACAATAACCAATTACCAATCTTATGTAACATATGCAATAAATTAAAAGACACAATTTGCAATCAACAAGAAAAGTCTTCAAAACTGCAGCGTAACAAAGTAATAAATTAGCTATAGAACAGCTCCTGAGAAAGCGAATAGTATGTGTACAATATATTTGTGTACAATATATTTGCAACTATTGATAAAGGAATACCCGCATTGCAAATGGGTAAGCAGCAGTTGAAACAATTTTTACAATTTGTCATAAATGCAAAAAAAGAAAACCGAAACAGTTCAAGTATTATATTATTAATAAATCAAATCAGATCAAAGATTCATGTAGCGCACTGAAATCAATTATAATGTTTACATCAAGTTTAGTAATATGATGCACACTTCAATTTAGGATAATGCAAAACGAACTAATGCCTAGACACACACCTTCTATATACAATGGTAGCCTATGTAGTTGTTGTTTCAAACAAAACAATTTTTTTAGATTTAAGCACAACACATTTAGTAAAACGCAATTCTAAAACCTTTACAAAAATCAATTACCTAAACAGATTTATATACATACATACAAATTAAACATTATTTAAAACAATAAAATACAAATAACATTTTGATAAAAAAATATAACCCATAGAAATTGTGTTTTCTTATCTCCCTTCAAAGATACCCTACAAATAAGAATATCGGAGAACTAGTTTGTATTTTGTAATATTTATTGTGTATATTATTATTATATTATACTGCTTTGGGTCTGGCAAATACAAATGTTTATAAATAATTTGATTTTAGTTCTTGGTTTTTCTTCAGTTTTATTTTCATATATAAACCTCGTAATTGTCGGCGACATAATCGAATTGATTTAGCTTTATCACCACGATTTCTTTTACTTTTCTTTGTATAATAATTATTTATTAAACTTATACAATATTTATTTCGTTTATGCATGTATCTGTCTGTCTGTCTGTGTACTTCGTTATTTGTTATTTTATGCAAATTATCAAAAAAAAACACAAAGAAAATGCGTTAAATAACAAATCATAAATACATATCCATATATAATGTTCTACACGAAAAAAACAGCCACCACTAGCGAGGAAGGAGATTGAGGGGTAATCGTCGAAAAAACCTCAACGAATTATGATCGGAGAAATGTTCACATAGTAGTTTTAAATATATATATGTATATTGTATATGTATATTACACGCCATCGTCATCTGTACCCGTCCAATGTGTATAACTTGCCTTACACAATGGTAACTAGAAAACTAACTAAATGTACACAAAAATATTTTATACGTATTATTTGTTGTAAGTTTTACAAAATTTAGAAATCACACACGACACATTTTACATATACAATTATTGATCTTTAGTTTATTTAAAATTGAATTTAAAGTTTTCTTCTTTGTTTACTATTGTTATTTTTTTTTTTGTTTTGTTTTCTATTTTCTTTTTCTGCGAATATTTATTTAGTTACACATAGTTCTTGTAGTTGTTTGTCTTTAGTGTGAGTTTCTTTTTTAAAACATTACGCTTAGTGTTGAAATGTTTTTGCTAATTTCGGTTTTCTTGTTTTGTTGATAATTTTATTACGGTTATATACGGTTGCCTGAAATTAAATTGAAAACAATAGATCAGCTTCAACTACTATCTAAGAGTTTAGTCACTAGTAGCTTTTACAGAAGCGGCTATCGGATACGGCTATCAGCTACTGCTATTCCAAGTGCTGGCATTGGCAACGGCTTTCTCTCTATTCCTAGCAACAACCGCTGTTTACTGCACCACCCGCACCGCCAGAGCCGGGCAACGCTGGATTTGTGGGAGTGGCCTGTTGGCCAATCTTAATGCCGTTTGCCTGCAAACAAATAATGAATGTTATTAAAATGAGAATTGTGATTTAAATGCATTGCAGGACATACTTCATTGTTGATGTCAAAGACACCCTCCTGAATCTTTTCGTAAATCTCTTTGGCTGTATTTATGAAGGCCTCCTCCACATTGGCAGCAGTGCGTGCCGAGGTCTCCATAAAGACCAAACCGTGCTCCCGTGCAAATGCTTCGCCCTCCTCCTTTTTAACCTCACGCCTCGAGTCCAAGTCGCTCTTGTTGCCAATGAGCATGATCACCATGTTTGAGTTTGAGTGTTGACGTGCATCTTCCAGCCATGTGGTCAGATGATTGAAAGTCTCTCGCCTTGTGATGTCATAGACAAGCAGAGCGCCAGCGGCACCTCGATAATATGAACGTGTAATTGATCTATATGGAGTACAAGACACATACATAATTATTAACTAAGTCACACGGCAGCAGACAATCCCATTCACTTTCACACTTACCTGAAGGCCTCCTGGCCAGCTGTATCCCAGATTTGCAGTTTTATTTGTTTGCCATCGATGGTAATCATGCGTGCACCAAACTCCACGCCAATTGTCAGATCATGCACCGGCTGGAAGCGCTTGTCCGTGAACTGCAGCAGCAAACATGATTTACCAACGCCTAGGAAAGTAGTAGACAAAACAAAGAAAATTAATTCAACTACTAATTGCGGGTTATGAAATCTGCAGTAAAGTGAAAGTTTTGTTTTGAAACAATTTTACAAGGTGAGACGAAGTCAACACCGAAACAACTTCAAAAGCAACAAGGTAAAAGAAATGATGAAACTGCATACATACATATTCAACAGTCTAACTTTAATAGGACCAAGTGAGTAGATTATTCATTGTTGTGGATAAAAATAGTTATTAAAGGATTCAGATACGACTAAAACTAATTCTCAGCAGGTAAAGTATGACTATCATATAAGAAAAGAACGTGTTTTAGTCATACGATAAATATAAAGACCTAGTAATAAGGTACATTCAATGTAGGGACACAGAAAATAAAAAAGAGAAAGCAACAGCTGTTGAAAATTGAAAATCTCTCTCTATCTGTTCCTTCGAGTGTGTATTCACTTGTTTTATATGTATTAAATGATAAGAGAATCCTTAGGTACTGGGCCGATTTGCAATTTCAGCTCCACATTGCAAATAAACTGTGAGTGTGTATGTCTGTATATGTATGTGGATGTGTGTGGAGGAGGGGGTGTGGGGACATCCGAGGGGTTGTTGGTCAGTTAAGCGACGGTTGACTCAGCAGGGCTGTAACATACGGTTACTTCTCTTCTTCTTTATCACAACCCCGAAGCATCCCCACCGCCCCCTCATCAACTGTTAACTTCAACAGTGTGGAGTAACGCCCGCGCCGCTCTTTATCTCTCTTTCGCTCTTCATTGAGGCGTTGTTATGGTTTTATTGATTTTTCCTTGCTGCGTGGGCTCCACTGGCAGTGACTACACATACGGGCGAATCACACGTATCGAAATGCAGTTGAGCTGAATTCGCTTGGAATGCAAGCTAGACAAAGCATTCTCTATATAATATATATACAACGCAGTTTGCCCCTTATAGCCTTTGTTTTGTTGTTACTGCATAATTCGTATGACCATAGCACGAAATTTTCACTCTCATATGGCAAGCGCGAGCAACAGCAGCAATCACTCACCAGTGTCGCCAATGATAATGTATTTAAACAAGTACGCGTAGGACATTTTCGCAGCTTATTGGTTTATGAACACTTCAATGAGCTTCTTAACTATTTATGAACGTAATAATTGCAACAATAATAATACGCAATTTCAATACGAATGAGATTTGCAAGCTGACTGGTGATGACGACTGGTCTTGCTAATCGATAACGATAACTACAGCTGGTCACCAATACCCAGGGCTGTAATAATTAAGCAGGGTTATCATGGGGCACAATTTTAATACGCATATATCGATATTTATTTCAAAGCATTGATAAATATTAAATCTATATATATAAAATTCTTGGAGAATTAAAATGTTTTTTTTATAATTATTTCGCGTTGAGAAGTGGACAAAAGAATCGATACATCGTTTAAAATATCTGTTTATCTCTTTTCTATGTTATATCGCTTTTAGTATCGATACAATGCGATAACATCGTGTTTCTAATCATCTCTATATGTATGTATGTAGCAGTTTTGTCAGAAATTTTTCGCACAAAGCGAAGTGTTTAGCTCAATTTATAATTAATTTAATGTGAAATGTGTAAACGAAAGTAGTTCATATATAGATACTGTTAAACATAATAGTTGCATTTGGCTTGTCACAAGCACAGCGCTTGCGATTTGTAAGCGTTCGGTTGCAGGTCGCCCAAACTTTTTCTCAGTTTCGTTGTCTACACAACTCGCTGCGAAGACGTAGGCAACGATTAGTGTGGTGTTGGTGTGTGTGCGTGTGTTGTTTTGTTCCATCCGGCTGTGGCAAGGTGAAACATGAAGATGGCTGACGGCTCGACCATATTGCGTAGGAACCGACCCGGCACAAAATCAAAGGTATGTCGAAAATTCTTTTCCGAGTCTTTCCCTCCTCCTTCAACTTTCACTTAAAACAGGATTTCTGTCGCTGGCCCGATGAACCGCTGGAGGAGA
Organism: Zaprionus nigranus; assembly: GCA_018903425.1. Classification (NCBI taxonomy): domain Eukaryota; kingdom Metazoa; phylum Arthropoda; class Insecta; order Diptera; family Drosophilidae; genus Zaprionus; species Zaprionus nigranus. The sequence goes on along the minus strand of JAEIGD010000062.1, from coordinate 257,151 downwards.
TGGACAGCACACTGGCTGTGCAACAGTATATACAGCAATTGATCAAACGTGATCCTTCGAATGTTGAACTTATCTTGACCATGCCAGAGGCACAGGACGAGGGCGTCTGGAAGTATGAACATTTGCGGCAATTCTGCATGGAATTGAACGGTCTGGCTGTGCGCCTGCAGAAACAGTGCTCGCCCTCGACGTGCACACAGATGACGGCCACCGACCAATGGATATTCTTATGTGCGGCACACAAGACCCCCAAAGAGTGCCCCGCCATTGACTATACGCGCCACACACTAGACGGCGCCGCTTGTCTGCTCAATAGCAATAAATACTTTCCAAGCAGGTATGTATGTTCGCACTGCGCACTGCGCAACGCAGGTATCAACTAGGCCACATAATGATTGAAGTCTTCAACTAACCCACAGAGTTTCCATTAAGGAATCGTCGGTGACCAAGCTGGGCTCGGTGTGTCGGCGTGTTTATCGCATATTCTCGCACGCATATTTCCATCATCGTCGCATATTCGATGAGTTCGAGGCTGAAACGTATCTTTGCCACCGATTTACGCATTTCGTCACAAAATACAATCTCATGTCCAAGGAGAATCTAATTGTGCCCATCAATGAGGATGAGAACGCTGCACCGGGCGAGAGTGAGGCCTAAACTATGGAAACTTTAGATAACAATAAAACACAACAATAACAACAACAACAACAAAGCCCCCCAAAACATAAGAACAACAAGAACATAAACACACACAAAACATAAGATTGCATAAGAAAAATTATTATTGACCGACGAGCAGCGCAGTCATTATAACATTACATACGGAACTCACTTAAAAACAACATATTTATAATATATATATTTACTAATAACTTGCATTAGACTCAAGGTAAACGCATTATTTTGTTAACCACCCACTCTAAAAGAAAGAAAACAAAAGGGAATATCGAAAGAAGTGGAAGGGCAGCACATTACACAGAAAACTTATTCAAATTTTTTGTATGTAGTTCGAACGACACAAATAACAGGAAAAAGAAAGAAGAGGGAAAGAAAGAATATATATAAAGCTATATAGCAATATTATAAATCAAGAAAACTTAAATCAGACAACAGAACAGATCCCGAACACATGCTACACATACACACATCCCCCTTTAATTCCGTAAAATTATAATTATTATGATTATGTTTAAATTTTTTATTTAAAATAAATTATATGTAGACACGAAGACACACTCAAACACACACGTAAACACAGTCAAAATATTGTTTCTTAGTGGATTAATCCGAAACATGAATTAGATGAAGAAAAGAGGAAACGCAGTTGTACCAAATCTAATAAGTGAACTTTACTATCAAAAAACTATATACAAGAAGAGAAATAACAATAAATCGAAACCGCAAAAGCAACAGCATCACATCCTTGTCATCATCACACAATATTCACCTCGAGCACTGGCTCCTTGGCCACCAGACGCTCGAATCCCAAACGACTCAGATCCAATGTACTGTATTTACCATCTAGTATCAGCTCTGCTATGGCACGTCCAACTGCCGGAGTCTGTTGTATGCCGTGGCCGCTGAATCCCGCGGCTATGTAGAGGTTCTTGTAGTGCGGATGACGTCCAATGATGCCGTTGGCATCGAAGCTATTGTGATCGTAGTAGCCAGCCCAACTGCTCTGCACCTTGATGGACTCAAAGGCAGGCACACGACTGGCCAAGGTGGGCCAGATGTTTGTCTCAAAATATCCATGATCTACGTCTAGTGTTTCACAGTTTGGCTCCTCGTCATCCGCGGGACTGCGACCGCACAGGAAATTGCCGCCAAGGCCGTCGCGACGGAAGTAAGTGCCGTTGGGATCGATTGTCAAGGGTGTAGCAAGTCCGGGGCAGTTCCTGCCCTGTGTATTGAACACGTAGACATAACGCTTGCGCGGTTCGACAGGCAGACCCACGCTAAGCAAGTCCTGACCCGTTCCAATGTTGGCCAATCGTGCCACCTGTCCGGACTGCGCGCCAGCAGCTAACACGCAAGTCTTGAACTTCACCGTGCGCTGTGTGTCGTCGCCACAGGACACCTTAGCGCCTGACAGTTCTCCGGCAGAGTTCCACTGGAAGCCAACCAACTCGCCGTTTGCGAACTGAGCGCCATAGGCACGTGCCTGCTTCTTGAAACCCATCAGCAAGGCCCAAGGATCAAACCAGCCCTCCTTCTCCGTGCCATAGCAACCAAGGGCAACATCCTCTGTGGACAGCCAGGGAAAACGATTGCGCAGAGCCTCCGGTGAGAGCAGCTCATTGCGTGCGCCCAACTCGTTCTGCAGCTTTGAGTTGCGTGTCAATGTCTCGGCGCCCCTCTCAGTGGCCAATGTGAGGTAGCCATGCGGCTGAAAGTTGAGATCAACATCCTCCAAATGCTTGCGACAACCGAAGATGAAGTCGTAGCCAAAGAGCGACATCTGTATGTTCTCCGCCAGCGAGAACTGCTGGCGCACGCCACCCACCGAGAGCACAGTCGATGCACTGGTGTACTGCGTAAAGAGAGAGGGGAATGAGAGCTGAGCCAGTGTGTCGCCATTAGCAGCTTAACTTACGCATGCATCTCGCTCCACAACCAGCACACTGAGCTTCTCCTGCTTCGTCTTGCACTTGAGCCAATACGCCGAAGAGGCTCCCATGCCACCCCCGCCAATGATCAGCACATCGCAGCTATCGGGCAAGGCATCGCCGCTGACACATTGTGCGGCTGCCTGACTGCTGCTCATGCAGCGCAGTTGCTGCACTGCAGCCGATCGTATGACATGTCCCAATCGCAGCATGTTTAACACTGACCAAACTCACTCACACCCGAAGCCCGAGCTGATATATGGCAAACCAGATTAGATTCACAAGAGCGCTTATCTAAACAAGCAAACAAAACAAAATACTACAATGCAATTGCTTAACAATAATAGAATTTAGCGTATCTTTTTAATACTCCCTTATCTGTAGAGAGCTGAGGCGAATCTTTTCGCACTCAGTGTTTACTTAGCGGTGACCGAAAAAAAGAAGGGGAATTTCGTATACCTAAATTTGTAATTGCCAGAGAAATTGAGCAAGTTAAAGATACATTTAAGTGGGGCAGATTTGATTATATTAAGGAATAGATCAGGAATCAACTCATTACATTGAATTGATTACAATAAGAAAAATTATCAGCTCTCATCTCTCTACATTTACATAAGTGGGGGAGAATTGATTACGTTAAGGCATATCAACAATTCAATTAATCTTGGGAAATACTTCTATCACATCTCCAGAACTTTCCCTCTTTTCATATACAAAATTAAGTCAGTTTCCCTTTCTACTGCAGCGTATGCTAAATTCGCATGTACCCTACTGTTTGTACAAGCTAATCGCGCTCGTATTGCAAAGTAAACAAATGTAACTCGGGGTTATTTTAATTATTTAGATCAGATAGTTAAACTTTATTTAACCATGTCCGCTGCTTGCAGTGTCAATGACAGATTTGCCTGGCGCGTTGTCTTGCGACTGCAGCTGCTGCTGCTGTTGTTGTTGTTGCTGCTGCTGCTGTGGCTTATTGCGTCCAGATCTTGGACGTTTATTGCCACGTCCAGCTGTGCTCTGCGCGGGTCTCGCTGCTGCAGGTGCCTCATCGTGCTGCCAGAAATCGCTGATAGTATTGGGTTTTTGCAGACTGCAGAAAGAGAAGCATGTTGATTAGATATATAAGAAAATATATATGAATATATATATGAATATATATATAGGTCTACTGTGACTCACCCGTCTATGCTGTCGGCCAGCTCGTCCAGGCTCATTAGAATGTGCAGCGTGGGTATTTGGCGTGTGACAATGATCTCCTCGAGCCCATCTATTTGTGGTTTCCAGTGCTCCTCGACGCTGTGGGAGAGAATGTCGATGATTTAAACTGAACGTGTGTGTTGATGCAAGGTAAATCTCACCTGGTATAAGCTATGCGCGTGACCTGATAGAGCGGATAGCTGCGCTTGAGCACCTCCGCGCAGGATATGGTCTTCACAACGCCACCACCAGAGCCGCTCCAGACCAAGCTGCGATACTCGCCTTTGTCCAATGCCGCCTGGGCATGTGCTATAACATTGCTCAGCTTGGTGCCGCCTTTAACCTGAAGAAGAATACATAAGGAAAGTTAAGAAACCTTCACATATTGCCTGGCTTAACTTACATGCATCCAGAGAAAGTCCTTGTGCGTCTTTGGCATGCAATTCTCGAAGGGCAAATCACTTTTGCTCAGCTCCTGCTCCACATTCTCCGCCTTGCGATAGTTCATCATCTTGAGCAGCTGCAAGAAGACAAATTAAATGGAAACCATTAACTAGGCAACTAGATTAATGCAGTAGTGATTTTCCGGTTGCCTCAAGCAACAACCTTGAACCAGGACACAACCACAGGATGAGCCTCAAATTGTGTGCGAAAATCTATGTACAGGCTGGTTATGGATGGAAAGGGCATATACCATGCCCCAAGGGATGCCCGTGGGGCCATCCAATCCACTCGTAAACTGTCTTGCGCAGTTATTGCCTCGACAGTCGCTGCAAATTGAATAATTGCCGCTTTATGAGACGAGAGCGTTCTCCCCCTTTGGGAACCTCTCCAACGAAGCGCACACAAAATGTCTAGATACGGCTAAGGTGAAGCGTAGATCATCTTCGTTAAATATAATCAAAGTATGTGGAGAATAGAAAAGATAAGTTTGCTTATATAGTAAAATTATTCTACATAAGAAATTCAATGTCAATATTTCTCAAGTAACTAACGAAGTATGTTTATTATAATAGATATGACATCTAGATAATCCTACACGCAGAATTTAGTTAAGTTTAACTGTTTATGTAAAGAAGTTAATTCAGTTTACTATGACTTAAGAACTCTATATATTTTCAATATTAATTTCTATATTCAATTTACATGTATTATAAATTTATTGGCAAATTGTTTTAGATCCTTTTAGTTTTCTTCGTCTATTTGCGAGATTAAAGAGAAACTCATATGAAAAACAGAAATAACCAAACTATGTAGAGTGCACAGGAATTGCGCTTGAAGAGGAGTTCAAGTAAAAGTCAATAAAAAAGCATTTCTACAGCAATTAAATGCGCGCGGCTGCAGCAGAAATTTCCCATTAAATAGGATTCTGTTGGTGTCGGGCGGCAAGTGGATAAGGGGAAGAGAGGTTGACAGAAACGAGAGCGAAAACGAGACTCCCCCCCAACACACACACACACAGATACACAGCCAAGCGAGGGAACGAAGCATGCCACTTGTTGAAGCTAAACAACATTTAGTTGTGTAGCAGGTGGGAAGGTGGGGAGGGCAGCTGAGGGATATGGATGCAGATACTATATAGGACGCTGAATTCGACAGCAGCAGCGAAAGTTTATTAATGAACTTTTCAGTCGTGTGGGTGTGATGGGCAGGCAGCATGCCATGACCCAGTCACACCCCCTACACAGCCCCCACACACACAGACAATTATCGCGTGTCCCATTGAAAGCTGTAAACGCAGATCCAATGCAGCAGAAATAGAAAAGAATTGACTCAGCCAAAGGGAGAGAGGGAGGAAGGAGGTGTTGTTTTGGAATGTTACGAGGAATGCCTTCGAAATGCCAAATGACAGGCGCTGCTCCGCTCAGCACTCTCATTGAGCACGTCATCGTTATCGTCATCGTCATCGCAAAGGGAACATCATCATCATCTGCGGCATTGTCGCCATTCTTATCAAGTACGTTTCGTACAACAACACAGCGCAACAGGTTACAACTTGATTCTAGCTCAATTCATTTGAGATCTCTCATGTTTGATTTTCTATTTAAAGCAGTCACTAATCTAGAAAGGGAGAGATATGATTGGATATCTTAACTTTATAGCTAGCATTATGCTGCAATCTTACGGACAGCTTTACGTCTTTACAGCTCACGTTTGAGTGCTTAGGGATTTTGCTAGTTAAAACATATATGTATTTGATAACATATATATATGATATGTAGAAGCAGCAGAGACATTTCACTACACATATATTAACAGAAAGTAAATATCGTTGCTGACAATTATTAGAATATGTATAGATAAAGTTACATATAGAAATGTATGTATAGATTCTAGTTCTTATAGACTATAAGTAATTTCTAAAATCCCAGAGATTACTCATTGAAATTCTCAAATTCCTTTACTATACTTACAGCTATAAATAAAACTTAAACACATTTGCAAATTTAATAAATATAGTTGCAATTCTCTCTCATTCTCAGTCGCCACCTTGTTGACTAGTGTAATTCTATTTGGTGCGGAAGTTATTAATAAAAAAACGAGTGTGGCATAAAAGGAAAAGGACAAGCTGCCAGTTTCATGGAGTGTGCGTGGTGCGTACCAGTATAACTTGGATTGGACTTGTCTGCTGATGATATACATATATGTATATATGATAAAAAACACGTACTTTAAATTAACATTATATACATTTGCTTAAACAGATTACACACACACAGAGATAAATTACTTCAAAGGGCGAACAGCATCCGCAATTAGATTCGGAATACGTTGAACGCATTCAACATTTGCCTCGATTCAATTTGCGTATACGTAATCCGGACTTGACTCTTAAATGCTTCGCCAAGCTGTTGCATATTTTCACGCACACCCACATAGTTATAAGCACACGCTCAGACGCACACTGAGGCAAGAAGGGGAAGTGAAGCAGTCGAGGGACAGTGAAAAGTGATGTATGAATTTGAGGCATGAATTCGAAGATGAAGTGTACAAGAATTGAGATAAAGATACGATAATATATAAAAAATAATATTATTACATAATAAATAAACAATAATTATATTTAATCTTTATTATATTGTTCTTCTCCTCTAATTATGTATTAAAAGGTTTTCTTCCCACCCTCCACTTTACGCACTTTTTCAGCATACATTGCACACTGTGCACCTCAAATATTTCATTTATTTGCGCTCTACCCTCAATCAACCTCGCCAACCCCAAGCTGAGAGTCACGCCCCCCTCTCTGCCTGCCCGCCTGCCCCCCCTCTCGCTCGCCATTATGTCTGCTGAAGTATGCATTCATTAGACATGCCAAGGAAGCGAAGAAGGCAACCGAGCTTAGCTTGTGGCCAAACCTCCGAGCCAGGATCATTTGAGGTTTGCAAGCCGTGGCAAACGGTTCACAGTCGTCGCGACCTAACCGAGTTGACCCTAAAGAAAGTAAGTGCCAATTGCAGTTCTAACTCAACTGGGCAGGCAGTTAACGCTGGCAGTGACAATTGCCAGTTATTGTTACAGTGGCGAACAGCAGTTAATGTATAAGGAAACTGCAAGTCGTTAACAAATGTTGTAAAAGAACAAATCAAATTTACCAAACTAGTTAAAAAGTTAAAACAAGCAACAGGTATAAAAACGATTAAGTGAAAAACTATTAAAGAAAAACTGAAAAACTGTTTAAAGAAAGGTTTGCCAACAACAATGAAAATGACAAAGCAAAGAACTCTATGCATAGTTAAAGCAACTCATTGTGATTGTACATTTTACTAATGAAGAACTCACAAAATCTTTACCACTAAACTATTTAAATTCCCACTACACCTAAGCCAAAATAATGTTTCGTAAATAAATTTGAGAAAACAAAATAAATTAGCCGATAATGTGTTATTTTAAATTGTAACGGTATATGTTTTTGTTTTTCTCCCTCATGCCGACAAGTTGATTCATTCAAAAACATTGTACGAGGAACTTAAATAAATATAGATATACACATCGTATATATTCACAACAATTGGCCATAAAAAGAGAAAATATCACAGCGATGGATAGCACTGAGTTTCGAAAACGTGGCATGGAAATGGTTGAATATATTTGCAATTATCTGGAAACCTTGGGCGAACGACGCGTTACGCCTAGCGTGGAGCCGGGCTATCTGAGGCATCTGTTACCATGTAAGTGGCAGCAACAATTGTAGTTCCCATACACCATCTATATCTTTTGAATGCCAAAAATAAAGTCTGCATATAGTTTTTTTAATTGTTGTTTTGTATTATTTTTGGAACTAAATTCGGGTGAAACAATTAGATCATAAGAGCTAGAAATATGTCTAATATTTTTTGTATTCTTTGCAAATTGCCATGCATAAGGCTATCTGCACATAATTATATTAATACAATTATAATTATAAATATAAATCAATTATTGAAAGAGTATTCTTTACTCTTCTTTATTCAATGCAATTCAGCTCAAAAAACTATAGCATATTTATCGGAGTCACATAATTAAGTTTTGTTGATAGGCAAATTAAAACTGTATAATTATTAAACCATACGACTTGAATAACATTTGAAAATGTCCGAAACTTCTTTAAATATAAACCCTCTCTTTATAACTTCCCACATACAATTTTGTACCACGTCCGACCCTGAAGCTGAAGCACCACAAGAGCCTGAAGATTGGGATCAGATAATGCTTGATGTGGAGGATAAAATAATGCCAGGTGTCACACACTGGCAACATCCTAGATTCCATGCATATTTCCCAGCGGGAAACTCATTTCCCTCCATACTGGGCGACATGCTTGGCGACGGCATCGGCTGCATTGGCTTCTCGTGGGCAGCAAGTCCCGCCTGCACTGAACTGGAGACAATTGTGCTGGACTGGCTGGGCAAGGCCATTGGGCTGCCCGATCACTTTCTGGCACTCAAGGAGGGCAGCACAGGCGGCGGTGTGATTCAGGTAAATCATTGCACGAGTTGCTCTCTCCCCTCTTCCAAATTTCAGTAATCAATTTATGGTTAACCAACATTAGACATCTGCCTCGGAGTGCGTGCTGGTCACCATGTTGGCGGCACGTGCCCAGGCAGTGAAGCGCCTTAAGGCACAGCATCCTTTCGTCGAGGAGGGCCATCTGCTGTCCAAGCTGATGGCCTACTGCTCCAAGGAGGCGCACAGCTGTGTGGAGAAGGCGGCCATGATTTGTTTTGTCAAGTTGCGCATTCTGGAGCCCGACGAGAATGCCAGCCTGCGTGGCCAGACCATTGCCGAGGCCATGGAAGAGGATGAACTGCAGGGTCTAGTGCCATTCTTTGTGTCCACCACATTGGGCACCACGGGCTCGTGTGCCTTCGACAATCTGCCAGAAATTGGGCAAGAGCTAAAGAAGTTTCCTTGCGTTTGGCTGCACGTCGATGCCGCTTATGCGGGAAATAGCTTCATCTGTCCCGAGCTGAAGCCACTGCTTAAGGTATGAGTATTTCTATGGACTTTGATCAATCATATTATGCTAATCAATCCAACAAACAGGGCATCGAATATGCTGACTCATTCAATACCAATCCCAACAAATGGCTACTGACCAATTTCGACTGCTCGACCCTCTGGGTACGCGATCGCATCCGTCTGACATCAGCTCTGGTTGTCGATCCGCTGTATCTCAAGCACGGCTACTCGGATGCGGCCATCGACTATCGTCATTGGGGAGTTCCACTCAGTCGTCGCTTTCGTTCATTGAAACTCTGGTATGTATCGCCCCCGTATGAAGAGAAGACACACAGTCAAGACCCTTAAGAGTCAAGTGCGCATCACTCCGTTGACTATTGTCAAAAAACATGTGTAAACATCACAATACACACACACATATATATTGTACATACATAGATGTATATGTATAATTAATAATTATTATATTTTTGGTCCAACATGTTGCTTAGCTGCCATCACACACTCGACTTGAAGCATTTGTCTTTATTATTTGCATGGGATTTAGTTGTGAAAACAAAGTCGACAAAAATCAAAGACCTTACAACACAGACACATCTAAACATACATATTCGTACTACATAGATAATATATGATGTTGAGTTTTCAAATTGTAGAAATAGAACCTCAGCTTGATGCGCAATATCTCCAATGGAATTATGAACTGTTGGAATATTTCCTAATTGACGTCTTCTTCATTCGGTATTCCCGTCTGCAGCAATTACAACTCATTATTGACGGGAATTTCTCGATATTTATATAGGAAACCTACTGTATACAAATTATGCAATGTCTATACAAATTATGCAAAGCAGGCTCAAGTCTTTCCCTGTCTTTCGAATATATCAATGACTTTAATGGGCAATTAATACGTAGTTAAATTATAATTTAAACATAACATAAAATCCAATATTAATTTATTGATTATACGTCTAGCAAATTTCATAACAATCGCATAATATATGCAGTAATATTTTGGGGAAACACTTTGATATCTCATTTTATACAGGTTTGTGCTGCGTTCTTATGGCATATCCGGACTACAGCATTACATACGTCACCATATCAAGCTGGCCAAACGATTCGAGGAGCTGGTGCTCAAAGATAAACGGTTCGAGATTTGTAATCAAGTCAAGGTGAGTTACAGTTATTGCGTTAGCCAGTCAGTAATCAATCAAGCGACGAGTTCAAAGCACCTTTTTCAAATTTTGTATACACAACAAGTTTTCTGTTTGGGCTTTTATAGCCCACTGTGTGGTGCGGTGCGGTGCGTATCGTGTTGTGTGGGCGTGTGCGGCCCATTGTTGAGCTTGTTTAACATTTATCAAAGTATTTTGGGGAAATTGTTGTGGCTGACGCAAATACACACACTACACACACACCATACACTACATAGTATTGACTTTGACTTAACTGAAATCCGAAAAAAAGAAGGAAATCAACATCAAATTATGAAATGAAATTTGTCTCGAACTTATATCGTAAACTATTCGACTATATCACACCCACCGAAAGGCGAACGTGCGGAATCGCATGCCAAAAATGTCGAACGAGTGAGAGTGAGAGAGAGAGACTGCTGCAGAAATCGGGTGAATGAAGTGTTTTGGCATAGTTGTAATACGAATTTGAGCGGAATGACGCACCAATTGACAGCTACGGCTGCTTGCGGGGGCCATGGCAAAAATTCAATTGGCCTTTTTTTCTAATTTGTGTTTTTGTCTTGTGTTCCTCTACCACTTCTACTTCCACTTCCACTTTGCTCTATAAGTATATCACGTAATAGAGCGGCCACGTTGCGTATACGCACTGTCACTCAACTTGATGTGAATGGAATTAAATTGAATTGTTGCGGTTGACTGGTATATCTCTGGCAACTGTATCTATTTCATTGTGTTTGTTTCTCTGTAGCTCGGCTTGGTTTGCTTTCGCCTTAAGGGCAGCGATAAGCTCAACGAGAAGCTGCTGAGCGCTATCAATGAGTCCGGCAAACTGCATATGGTGCCGGCCAGTGTCAATGAACAATATATCATAAGATTCTGTGCAGTGGCACAGAATGCCACCGCTGAGGATATTGACTATGCCTGGGACACCATTATGGACTTTGCCAACGAGCTGCTGGAGAAGGAGCAGCATGATGAGATTACCGAGATAATCAATCGCAAGAAACAGGATACTTTGGCACAGAAACGTTCGTTCTTTGTGCGCATGGTCAGTGATCCAAAGATCTATAATCCGGCCATCAATAAGGCTGGCACACCAAAGCTATCCATGGAGCTGCCATCGCCTGTGGTCAGTCGAGGCAGTGCGCCCATAATACGCACACAGAGCTCTGTAGATCACAACTCGTGGATATCGTGGCCGCTTGCGTTTCTCTTTAACAGCAATAACGAGGACAAAGGCAGCAATTGCTCGTTGCGGTGAGTTCAAGAGGTTATAGCTCATCTATCTGTTCAGTTGAGCAGTTCTTCTTTGCCCTTCACAGTTTTCGGCATCTGGATACCAATGTGAGACCTTCCAATTCTCGACGCAATTCCGGAGCAGGTTCTTCACCATCGCCGGAGAACGAAATGGGGTTTGTCAATGTGGCACAGCAGCACCAACAGCTTTGCAACCCACAACAACAGCAGCAGCTGCAACAGCTACAGCAACAACAACAGCAATCGCCACGCAAATCGCCCATGGTGCTGCGCAAGGCCTCCTCTGCCCGGGACAATCAAAACTGAAGCATCCCGAGCAGCTTTCGATAAACTATGCTAACTATTTAGAAGAATTGCGCGCTACGACGACGCCTAGTTGAATTATAGACCAATTTACATTAACGAGATCTCTCTTCCTATAAATACCTAGCAAAACTACCAAATACCTACGAAAGAAATATCTCTATCATCTATAAGTTATGTTGCTCAATGAATGAACTTATAAATATGAAGTATATACCAAATAAATAGCGTATTATGCATCGTTTATGGCAGTTTTGAGTTGCTTTTTTTGGCATGGATATTATACAGAGCCGTAGCTAGGGATGTGCAGGATGTGCAGTGCACAAGGGCTCCCTGGCTACCAGGAACACGCCTACTTATATAAGCTTTCGGCAGGTACAAAGTTATAATACACTTCTATGAACAACAGATAAATAAATAAACAAATGAATAAATAAAAAAATAGATAAATAAATAAATAGAATAAATAAATAAATAAATAAATAAATAAATAAATAAATAAATAAATAAATATTAATTGACAAGAATTATTTGATGCAATTTGGCAATAAAGGAACTTTGTTAATTTTGTCAAATATAAAAGCATGTACATGTATTGTAACTTGTATTAGGATTCTTTATTTTGTGTCTTGTTTTATAAACTAAATACATACTATATTTAAGGCAAGACAATTACAATAGGGAAGTATTCGCAAAGACCCTCAAAACCGTGTCTGTGATATTATATAAAACTTAACTTTCATTAAGTGATTAAGAAAACTATTCTTAATTCTCTAGAATCATTAAGTTTAAAAGTATTAAGAAAACTATTCCTAATTCACTAGAACCATAAAGAATATCCCACAGAACACTGCCAAGCAGCTCACAGTGTATTTTTTGGCAACAAAAATGACCATACCCAACTAGCTATAATGTATCCCACGTGAGTGAGTATTTTGATAATTATAGAAGCGAAGATGACGACAAATTCGCACAGAACAATTCACTGTGATTATCTAATGAGTTAGATTTATTGTTTCCTCTGCTTTGACTAAGGCCGCAGCACAGCTGACCACAATTACCTCCAAGATGGATAAACAGCTAGAAAAGACTGGATGTACTATCTATAGTATGTACTGCTGATCTTGATCGTGCGAACCCCCTACGCGCTGTAAACAAATCATAATTTCTGATGATGACGTCGAGCAATGAATGATTCACTTGCATGTGTGAATACCAAAACAAAATTTACTTAAAGTTCTCGTGAGTAATATATAAAATATATATAGACAATTGGTGTGGTTCGGGGCTCCCCCTTCTAATTGTATGTAATCAGTTTTGATTTTGAATTTGTTCGATTTTCTTATCCATGCTCTGGCGCTCATTAAACTTTGAATAAATGCGCACTAATTTACGGATATATGCGTCCTTCTCGTGTTCCGAGGGCTCCTTAAGCTTCTTCTTTTCTAAGTCATATTTCAGATATTTCGGTGCATCAATCTCCACTTTAGCTGTCGTCGGACCCTTTTGACTGGTTTTGTGGTAAATGAGTAACAAATTTAGCATGAGAATTCAAGTTCTTGCAATACATACATACTCTGAGACTTGGAATCATCGAGGTCCTGTGCCACGGTGCCAATAGGATCAAATGAAATGGGTTCTAGTGGCATCGTTATCCGAGTTCCCTTGGCTGCAGTGTCAACAAGATGTACCGCCACCCGTGGAGCCTTCACCAGACTCTTAGGATTCGTTTTAGCTGCAGCAATACTCGGAGCAATAGCCGGAGAGATGGCCGGCGAGATGACAGCAGAAGTGGCCGGAGCAAAGCCCTTGAGAAGTGGCTGGCGCATTGGCCGGAGCGATGGCAAGCCGGTGCAGCAGCAACAGCAACCTGTGCAACTTGTTGTGCACTTTGTGCAGCTGGTTCAACTTGTGCTGCTTGTTCCTCTTGTTTTGGTGATGTTTTGGCAACCAGCTCCATTAAATATTTATCAGATGGATCCATTGAATCCGCTATAGTTTCATCCGCAGGGGGATTCGCAACTACGGGCTGCGGTTGAGGCTGTGGCTGGACCATCTCCACCTGCTGCTTGGCAAGTACGCGGCCCAGCATTGCCACATTCATTGGCTCAACCTTTTGCTCCTGTTGCTGATCTAACTCCTTTTTAATTTCATCCACCTTGGCATCGCTGATGTGCTGTGCCCCCCTGCACCACCTTCGTAGTCAGTAGTTTGCTCTTGTCCTGCCCGACTGGCAATGCCTGACGTTGGCCGCGCTGTTCCTGTTGCATGTGGCAACAATTGTTGCGCTTATACAACCTTTTCACAAATTTCTCAGTGTCAACGTGCTCATGCCGCAAAGATTCCTTCTGACCATCGCCTTCCATGCGGCTAATCAGCTCATCCAGATTGGGTTTTATTCTCGATGTGTCTTCAAAATCGTTCGGCAGATAACCCAATTGCCGTAAGTATACAATAGGTGAGTCCCAGTTCTTGATCAAATCCCGTACAATATCATTGTAATTATTCTGTAGACCAAACTTATCTAAGGGAATTTTCTTAACTTCTAACTGCAGATAAGACTCCAATAGGCAACAAATTAAAATCAACCTATAGCAAGTAAAGTTTTAGCTTTGTATAACAAGAACAAGAAAATGAACATTACCAAAACAGTGCACGCATTGCGATTTAACAGACTTAAAGTATGTAAAAGTTCTTCAAAAATTCACACAAAACTTTATATATATTATCATAATTATAGTTGAGTTGAAATAACTAGATGTCTAGCTTGGAAATTCTATAGTTCTATATCCAATATCAAATATACTTATATTACATAAATAGATTGTTCCACCCTGTACTTAATATATTGAATATTGCAAGTTCTTTACAGTTTGTCGAACTATACAATTTCATTCGAAATTAACCCATCAAACTGTCCCACGCAAAGTCTTTTAAATTGCTTACACGCACTCTATCTTAACATTTCCATTGAACTTTGATTTTTTATTTATTTACTTTTTTTTTTGTGAATTCATTAGCCCACGACTTTCGGCAAATCATGAAATCCGTCAAAGAAGCATAAAGTAAATAGAAAGAAAGAAATAGAAACCTCAAAGCTCTCATAAAGTTAGCAATTAACAGGCATATCAAATAGTTAACGAACTACCGCGTATAAAATTGAAAACACATCTAATTATATCAAAATTTCGACAGGTGAAGGAGAAGGCGTTCAGAAAAAAAAAAAAAAAGAATCGTCATTTTTGCGCAATTCCAAGCGATGATAATGGATGAAATACCAAAGCTATGAATTGACAATTTCTAATAAGATCTTCAGTAATATTCAAGCGGTGTCTGGCCAAACTGTTGTCAAGCCAATTTGACAATGACGAAAATAGTAATAAAAGAAGATCGGCAAAAAAATGAAATAAAATCAAGAGCTACCTTTATGATTTAAATATTTTGGTATTTCGATGATGTTTTGGTGTTTGCCCGTGCCAACTAAATAGATGGATAAATAAAATCCAATAATTAATGGGCTGTGAGCCGGTACTGGTGCCGGGGTTGGTGCCAGGCCTCACGTGGAAGGCGGATGGACTTGGCACCGCGCTCTCGACCCTCGAGCAATGTGAAGTGTGACCGCGTAAACTGAATACGAATGCGGTTTATATTTAGACAAACGACGTCATTGCGACGATGCTGCCGCTGCCGCTGCCTCCGCTTGTGAATGAAAGTTGTGGCCCGAAAGCAGATCGTCAAGATAGTCAAGTCATGCTCCGTCAACCTCTCTTGCGGCCCTCGCTCAAAGACAGCTGCGCGTGCGCAGATGAATCAGCGGCGCACACTCGCGTCGCTCCACGACTTTGCCCAGTTCCGAAATCTGCGCGAATGATTGATTGTGCATTAGATGGAGGCGGGAGAAGCTCGCTGGCTGTAGCTGGGACTGCTACCTGCCTGCCTCATTATCTAGCATTCTGAACTCTGGAATATGTTTAACAGTGTGATTATGTAAGCAATTATCGTATCCAGCTAAGCTAATTAACACGCTCGCCCCTTTCATACAAAGGGAGAAATACAAAGCAATCGCATTCATTCATATTCAGTTTCGTATTCATATTTACTAAATTCACATTCATCGCAAACACACTCAACCAGCAAAAATCACACAATAGGAAAACAATTTAATTTCATTTGCAATATCACAATTTGCCTAAACAAATCTCTCTCTCTCTCTCTCTCTCTGTGTGTTCTCTTCTGGAGAATCCGCTGAAGTGGCATCTACGTCACGCAGCTGCCACACTGCGATTCGTCATACCGTTAACACTTTGAACCAACGCAAGTCCTATTTGCACAATTACTTGCCACAATTGAGCCATGTGCCAGCAAGTGATTCCCCCTTGACAAAAAAAGACGACAAATATCACCAGCTGGCGATCTTCGCTTCAAGCCGAGCGTTAGTTCGGCACTTTCTGTTCATTGTCTGCTGACACGTTCTCTTAATGTTTGGAAATTCGCGCCACAGCAAAAACTTCCCCTCTGTAGATGGCCCAAAAAGTAAAAATCAAAGCTGGCAAGCCGAACCGGCTTTAACCGGCCTGGAAGATTCAATGATATCGATTCAAAATCAATTAGACATGCATTATTACTATCGATTAAGATATCATTAATAGAATCGATCGAGAGAAAAGAATAACAGAATCTATTAAATTTCAATTATATAATTATTAATTAATTAATTATCAAAATATACTTATCTCTTTTATAACAGTTAATATGGCATAATAATTAAGATTGAACAAGATTTCTGATTTGTAGTAATGTTATTTATACATATGCACATGTATTATATAAAAGATAATTTTTAAAACTCCACAATTGTCAATTTATATTATGTGTAATTATTTTTAATAGCGTTCCACTATTGAAACTAGTTATAAAAGGCATACTTACTTTCTGCAAATTTATGTGACAGGCAGCAGGAGGCGTGATAGAGCCCTCAAAGTATACATATATATTCTTATTCTGAATCAGTAAACAAGGCGATTAAGCCATGTTTGTTTTTCTATACTATACTAAGGTAGACAGGCCAAGTTTGTCATGAAGATTTCTGTGCTACCTACTTTTTATTTCAAATTTTAAATGGGTAATTTAAAATTATTAGGCAACGTATATAGGGAACAATATTCTACATTGCCATTCATCTAGATTAATACTATATGCACATATCTATTAAATTTCAGTTAAATCGGTTAATGTACACAGAAGTCATTGAAGTTTACATTTTCTATGATTCTGGTATCTCTTTGATCTGTATCAGTTTTTCAAAATTGGTCGAAAGGTTGCTGGTTTACAGTTTTAAGTTATTATTATTAATATTGTGTTTAGATTGTTTTTCAACTCATCGTTTTTTCGTAAACCCCAAAGGAAGTACTATTTTTGCTTGGACTAGGCCAACAAAATGAACTGAATCATCAGGCGGGGAGCACAGCTCAAAGTATTCCACCTAGACTTTCCCAACTACCCAACATGAAGTGTTCAATTTAATCCCCATGGAAACAAGCCTAGTATTCAGATAATACTATATTAGATACTTAATACATGCAATTTAATTGTGTATTCACATGTAATGTGCTATTAATAAAGACTCAATCATTTCCAAATCGCACCACGAAAAACTTCACATCAAACTCGAACCATATAATTACGACAAAAAAAAGCAGAAAACGAACAAAAATATCGCTTTCCGGGAGGGATTTTTTATTTGTATTTGCGCCCCAGACAACCCACACAAAAGGCACGAAGAGAACTGAAGCTTAAGGCGAATCGACAATCGACAAAATGGCAAACGCGGGTTTCCCAAAGATCCCGAACCGAATGACGGCAAATGTGCACGAACAAGAAGGCAAGACAATCACGAGATACAGGTGAAATATAGAGACGGAGAGAGAGAGAGAGAGAGCAACAAGCAAAGCAAGAGAATACTGTAGAGCAAAGCTCGTGCTCGAGAGAGAGCGTGCGATGGGCGAGCGGATATAAAAACGAATGCAGTGGCAGAGTACGAGACATTCGCGCAAAGGAAGCTGCAACGAGCACAACGTGTGAAAGAGGATAATAAGCGAAATAACGGATTAAACTGTTAACCAATAAACGAGAGTGGACACTGTGAACAGAGAAGAAGTGTACGAGAAGATATTGTTAAAAAGAGGTGCTAAGATCCGGCAACAAGGTGTTAAAACAAGTGTTAAACTACAAAATAAATAGACAAAATGAATGTCGAAGAATTTCGCAAATACGGCAAGGAGGTGATCGATTATATATGTGAATATAGCAGCAATATCGAGGAGCGCGAAGTGGCGCCGACACTAAATCCTGGATACTTGAAAAAACTCTTACCAGGTAAGCAGAGCTGCATTATATGATTTATATAATATATTGTATAAGATTGAAAATATTTGCATATTTTCTGAATGGTGCAAATTCATTCAAAAATAGTTGCTCTATTTTAGAATATTAAACAAATTTGTGTTTATGAAATGTATTTTCGAATAATTACTCGATGGAAAAAAAGCCCAAAGAAAATTAAAACTCTTGAGATCTCATTTGAATTTAACGCTTGTGAGCAACTGTAAACAGCAATTAGTTAAAGGCTTCTAAACAAATTAGCAATTGACAGGTGCAAAACTAAACTAAAAAAAAACAAATATACTATAAGAGGGAATGGAAAAAGCAGGGGTGGGGAAAATAAAAATTGCACAAGTACAAGAAAACAGAAAACAGAAAAAAAAATAACGACACTCAACAGGCTCTTGAGAAACTTGTGGATTCATGTTGACTAATTGCTTTCAGTGTAAGCAAACAATGCAAATACATCACAAGCAAAGCCCACATAGTAACCAAAAAAAAACCGTATTTATTTTTTGAAATTGTTTCCCCCATCCTCACTCTCGTGGCGTGGGCACAATTTGGGGCATGAAGTTGTTGGGTCATGAGATTCGCAGCGAGGTTTTTCTCGTGTTTCTTTTCGAGTGAATTTCAAGCAAATCTCGCGCAGTTAGTTAAGCTAAATATTTACGTCTGACGAATACCGCAGCACAATATCTCTTCCATAGTTGAACTAAACAAATCAATTAATTATGCCTCAGGCAGCATACACCCAGGTAGAGGAGTAGATAAAGATTGAGATTGGGGTGTGAATGTGTGTTCATCTTTTCCGCACACACTGCCAAAAATAACAAGTTCGCAGTAAATATTGATGTGCGCTGGAACGCCAATCCAGCAACTTTATAGGTGCTAAAAGATATATGCATATAGTAGATATAACTATATGTATATACCATAGGTAGATTTGGACAGGCACCTGCACAGATCTAACTAACAAGCAGTTGCCTCATCCCAATTTGTTGTCTCTTTATCGCAGCCGATGCCCCGCAATCGCCGGAGTCATTTAAAGATGTGCTCGAGGACTTTGAGCAGAAGATAATGCCGGGCGTGGTACACTGGAATCATCCGAAATTCTTTGCCTACTTCCCGTCGGGCAATTCGTTTCCCTCCGTGCTGGGTGACATGCTGAGCAGCGCCATTGGTTCCATTGGCTTCAGCTGGGCCAGTTGTCCAGCTGCTGCGGAACTTGAGACAATTGTCATGAATTGGTATGCCAAAGCTCTGGGTCTGCCCAAGGCTTTCATTTCGGATGCCCCGGGCAGTACCGGTGGTGGCGCACTGCAGGGTTCCGCCTCTGAGTGTGCACTCGTATCGCTAATTACGGCCCGTGCACGTGCCATCAGCGAGCTCAAGGGTCAGACCACAGTCCATGATAGTGTATTTCTGCCTAACTTGATTGCCTATGCCAGTCGCGAGGCACACTCCAGCATCGAGAAGGCCACCAAAATGGCACTGGTCAAGCTGCGCATCATCGATGCCGACGAGCATGGACGCATGCGCGTAGATCTCCTGCAGCAGGCCATACAGAACGATGTGAACGCCGGACTGACGCCATTCTTTGTGGTTGCCACAGTGGGCACAACCGGTGGCTGTGCCTTCGACGATATCTCCGAGATCGGCAAGGTGTGTCGTGCAGTGCCAAGCATTTGGCTGCATGTGGATGGCGCCTATGCGGGCAACTCTTTCATTCTGCCAGAGATGCGTGTTTTCTCTGCCGGCCTTGAGTACGCCGACTCGTTCAATACAAATCCCAACAAGCTGTTGTTGACCAACTTTGATGCATCCGCTCTATGGGTGCGTGATGTCATGATCCTGAAGAGTGCACTCAATGTTAACCCGCTGTACCTGAGACACGAGCACAACAACGGCGTGGACTACAGACATTATGGCATTCCGCTCAGTCGTCGTTTCCGTGCCCTCAAGTTGTGGTTTGTCTTCCGTACGTACGGTGTCAAGGGATTGCAAGAGTACATACGCAATCACATGGCGCTGGCCAAGAAGTTCGAGATGCTGGTGCGCAAGGACGAACGTTTCGAGGTGCGCAACGATGTTCATCTCGGTTTGGTGTGCTTTCGCATGCGGTAAATAGAGAAGGCTTCTATTCCTTGGTATAATTCAACAAATCCTAACTTATATCTTTATCTGTAGCACCGACGATGAACCCAACCATCTGCTGCTGGCACAAATCAATCACTCGGGCAAGATGCACATGACGCCAGCCAAGTTCAATGGACGATATGTGATACGGTTCTGTGTAACCTATGAGCATGCGACGGAGAAGGATATTGTCGATGCGTGGACACAAATCAAATGCTTTGCCGAGGAAATACTACGAGACTGTCAACTGGAGATCAACTCAGTGCCAACCACACCCGAAACAGATCGCACAAGTTCAGAACCTATTGCACTTGTGGCCGGAAAGCCGCCAATCAAGAAGAAGCTTACACGTACCAAATCTCTGCGCTTCTCCTTCACACGCAGTATATCGCGAGAGCAGTTCGAGAACCAGAGCGCACACCTTATGGACGGTTGTACGCCTATTCTGGTCGTGGATCCCAAAACTATTCAACAGAACTTTGAGCAGGCAGCTGCAAACAATGGGAAAACCAATAAGCTGAAGGACATTTCGGATGTCGATACTGATGAGGCAAGCAATTGAAAAATGTCTCAGGGTGTAAATAGTATTACCTGATTTTAAATTAGTGTGGTTTTAACACGGAGCACGAGCTGAAATGAGGCCTTTATCTAAAATCTGATGATGATTTTAACGATTCGCTCAGATACGAGTATTTATATAGTTTTTAAGTTGCGTTGCTGAATTTTTTATTTAATTTATTGTCGGGTTCCTATTACCACACGTACGAGTAATACAAATTAATTTCGTATGTACTGTATGTTTAGTTAAAGCTCATGAACAAAAGCACTTATTTATAAACATAAACATTTATCTAGCATTTGATATGCACATTTTTTAAAAATATAAATATATATATAAACAAAAACATTAACTAAGACTCAAGTCAGTTTTACATGGGTCGGGCTTGAATTTGGGCTTACTGGACCCGGCTATAGATCGCAGCTTTTGAAGCTTTTCACAATGCAGAGCCAAAGCTCGTTGGTTTATTGCGGCATTTATTTGCGCTAAATTCATTTAAATAACAAACATCAACAATGCAATGTAAACAATGTGAAATTCACTTAAACTTCAATAGGAGGAATCACAAAATTGTCATTTAAATTAAATCAAAGCAAACAACTTACCGTCTATTTGTCACTTTGTTTGGAAATCGTGTGCAATTTAATTTATTTAGTTTCTGCTACTGTGCTCAGTGTATAGTTGCTTCACGTGGTTCACGTACTTCTCATTAATTATTTATATTTAATTTTCAGATTTATTATGTGTTTACATATTTCACAATTAGCAAATTTGAAAACAAAACAAATACTGCAAGAATTAGATTCCACCGCACATGTTTGACCTCATAGAGTTGGACCAAAGTTGATTTTAATATCGATGACTTATGATTATTCCTTACATTGATTTTGCGCAAGTTGTAATAATAAATTACTATTATGAATATAACTAAAAATAAAAAATAATAGTTATAATTATATACTACGTTCAATATATTATTTTATTATTATTAAAATCGAGCAATAAACTGCGTTTCGAGTATTATTTATTGTTCCACCACTAATCAGCTGCACAATTAATACGATAGCCGGTTAAATAAAACTATCGATAACTTAGGCACGAATGAGGACATGAAAGCTAATGTATCGCTGGAAAACGTAAACAAACCACACGACCGGCGCCTTTTTGTTAGTAAACGTTTAGATTTTATTTTAATCAGTACTAAATATGCCGAACTGGAATCAAATACAATCGCAATTACGCAGCTCAAACAACCCAGTTGTTTTTTTGGATATATCCGTAGGAACAACGGTAATTAATAAACAATATTCACGATGCAATGTGTCCATAACGCACTCTGTTTTCTCATTTCAGGAAATTGGCCGCATGATTTTTGAACTATTCGCGGACACTGTGCCACGGACTGCTGAGAACTTTCGACAATTTTGTACGGGCGAATATCGGCCAGATGGTGTTCCCATTGGCTACAAGGGCGCCAGTTTCCACAGAGTCATCAAGGATTTCATGATTCAAGGCGGTGATTTTGTACAGGGCGATGGCACCGGCGTCACTAGCATTTATGGTAACACATTCAGCGATGAGAACTTTACGCTCAAGCACGATTCTCCTGGCCTGTTGGCAATGGCTAACAGCGGACGGGATACGAATGGGTGTCAATTCTTTATAACCTGTGCGAAGTGCAACTTTCTGGACGGTAAGCATGTGGTCTTCGGACGCGTCTTGGATGGCCTTTTAATTATGCGTAAAATTGAGAACGTCCCCACGGGACCCAACAACAAACCCAAACTGCCAGTAACGATATCGCAATGTGGACAAATGTAGAATAAATATTTGTAATATATACATAAGTATAATAAAATTACAATACGATACTACAAAGCGAGTTTAGTGATTATAAATATGCGTTTTCTACCTAAATTTCCTTGTCGAAGTAGGGATTAGTTTCTGTCAATAATTTCTCCTTCCGCAGCGTTTGGCAATCTTCAATCATGAAGCTGAAATTTAATAGACAATAAATATATTATATTTTTTTTTATTTATTATATACTCACTCGTAGTATAGGGAAACTAAGGGCACCGTGGCCAAATGCCATAATGAATGTGCGTCCAGGATCCAAAGTACTGGAGGAAAATCAAGCAGCTCCAAACACATGGCCATGGCAAGAAGCACATAGAAACGCAGTATACGTTTGAAATAGGGGCGACGATAGCGGACACGATGGCACCATACAAACCAGCCCACGGCGCTCAACACGCCCGTCGCAATGTTCACTTTCATATTGAAGGAGTAGTGCAATTTACCCACACTTAAATAGGCAAAATAGTTGATGTAGTAAGAAATAAATGCCAACGTAAGTACGCCTCGCAGGAAGAGTGAATAACGATGCAGCATTCGCATAACCATACAGTACAGTGTCACCAGAACGATAGAATATGCAAAGGCATAATCCAACAGCTCAGTTAATGGAAAGTCTCTAGTGTGGAATATGGCAGACCAGATCCAGCCATTGACAGAGATCTGAAACGGCAATAACAACTAACATAAAACAAGCAAACAGCCCAACTAGAGTCTGTTCTCATACCAAGCTAAATATGTGCGCTAACTTATAGCAGGGACTGTCCGGACGCACTTCTCGCCGAAATTTGCGCAATTGACGCACATGCACAGCAAAGTTTAGAAGGGAAAAAATAACCGAGGCTGGCTCCTGCATGCCAAAAAGTCGTAGGAATGGCCATTTTCCATAGAACTGCGGTATGGGCCAGCCACGTTCCAGAAAGGCGAACACTGTGCGCCACATGCAACCATAGGAACACTCGTCTGCGCAGCTCCAACCGAAGATGCGATCGAATATCGTTTGGCCATAGAAGTCAACAGCCTGTTCCTGTATTTCAAGTCCATCTGCAATACACTAACTCATTGAACCTTGTGTCTAAACTAAGGGCTTACCAAGAAGTCTTACCAGCCGAGCAATTTGTTCGCTCACAATTCTGCCGACAGTTGTGAAAAAATTGTGTGCGGTCTCCATTTGACGCCGACGACGGCAGCACTGCGCCCAGAATTAGCAGCAACGATATTGCACATATTTGAGTATTCAATTCACCCATTTTATTCTAATACTTTCAAAGCTTTTATAATATGTATGTCAACTACAAATTCAGTTTGATCATATTGTAAACAAATCACGCCGCTATTGATTATTCACTGATTAGGGTTATCGTGCAATATTGTTTGTTGTTATTCACATTGTAATTGTAAGGAATTTAGCTGTAACAGTTGCCAAACGATGTATTTAAATAATGTTTCCCACTAATTTTTTTCCATGACTTAACTACAGTATTGTAAATATTTTCTATTAATTTGTTTACAAAATGCAGCAACCCGTTCGCCAATCTGGCAACGCTTGCCAGCTGTCAGACACACAACTACCTATCGCAACGTTTACACACCAGCAGGTGTTGGCGATATTTCATCAAGTGGATATAAAAAAAATTTATTTTATTGATGTACATTTAAATAAATTCTTATAAAACGCGGTATTAATATAGTTACATATATAAATTATAATTATTTTATTATATAATTAGTAGTATAATTATATCATTATTATATAACTAAAGGTTACTACTATCTGCATACTGTAATAAAGGATTGCGTATTCTGGGCTTCTTTTCGATAAGTGTTTTTCGTATAAACATCAGTACTTCTTTCTTCTTCGTCTTCATTGCAGTTGTGTTTGTGTTTGTTTTTGCAGTTGGTAGTGTGTGTTGTACTCAAGTGCTATGAAAAAGTAATAATTGATGGAAAACCTATTTTAAATTATTGCAAAATTCAGCTAAACTAAATCAATACTTATTTTACTGTTGCCATAGCATATGTGAAGTACAGGTGCAATTATCGCAGCACATATAAGGACTGGCAACATGTTCAATTGCGGCCAATTAAGGCAGCAGCTACCTGACCAGAAAGAATCTCCAGCTGCAGCACAGCAATTCCACGTTTAAGTGTGCCTGTCTGTGCATGGGCGTGTGTGGGTGTTATATTTAGAATATGACGTTAGAGAGTGCTGCATAAATCAAGAGAGGTGAAAGGGCTCGCAAAAGTGTGACCAGGCTACAATCTGCATGTCCGAATATCTGTCAGTTGAAGCTAGCGGCAGTGCCAGAGCAATCCCGAGTGCCAGTGCCAGTGGGAACGATGCATTCACCAGCAGCTACCATATACTGAGGAGTCAGCCCGCGCAAAGAGAAAAAGCCACAAGGTATTAAGGTAAGACTTGAGTATCTATATCGCTATTTCCCTCCCTTCGTCGCTCTTTTAGTTCCGCCCACTCACTCTACTCATTTACAGCGTGAACCTTTAGTCTTCTTCATCATGCGTCTCAATCTGAAAGCGGTGCTGCTGCTGCTCAGTGTGGCTGTAATGGTCATAACATTGGGTATCTATATGCGTTGTGCAGCGTTCAGCTTCTCACCGGACTTTGTGCGTCAGCTGGGCAGGCGCAGTCAGTCTACCGAAACGATGTCTAGCTCGGCCGCTGGACAGGATCAGCTGACGCCGCTTCAGGATATCGAATGTGCCATCAATCAGGAGTACAGCATACACTGCAAGCGCGACGAGAATGCCAACGAGGTGTATGTGCCCTTCTCGTTTCTACGTCAATATTTCGATGTGAGCGGCGCTGTGACCACATCGAATGGCAATGGCAACGGAAACGAGGCTGCCAAGTTCAATTGGATGCACAGCAATGCCAAGGTGAACCTGCCCAAGGGCAAGTACGATCCACGTGGCGTATTTATGTACTTTGAGAACTACAATGTGGAGGTGCGGGATCGAGTGAAGTGCATCAGTGCAGCAGAGGGTGTGCCAGTCAGTACACAGTGGGAGAAGCGTGGCTACTTTTATCCCACACAGATAGCACAGTTTGCACTGGCCCACTACAGCAAGAATCTAACTGAGCCAGCGCCGCGCATACATATCCTGGAAGATGCCGATGGCAATCAAATGGACTGGACAACTCCCAAGACCAGCAACATGACACGCATCTGGCATCATAAGTTCAACACGAGCATTGTCCAGTTCGAGACGACCATTGGGTACGAGAGTGCAATCAGTATTCAATTGAATCAGAGCCAGGACCTGGTGCTCAGCGTCGATCTGCTACTGGTTACGAACAGCAGCAGCCTTATGGTCACCGTACTCAATCGGGACACCAAGCACAGCTATAATCTGCACTACATTGCCGCCGAGTTACTGCTCAGCGTGCAGGAGTCAAACATTTACTACGGATTGGGCAGTGGTGCCCTCAACAAGTGGCGCCACATCACTAGGGATCTACACATCGATGTGCAGAAGGGCATCGTCATGGGCGACAAACGATCGCCGCTAAAAGTGCGTCGCAGCGATCTGGAAGTGCTGTCCGTTGCCTTCTTAGGAATTGGTTTCTATGACAACATAACACTCTCCACGAGCGATCATCTGGCACATTTCTATGATGCAGCCGAGTGGTTTGTGCACAATCAGGACCCCAAGACGGGAGGCTGGACAAATCCGGTGCGCCGCAGTCTCAATGGCTTTGCGGAACTGCGACCCGGCTGGATATCTGCAATGGGACAGGGTCACGCTATATCTGTGCTGGCACGTGCTTACTGGCACTCTGGTGGAGATGTGCGCTACCTCAAGGCAGCAGCGCTGGGACTGCAGCCTTATGGCGTCTTTTCACGCGATGGCGGGGTTCTGGCGCAGTTCATGGACAAATATTACTGGTGAGTTTTGGCTTTGATAAACCAGTTACGAATCTATTTATATACCCAACTCTTACAGGTATGAGGAGTATCCCACAACGCCAGCATCGTACGTGCTGAATGGTTTCATCTACTCGCTGCTGGGTCTCTACGATCTGAACATCACGGCGCCAGCTAAAATCGCACGTGAGGCAGGAAAACTCTTTGCCCAAGGCATGTATTCGCTGAAGAAGATGCTCTTGCTGTACGACACCGGCTCCGGCACTAGCTACGATCTAAGGCATCTCAGCCTGGGCGTCGCACCGAATTTAGCTCGCTGGGATTACCATGCGACGCATGTGAATCAACTGCTGCTGCTTGCCACCATTGATAGCGATCCGCTAATTGCACAGACAGCAGAACGCTGGAAGGGCTACATGTTTGGGAAACGAGCCAAGCACAACTGAGAACGAAGGAGGCTGGCGGCAGTGGCGGCTGCGGCCTCGTGGCTACCACGTCGCCTGCTCACAAGGAGCCCCAACAAGTGATATTTTTTGATTGTCGAAACCATTCGAAATGGTTTCGTTTATGCCGCGTCCCTTTCCACTTACAACTGGCAACGAATTTGTGTTTGAATTTCGTCCGCAGATGTGCTTAAAGAATTGTTTTTATGTTACATCCCTAAGTTATTGTTAGGATTAGG
Organism: Zaprionus nigranus; assembly: GCA_018903425.1. Lineage (NCBI taxonomy): Eukaryota > Metazoa > Arthropoda > Insecta > Diptera > Drosophilidae > Zaprionus > Zaprionus nigranus. Next base: position 229,647 of record JAEIGD010000062.1, on the reverse strand, counting down.
GAGCATTGTACCTTTCGTCTTCGTGTATACCTTGTATTGCATAATCATAATCATTAGCTACTATTAGCGTCTATAACCATTTGTTAAACGATTTACTACCATAGCTTAATTGTTCCCCCTTACGTAGTTGCACGCGTTTTCACTGGACAATATATCAGAAATCGAAATCTAAAGATAACGTGATCTTCGGCACGCCGTAGCTTACATACCCTGATAAGGCATTTATATCCAACATGCAAGGGTGTTAAATCTATCCCTAATACAATTACTGTAGTCAACTTTTTTACTGCGCTTACTAAAGTAGAATTCGTTACATGCCCCTGTATAAAGTAAAATATGTAGAGAGCTTAGCGTTCTTACTCTAGGACACCAACACACACTTGATAACTAGTTAGACAAATAGATGTACGTATATATAGTCTCTATATATCTTATCTGGGAACACTTGACTATCGTGAATTGTTCCAAATCAAATTCTAACTGCCCATAAAGTTAGCAACTAATACTACGTTTCTGCGAAACACAATTTACACACTGCGATATAATAATTTAACTATTTGGCTTCTGTAAATACGGTCAAGAAATATTGGAAATTGCCTTACAAGAAATTTCCTATCCACAAAAAACTAAGTATTCCTGTCCACCATTCAACAAAAAATTTTTAAAACTATTTAATTTATTACATATCGTGTTGTGATATCGCATGAAACAAGCTAACGCCGAAACGTAGTATAGTGCAAACCCCGATTTGATGTAACAGATGCAAGTAATAAATAGTTATTTAAGCAGATCATTAAGATGTAACGTAGGCCACTTTTAGAAGTTCTCGACATAAACGATGCCATTCCATAGTATGTTAACAATGACTTAACTTTAAATATTTGGTTCTAACACAAAACACCGATACTGTCAATTAAGCGCTTAACTTTTCAATATCATTGAAACCTTTATATGTTGTGTGTTAACCCAAGAAAACTAAATCGAGACTGTAAACCAAACGATCGAACTATTGATTTTCAATGAATTTAAGTACTTACTAATTACGTTATTGTATTATGACTTTATTTACAATTTATTTGATTGTTGTAATATAAATATATATGTATATCTATAAATATATACATATATACATATAAAAAGCCTCAACAAAATTTCTTATTTCCTTCATTCTGAACTTAAGTAACTAAAAACAACACTAGAGGCCTTCCTCATGGAGCCGTTTGTCAAGATCTTTTCGATTTAAGAACATGCGAACGAATCGCAGGCGGACCGCTGCGGCGACGAACCTCCTGAATGAAAGCGCTCTCCATTTGATCGCATATCAAATCGAAAAATATATTGGCAATATTACTATGTATCAGGGATTTGAACATAAAAGCGACCTTAAAGTCCACCACACACGAGTTGGGTACATCCTTGAGACCCGGACTGAAAGCCCATTCGTTTAGGAGGTAGTTGAACAAGCGACCATCATGGCACTCAGATTTGACAAGACTGTGCGCCTCCAGTGTCACTTGCGATGTGTATGCCTCGTTGAGCGGGGGGAAATCCTACAATAAGATCCGCCTTGAAACTGTCGCCATCATTCACTATACTGTGCACATGCGATTTCTTTACATATGGTACGAACTTGTAATAATTCCTGACGTCAGAGACGACGCTATACATTTCCGCCATGGAGTAGCTGCAAATGGTTTGAATGTATATTTAACACAGTTAAGATGGGGTATGAGATATTACTAGACTTACCCCACAAGCTCCTTTTTGGTATACGAACGACTTTTGTTCCTAATATCATTGAACGTTATGTAGGATCTCTGGATAGAGTCATTGGAATAGCATTTTCTAGAAAAGTGACGAAAAATCAGGTTAACTAACGATAGTTTTTTATCAGCTTAAGCATTGTAAATATTTGTATCTGTATCTAAACAGAGAATAGTTTTACATTTCAAACTCGAACTAAACTCAAGGGTTGCCGAGACTTTTGTATTATGTAATTTATATTTACCTGCTGACCTTGATTCAATGAAGTTTCGCAGAATTCTAACGTCCAATGCCTTGAGTGTGCTTCCCTTCAGCATTTTATTCAGAATAAAGTATTTAATTTTGAAAATAATATATGTGTATCCGAAATGTGCTCCCCAGCCAACTAAAGAAGACACCTCCAAAACGCGGACAGCTGTTATGTGACAGCGTTGCCAGACTGCCATCATTCGTATACATATGTTAGAAATTACAAAACATCCTCGATTTTTTTTATTTACTCTTTAATTTCACATAATTGTACAGAGGGTGCCCTGGTCCTCTTGAGGCACCGCCACCCCAGATAACTCTTTTTGCTTCAATTCCAAATATGTGTTCTCATTGCGCTTTTGCATCCAATCGGGCAACGGCTTAGCCCAATCCTCTGGCGGCTGTTTTCGTTTCACCCACGTATCGTTGGCGAAATGCGCACGTAATCGTATGATACGTCTGTTTTCCTCACTCTTGATTATAGCGCCGCCAGACTCTATATCGTTTCCATTGGATTCCTGATAGCGTTCGCAGTTCTTAAAATCTGTCAACCATTGGGAACAGTCACTATCTTTACCATATATGAAGTATTGGTGAAAACGTGCCTTAAAACTTCTGCAATCGTCATATTCTTCTTTATACAGATGACATGGACGTATCTGTGTGGGACTGTCGTTAGTTTCGATATACATACAATGAGTTAGTACTTACAGCCCATGTATCGCTTAGTTTTATAGTCGTATTGTCTTGTTTTGTCTCATCATTTTTACTTTTATCTGACATTATATAAAAATATACGCAAAGCAAATGTAAAAGCGCATCAGCTGTATTTGTTTACTACCGTGACAGTGTTACCAGATCAGGTGCAAAGTACTTTTCACATTACGTAGATTATCGATGATTTGAAATCGAACGAATTCTGATTAAACAATCGAAACATGCATAGCAACTTGTACTAATAAATTGATATTGACATATACCATATATAAAGATTTAACGTACTTTGTGGATTTGTGTTTTCTTGAACCCTGGATCCAGTCAAGATCACCAATGTGTTGACATTGTATATTAACATCATATTTTGGATTTTATTATCAGCTCGATATTGCATCTGCTGCCCCTTGCACATCAAAACATTTATTTAATTTGAAATGGTGAACAATATTGGTTTCTTTTTAATTGTAGTTGGCAAAATACACACGATAGTGGTGACTTTTGAAATGATTGAAATCTTAATTCAAACAGCTTTTTGTATCAAAAAATAATAATTGTGGAGAAATATATTCATGTAAATTGTGTAATATGCGCTTTCTATCAATATTAGTCTATATTATTTTGTTTTCTTTATGTGAGTGTGTGCATGTGTGTTATTTTTAAAGGGATCGTACTTAATTAAAGCCTTTCAAATAAAATTTCAAGCGTTTTCAGCATATTACAACAGAACTTAAAAAATTAAAATAACGTTTTTGTTGTGGTTACAAATTTGCTTACTTAATTTACAAAACTAAACCCGATGGCATGTTTAAACTAAATCGTAGTCAAAAATATACAATATGCTGTATTACAAATTATTGGGAAAACACTTGTGTGAATTGTCTCACAAACTACATACAATATATATATTTCTAAAACCAGTTTCGTTTCATCATCATTCTACCCTTATCAATTGATTTTTGTACACATCTAAACTGGGTGAAAGAATCGAATTGCAACAACTAGTATGACAAATCAAATCAGCATATACTATATTATAATATACAATACATACATACGTAATTATTTTACATTTGATTTGTGGTTCGTAATTGCAATTCAACATTATAATGTAAATATGTATAAGTAAGTGAAGTGTTTTCATTTCGTTCTTATTTTTTCTTTTCTTTTTTCCTCTTTCATTTGTTTATCACTAATTCTATACTTTAGTTTGACTTTTAAGACTTAGTTTCTAGAAGACGAACAGTTGGCGCGTTCGACAACAGACGGATGTCCTCTATGGGGACTACCTTGTATTTGTTGTTGTTTTTCCTGCTGCTGATGATGATATTGATGTTGCTGTTGTTGTATGTAGCTGCTTACAGTAATCATCGAGCATCCAGCACATTATCCAATTGCAACAGCTGCAACAATTGCCGCTGCTGGGATTGGTCCAAGGGGCTCGACAGTTAGTACTTGTTGTGCTGCGCCAGCAGCTGCATATCCGTCAGATACTTGATGATGTGCACCTTGGCCTCGGCCTTCTGCCGCACGCCCAGCGTGTTGAGCATATCGGTGACAACCATGCCAAACGATTGATCCTCAGCGCTGACCGCCTGCGAGACATTGTTCTGGAATATCTTGATGGTGTTCAGCATATTATCACTGTGCTCCTCCTCGCTGCGTTCGCGCTTCAGCGGCGGCTCATAGAAATATGGCTTCTGATCTTTGCCCACGGCTGTGGCCAGTTGTGCATCGCCAGTAACGGTTATTTCTATATTTATACAAATACAATACATTCATATATGAGAATTAAGAGTTATTTCATTAAGGACCTTTATCTGCACAACTCACCGTGCGGATGTGTCAGTGCCTGAGCGGATGTGGTGGCGCTGCCGTTGAAGGGCTGAGCGAATATGTCGACCACAGTCTGCTGCTGGGCCTGTTGCTGTTGCGTTGGATCGGCCACCTGGCCGGCATTCTGGCTGCCATTGGCGCACTTGCCCAGCAGCGACTCACGATATTGCCGTATCGAGTCCACGAGGAACTGCATCTGTTTGAAGTAGCGCCAGCGCGATTCTTGGCACAATTTCATTTCGCGCGCGAACTTGTCGCGCAGGCTCTTCCATCGCTTTGTACACTTTTGCTCTAAACAAATAATGCAAAAATAAAACAATGGTTAACAGTAATATATGTATACAACAAAATAACATGCACTCAACTAAGCTTAGTTTACATTAACTTATTAAATAATTAGACGAATATTCGATACGGTATTATTGCATTACATTTCCACTGTAATAAGTCCCTAAGTATTTCATCTGGGGGTGGCAACGCCAGCACAAGCCATCAGTGTGTGTGTGTTTGTGCACATGTATGTATGTAGTACATACGTCAAAATTGCAAACCAAAACAAACCGCGAGACGTCAACGCAGTCAGCGTTGTCAACCTCGCCCCCGCACCCTACCCCGTCAACGCTGCTGTTGCCGAACAGACACTTGTACAAACGGCGTTAGCTGTTGGCAGAAGCAGCAACAGCAGCTGAGCTGCTGAAGCTGAATCCGTGGCACGCCAGCAGCGACAGCAGCTTCCGAGCGACGACGGCGACGGCCCCTGTCAGACGCACGCCGCGCCGCGCACCCGCTGCTGCTGTCGACGTCGACTACAACTACGAGTTGATTCTGCCCGCTTGGCGTATTGGTAACGCCAGCAGCGACCCCGGCAGAGAATCTGTGGCAGTCTTCAAAATGCTGTGCTGCACTAAACGTATTAACGTCAATGTGTTCCCGAAAAATCCTTGTTTCAACTGCATTGCTTGCGTATTTATTGCCGAAAAATGAATACAAACATACATGCAAAAGAGGGCACAGCAGAAAATTTAAGGCGGGGCAAGAGACGAAACATTTTGTTGGTATACGGCGCATACACTCAGCAGAAATGAAATGAAAGCTGTTCGGTCGGTCGACGACGACGACAGCGATTGCCTGTTTCAGTGTGTGCGTGTGCAGTTTGTATTAATGTGTGTATGTGTGTGAACCACCAATGGCTGTGGCAACGGCGGCAGCTGCAGCGACGGCAGCAGTGGCAGTTGTATAAAAATAAACGCTGGCGCAGGCAGCGTGTGTGCGAGAGACAACTACTGCGACGCAAAAGTACAGCAACTTCAAAAATGTTGACTGCGCGCACACACACCGTCAACAGCGACGTCGGTGGCGCAGCTGCGGCGCCCAAACAGGGGCACCACATATTGTTATTAAACGCAGTTTTAGCGTCATTGTTTACGTTCTAATTAGTTGTTATTAATTTCAAAACAAATTTAATTGTTCACCTTATTAACATGATTCACAAAGTAATTACTTCGATTCCAAGTATTCAATTTCGGCGCCCAAACCCGCAAGGCATCGTTGCGCTCCTGTCATTTCACAACCGTCTGTCGCGTCTACGTCGCGTCGCCGTTCACTTTTGCGTCGTTTCTGTACACTTGCTTCTGCTGCCCGCCTGCTGCCGACGCCCGCTGCCGCTACCGATGTCGACGATGTCGTCTCAGTTGCCAGCCCGTATGTCTTTCTCCCTCCACCCTTCTTTGGCCCCCACTGACCATACTTAGAATTAATCAATTTGCAGCGACGACACCGTCGTCGTCAGCCGCCAGCGCCAGCCTTAGCGCTCTGCTGATACTCAACCAATTTCACTTGCCACAACCAATGGAATAGTACAACATGGTGCTCCCTTCGGTCTCAGGCTCGCCGCACTCGGGGACCCGTTTCCCCACTAAGATTACGAGAAAATTTACTCAAAATTTCACTTACCACTCACGCCAAGAGTTTCGGCGATTTGTTTCCAGGTCTGCGCCTTACGCACAAAGTGCTTGTAGTTGTAATGTGAGCGATCGTATATAACGGGATTCATTTTGACTGCCTCAATGAGATTAAGATCAAACTGCTGCTCCAGGTTGGCATCCAGTTTGTCCATCTCGATGGCTGCACTTAGCGTGTGCACTGTGAGGAGAAACACACACACAAACAGAAACTTATTAGAGATGTATGTACATATGCATGGATGTACATATTGTATATGTGTATGTACGTGGTGTATGCATGGTGTGTTTTGTGTATAAATTGGCTATATTTGATCGAAGAATTGACATAGAAAACGAAAACGCAAAACTCACTTTGTTTCTTTCGTTTGCTAATTGTTGTTAAATAATTGGCGCGCACGCACCCTTTGTAGTTTATTTGTTTTTATTTTGATTTGGTCTTCTTCGAGGAAGAAACGTCGCGACGTCGACGTTCGAATTTTATTCCTCAGTCGCTGCCAACAGTGAAATTTGTTCCAAGAATGCAGCAGGCAGCGCAGTCTACTTTTCTAGTATGTATATTTTAACACAGCCAGCCTCTGCGACGATTCGACGTCAAATAAAGAGACGTCGACAGCGTCGCGACGTTGTAGTCAGCGTTGGCTGAATATCGCCTTCTCGTTCGCACCTATATGCCATGCCTTCCTCCTCTTTTGCGCATGTTCAAGTGCTGCAGTAGTATTGGCTAGCTTGTGTTTGTGCAGGCAGTGTTGCTCAACTTCAATATTGACTGTTGCCATCGATATGTGCAAACTTTATCGGTAGTTCATTGAAACATCGATATGCCTGTCTATGTTAACGCAGCAGTGCTGCCAGAAAAACTTTACAGTGTGTTTACAGAGAAATGTTAAAAACGGATTTTTCATCGTCCCGCCAACTCTAGGGTCAAAAGGGCGTCATTAACAAGTGAAACTGATGAAAAAATACAAAACTTTTAAGCCTTTTTCAGATTCACATGTCGCTATCTACACTAGTTTTGCGAAAATTTCGTATATAAACTTAAACACACTGTTTGTTTTTCCACTAACAGAGGTCGTTTCCCAAGACATGAACCCAGTGGTGTCCTGGATGACAGTATTATTTAGCAGTAAACTGCTTAGTTCCATGACACGATCCCATTTATTTATAAATTTAACCCCATTTCATTCAATGCTCTTTTTCTATTACCTTTTGTTTATAGCACTGATAGGCAGCTTAATATAACCACTTCAATGTTTTCTACATGAACAGTAAAAACTATGTATTTTAAAATTATTTAATTTTATGTATTTCGGTTTCGCTTTCGGTGTGTGTTTATACAATTGCCTGTATCTGAACAAACGTAATTGCATAGTTGTTGTTGATGAATTGAAAAGTTCTTGTCTAAAATTTAGAATTGCATTTTACTTGCCATAATTAAAACATGCTACTGCTTTTCAAGAAGAACTGGAAACAATCTGTAGTATCATAATAGTTACGTACTTAAGTTTAAACAAATTTTCTCAATAATGGATGGGTAACAATGAATAATTGTATTTGTAGTGTAGTGTGTTGTGTTGTATATGGGTGTGTGTTGTGTTCTCATATCATAAGGAAGTATAAATTATAATTGCGCTTAACTAATTTATGTGTATGTTGTAGTATGTATGTATATTCAAAAAGGAATGACTTAAGAGTTAGTTAAAAAATTCTTCTTAGCAGTAAAAATATGTTTATAGAATTGTTTGTAACACGAAACCGGATCAAAGCAGCAACTAAAAAAAAATAATATTCAGAAATTATCATATCAAGTATCAAGTAGAGTGTACAATTATTTGAGGCGTCGCAAGTTGGCAAAATTTTGTTGTTTGTTCAAATTTAACATCATCATTCATTCTTCATCATCGTAATGTAAAATGATTGGGGCGTTAAGTGTTCATTTTTGATAAAATTTGAACGTAATGCTAAGCAATTTTACAACGTGTGTCCAGTAAACCGAAATAAGTATGTTGGAACTCTCTATCTTGTTCTTTCTTTTTTTCTGTGTGTGTTTGTGTGTGTGTTATTGTTGTTGTAGAACTGCCAGATATTGGGTTCGGTTGCTATAGTTGTGTGTGTGTCTTCTGTGTGTCGTGTATTGTTCTCAGTTTATATTATTGTGAATTATTAGTATTGACTTAAAAATATCATCATTGATTTTGTATTTCTTTTGATTATTACATTTTGTTTTGTTTGTCGGGTTGGGTTGGGTTGCGTTGGTTGTGTATATGTATGTGTGTCTGTGTTTAGAATATTTAGCTTAAAATGTAACGAAACAAATATTTGTTTTTCTAATGGGACCCTTCTTTTTCACTTCTCTTTTGTTTTGTTTTATTTTCTTTTTTTTTTGTTTTTTCTCTTTGTTTTATCAAAATATGATGTGTGTTCTTGTTGCTGTATTTTGTGTGTATGTGTGTCTGTGTGTGTATTGTTGTTTGTGTGTATCTTTTAAATTTATAACGTTCAAAGACGATACAGTTGTAGATCATGCTGGGTTTAACCATCATGCTTTCTCTTCTTGCCCCTGGCTTGCGACTCTTCTGTAACATGGAAATACATAAAACTCTCAGTAAATATGAACTTAATGGATGATTGATTAAGGGACTTGCCTGGTTTATCAGCATCATTGGCATTGGCATTCACCGATGCCGCCGATTCATTTGCATCACCATCAGCTTCATCAATATCGGAGTCCTCATCCTCATCATCATCGCCACCCTCACCCTCCTCCCAATCAGAATTATCCTCCTCTAAATCATCATTGTAGACCTGAAAAAAGAGTGCATTTCAAAAGCTGTTCTTCCTCATTGAATAATGACTCCTTGTTCAACTTACCTCCGAGAGGGATACATCGCCATTGTCCTCGTCGTCACTGCCATCGCTGTCGCCATCCTCGTCGTCATCATCACCAAAAACTGCAAACAAAGAAGATGCAAATGTGAAAGGTTTTATTAAGCGTTGTCCAATTCACAATGCTTACAATAGGTGGCATTCGCCAAATTTAATATTGCTAAAAACCAATAAAGTAAAATTGCAAAATTTGTGCTCTGGATGCTGTCGCTATAGCTAATGTTGTTGTTATAGTTGGTCTGTTGTCGCTGTAACTGCTGCTGCTGCTCCTGCTCTCGCGACTCCCGCAATCTCAATTCTTTCAAATATTCATCTAATTCGTCAACTTCATCTACGTCATCTGCAGGTGGCTTGGATAAGCTGGTATTATTACTGGCACTGGCATCGTCTGGCGCTTCCTGCAAACGCTTCTTGGCCTTAACACGCTGCTCCAGTGCATCGAGCTCGTCTAAATCGATTTCTAAACCATTTAAACAGAACGCATTGCGTTCATCTGAAAGGCGACAGAATCTGGAGTTGAGATGTGTATGATAGATATAACTGGACTGTGTCTGGCAGCAGGCAATGAATGTACAGTTCAGGCAATGAATATACAGGCAATGAATATACACATGAGTAGCAAATAAAACCTATGGATTATGATATGACCTACTCCGATAAGTGTTTGCTTTGATCTACCTATTCCAAATGGCTTTTCATTAATGCAATTCTACCCACCTTCATCTTCCGAGTCATTTTCATTGACCTCGTCATCGTCATCACCATCCGACTGCACCTCTTCGTCGTTAGGGTCGAAACTGCAATAGTAATAAATAACAGTCAATACACATACAATATTATATATATAGTGTATAATTTTACCCATCTAGGAAGCTTAAAGATGGCAACATCTTAAAGACCTTTTCCCGGTAGTTTTCCACTTGAGTGGCATCATTATTGAATAGATCCAACACAGCTAAGTTTTTGAATTCCTCCAAGGGTTTCAAAGTTTCCAGATCCTTAATTTTGTTACCAGACAGATTTAGGTATTGTAATTTTGGGCTGGTTGTCAGATAGTTGAGGCCATTCGAAATTCTATTGTCGGATAACTCAAGCTTCTTCAGATTGGGCAACTTGGGGAAACCTTTGAGTGTGGTAAGACCCACATTGATCAAACTTAATGTTTCCAAGGCGGTATATTCATCTGTAAGGCCAACAATGCTTGTACTCCTGCAATTGTCCAGATTAAGCTCTGAGATCTGATAAAAATAAAGAAATTTGATTTAAGTTAATTCATATTTTACTATTTCAACAATCAAATCATAAACATATTCTTTTGGTATTTTATTTAGGAAATGTACAAACGGAAATAGGCATATTTAGTGTTAGATAGCTTGGTCACACTGCCTTTTATATTCAGCGTGTGTTGCAGCCTAACAGTCCGCCATGTCTGTGTGAACGTGTGGCAGAACAAGCGCAAAAGAAAAAACTCAATATGAATAAATACATACGCAGAAAATTGATCAAACGCTAAGAATTTTTTTTGCAATGCGAAAATATCTTACACAAATGGCGTAATTGAGAAACAGAAACTGAGAAACAAACGACAAATTTGCAATGGTAAAACAGTAACATGTTGTGCTGAAAAAGTGGCAGCGCGTTTATGTAATATCATTTTTTCAGTATGTGTGTATATGTATATGCCTCTGTGTGTGTGTGCCTGTACGTGTGACGTACGCGCCACAAAACGGAATGCGCGAGAAATGAGCATTGAAAGAGCAGAGCAAAGAAGAAGTGCTGATAACATGGCAACGCCGCAATAGGCGCGCGCGTTCTACGAATATGAAACGAAACAAAATGAAATGGAAGATGAAAAGGGCAGGGGGAAGTGAGGAGGTTAAGGTGAAAGCAAAGGCAGAAGTCCTGAAACCTCTGGAATGGAACAAGCCGGCACCGCCAGCAGGCAAACCTCAACAAAAACAACGACAATATGTTGACAAACTGAATCGCTCGTAGTATTTGTTGCGCATAAGAAGCAGATGAATCTTTTTTTTGTGATAAGCAGCTGTGCGGTAGCGAGTCAAGAGGGGGAGGGGATACTGCAATTTGAATATGCATAAATGCACTCAAAGGTTACTTTCCAATTGATTTTTGATTAGTTCAAGTACCGCAATCTAGACCATGGATGACATTTTGACTAGTGCAAGGCCCCAATAGAGAATCGTGTCTCTCTTCGGACAGTAACAGAAGTAACACAAACATAGACGAGATGCAAGCATACGTGGACGTGTGCAGTTTAATGCCTGCCAACATTCACACAAACCAATACATTAGCACGCAGCTTAAGCTTCAGTTTAGCTTTGACTGCACATGTGCATGTGTGTGTGTATGCAGGCACGCGTGTGTTTGTGTGTATGCGCTTTGTAGCTGAGTCGCGTTTGGGATGGACGGATAAGTGGTGGGTGGAGTGGGGTGGTAGGGGAGCAGATAGGTTGGGGCGCGGTATGGGTGCCTGATTGAGTAGGCCTTGCCAGAGCGCATGTTTATTAATCAGTAGAAGTGCCACACACAAAAAAAAGAAGAAAAGACACTGGTTTGCTCTGCTCTGTTCTTTTTAACAGAGCACGACAGAGACAGTAAGAGAGAAAGAGAGCTGATAGAGAGGAGAAATGCATGTAAACAGTGCATTTACCGTTTGCCGTTTGGGGCGGCCGGTTTTTGCATTGTGAAAAGTCTAGCCTGCGTCGCAAGATGTGCATGCTTGCGTGTGTGTATGTGTGCCTGTGAGTGGGTATTTATGACTGCGCAGTCAATATGCCCCTGTTCCGTGTCCCTCAGCAGCAGCAGGCGCAGCTATAGCCAAAGCTGACGACCCATCGGCATTGGCGAGAATGTGTCGATTATTATGTGCATACACACGTTTCTTGTTAGCCTGTATGTATGCATGTGTGCCTGAATTGTGGCGTGCCTTTCTTTGTGTGTGTTTACTTCTCTGTGTGCGGTTCTTGCCGTTGTTGCGTACATATGAATGATGCGCGCGCTATAATGTTGTTATAGATACATTTTGGTATCAAATAACCTGAAATTACAACAAGCAGCATGGCACATAAACATACACATACAGAACCACGCACACACACACACAGAAGTATGCTTGTTATTACAGTGTTTGTCACAACTGAAGGCCGGCAACAACAACAGCAACAAAAACAGATTATAGCAGCATTGCCAGCTGGCGCAATTTCAGGTGCGCGTCTGTGTGTGTGTGTTTGTGTTGTGCATGTCGACGCGATCGGCACAAATTAATATGCATAGGACAATCCCAAATCTTGTTGTGCCTGCGAGAACATGCGTATTGTTGTATTTACATAATTACAACAAATAATTCCAATTTGTGCAGCATTCTGCAGTTTGAACTGAGCAAAGGCGCAAAAATACGCGCACATGGCAACACTGCTCGCGACACACACACACTAGCACGCGCATATATACGTATACGTTTGCATGTGTGAATTTGCTTATGGCGATCAATTTTTTTTTTCAACGACGAATGTTATTTGCTGCTTCTTCTTCGCGCTCTTTTGATATGGCGTCGACAACGGCACAAATTAAAACTAGATTTACATTATGGAGTAGTTGTTGTTGCACTTGCACTCACACATACTCTGGCAAAACGCACACACCGAGAAACAAATGAAAAATGATTTGTATAATCACAAATAGGAAATAAATTTTGCGCGTTTTTCAGCTTGCATTCACTCTCTCTCTTTCGCTCCTGCCACATTATCAATAAACTTTAATAAATAGCATGAAATGAGAAATTCTTACCTGGCTCGCTTTGCGTGCGCGTCTCTCCAATTCTATTCTCTTTTCCATTGTGTTTAGTGTGCTTTTGCTTTTAAATTCGACTTTGCGGCTGCTGCTGCACTTGTTTATTATTTGGTAAAAGCGATTTTTCCAACCAAGCTAGCAGAAATGCCAAAGGATACACCAATACCAATGCAGCTATTGATGTGTGTGTTGGTGTTGGTCCCCTGCGACAGCGCGCACGCACCAGAAGCAAAGTCGTCGCTAGTCGTTGTCACACACACTTAAACGCACGCACACACAAACACCTTGCAAATTTTTCTTTTTTGTGCTTCTTCGATATTTTTGCCGCCGCCACCCGCCGCGTTGTTGTTGTCTAGCGTCGGAAAGAAAAAGGAACAGAGAAATTAGTTATTGCGAATATTGGATGGAAAAATGCGTTAACAGTTGCAGTTTTGTGTACTTTAATCGTACGTTAGCGCATTTTCACACACACACTTGTGACGCGCTATTTTCAAACGGCACTTTTAACACGTTTTTCGATAGCTTTTTGAGTTTTGGCTTGTTTCTTTGACTCAAAATGTGCCGCTCTACGGACTTACCTTGATGCGTTGAATATTTAAATATTGAAATCAATTTTTAATTGTATTTTTCAACCAACAACAACAACAACCAACAAAAAGCAACCAGTACAGCGCTAGCGATGTGCGATTATTATATTGGTGCAACGTAACTATCGCCAATGCTGTTGATAATATCGGGGGTTATTCTTATCTGGCATTTTCGATAATATTTGACGGCATCAGCGTGCTAAGCCCTAACAGAATTGCTCCTCACATAACAGTTTCGACTCCTCAATTAGAATTGCGCTGGTCGTATTTAAAATATTTAGAGTACAATTATAAGTAACGCATTTTAATTCTTGCGTGTAATAATAGGAAATAATAAGTCCTTATCTTGAGTACCTAGAAAATATTAGTAAATATTTCAATATAAATAGAATAATAGAACAGTTGGCCTTGGTTTGAGTCTCGGCTATGAATTGATTTGCATAACAGGCGACTTTTATTTGGCTGTCGGTCAGCATTTGCAACCTAACACAAGATGGTGCTAATTTAACTTTCTGTTCTAGCTCCTATATATCGTTAGCGCCATCCAGTGTCGAAGTAGTGAAACAAACATCGCTTTATTTTCGTGGCATAGATAAATATCGTTTAAACAATGATCTATTCGATCTCATTTATCGATGTTAAGCATCGAATTACTGTTGTGCGCCAACTTGTGGCAGTTAAATTGAAATTCGAAATTCGCAAGGTAACAATATTTGAATTTGTGGCACAAACAAAGGTGTTACATTTGCCGACTGTGTGCAAATTGAAGGTCACATTGTCATAGCGTTACTAAGGCATAATCAGCTGCACGTGATTATCACAGTGCGAGCGAGCTTAAATGCAGCTCCAAATCAATAGCTCTGTGTTTGTGTGAGTGTGGGTGTGTGGCAATAATTATATTTTTCCTATGCTGCTATCCTTGAACAGCACAAAGCGAGACTAATTTTAGCAGGATTCGAGCAGAGGCTGCAGCTGGCACCCGAGGATGAGCTTCGTATATAATTAGCCTATTAAGAAGTCAATGAACGGCAGCGAGAACTGAAATTTTAGTCAAACAATGATGTCGACAAGCTTTTACAAGCACACACACACACACACACACAAACAAAAGCTGGGCGCGTCCCTGAACTTGAGAAATTCCGCTGTTGGGTCAATTGAATTACCTTTTGATTATATCTGCGCCGCCTTTGCCATCGCATCGTCTTCGCAGCCGTTTAATGTGTGTTTAATGCGCATGCAAATAATCGAGTTGCCAGTGGGCGTGGCCCGCCTCATTCAGCTCCATTCCTGCCGAATGTTTGGCCTGTCTGCTTGCGCTAGCAATTAGCCAGGCGTGCGTCCTTCCGTTCGAAAACAAATTTGCCAAACGTGCGTCCTCCATCCAGACGGGCATTGCTGGGGCAGGCCTTGGTCCTTGAGCATGACGGTGTCACTTCCTGCTGCAGCGTGGTCAACTACTATGTTCAACTGTTTCGCTGCCGACGAGCACGTGCCCCACAAAAAATACACAATGCTTCAGGTTGAGATGGACGTGTGTGTGTTGCCTTAAGAATTGACAAGCAAACTCAAGCAGCAACAGACCAAGGTGTGTCTGCCAGTGTGTGTCTGTATGTGCTTGTGTGTGTGAGAGTTTGTTCCAGGACTAAGCAAACATCATGTGAATTATGTAAGTAATATTATGAAGTGAGTGAAGTCAAGAAAGCCTGAAGCATAAACTGTAGTCAAGAAAATAAATTTAAATGATTTAAATAAATTTTCGATAGTTTTTTGAATGTGAGAATATGAACCAGACGAACTCTTATCCTCTGCTATTGTTGTCTAACTCTTAAATACATACATACATATGCAGGGACTCGCACATCAGCAAGGAACTCTGGGCACTTATGAATAACTGATGTGTTTATTGTCCGATATGATTGAAATTTGTAGATGATATAGATATTAAAGTCAGCTAAGTATATATAAAGGTCGAATTAAAAATCTTTTTTCTTGATTTGCAGGGACGGGGGGCGTGGCATACAATATTTGATATATATGTTTTATGCCTATAGTATACAAAAAACTTCTTCCTGTATTTGGTACCTGTAGCATTTATAATAGCTGAGATGTGTTCGTTCACACAGACACACAAACAGAGGAACAGAGATTTTAAGGATTTACAAAGCTTGTAATTTACTTAAATTTGTTTAAAGAATTTTGAGAAAATGCGCTAGCGTATATGGCATATTTAAAGCCAATACTCACAAGCCTTTCAAAATGATTGAAGCTGAAGAATATTGAACAACATAAACAGAAGATTAATGGGCAAAGTTCTCTCTTAGTACACTCTCTTAGGCTGCCTGCGCTCTCTTTGCACATCAGGAAAATCAACAGTTTGACACGAAAGCTCGCAGTGAAAGCTCAACGTGTGTGCTGGCACACAGATGCTGCAACCGAGCAACGGCAGAAGCAGCAGCGGCAGCCACAAGTTGCCTTTTTCGACATTTGCAACAGTTGCTGTTGAGTGTCTTCGAAAAGCGGACGTGGCAGGCGAAAGGTAGCGGACCAAGTGCGCAAATAAAGTTCCCTTTAGGCAGGCAGTGTTATCAGTGCTGAGAGCGAGATAGACATTGAGTGAGTGCGAGAGAGAGAGAGGGAGGGAGACAAAGTGGTAGCAAGGGCAGCAGACAATGGAGCAACTAGTTCAAGTGCAACTGTTGCCAGCAACATTGTTGCATGCGAATTTGAATTGTGCAAAATTTTGAAATTCTTAAAATTGAAATAGAAAATTTGCAATTTATTTGACAAACAAATGTACGTAAAATTCGCCATAAATCACTGAGAACATTCGCCCGTGTTCAGCTGTGATATCGTGGGCGCAAGTACAACTTGTAAGATTACACTCTGATTTGGCGCCCAACGACCGCCGGCAAAAAAAAGAAAAACGAAAATGTGGAAAAAATATTACCATATGTAGACGGGGGACAAAGGCGTACCCGCACGCTCTGTCCCGCTGTGTGTCCCGTGCAGTTGTAACTAGCGATGGTTGCGTGTCGCGTGACACGAAGAGGAGCCAAGAAAGTGTTGCGTGAAAAGTTATAAACTAAATTAAAAGAAATTGAAAGAAATATACAATTAAAAAGGGAAAGAAATTAAAATTTAAGTTAGTCTGGCAGATCTGATTAAAGATTTATACTCCCCACTTGTTTAATGAATTTATTTTGTATCTTTAACATATTTAATCAATAAACAAATAAAGAGTATAACGTACCGTACGGTTTCCTTTTCAATAACCCAAACAAACATATATACATATGTATGTATTCACACAGACATATGTATGAATGTGCGCTCATTTCTAAAGTATCTTGAAATCAAATTAATTTTGCATCTTTTTTTGGAAATTGTATCTCACGTTCGTTCACATTTTTTTTATTTGTGGTTGTTTTCTTTCTCCTTTCTCGGCTCTTGCTTGATTTATTTTTCATGCCACCTCAAACAAATTTGCGTAAACAAAAACAAAAATAAAACCATAAATAAACAACAACAAAAAACAGCAAAGAAGAAGCAACAAGCGACAAGTAACAGCAGAAGAAGTAGAAGGAGAAGCAGAAGAACATCAGCAGCGACATCAAAATTTACAAGCAGAGCTGGTGAAGAGGCGGCCTAAAGGCCAAGCCACGCCCCTACAGCCGCCCCTCTGAGGTCTAAAAGGTACGTGTGCATTTTGATTTGCGACTTGTGTGCGAAATTCGCACAAAATTCGCTTTACACACATTTATTTGCATTTCAAAGGCACCGCGACATGTGCGACAGTGTATGTTTCTGTGTGTATTAGTGTGTGTGAGTGCTCTTTGAGATTCTTTTGCTGTTGCGGCGGTCCGCGTGCTCCGTGTGATTATCAGCAGCATCATCATCATTTCTGGCGCTGGCGACGTTTCACGTTGCGTATGATTGATTGATGCCTGTCTATGCCCCACAATGTGTGTGTGCCTGTGTGCGTTTGTGTGTGTCCTGGCATAATTATATTTGTGTGGGTCGACTGGCAAACTGATTGGCCCGCAAGTAATAAAATTTCATTTCGAAAAAATTTGATTGAGAAATTTCAACGCTAATCAGATGGTTTCTGTTTGTGATTTGTCACCGCTTTAATGACTTATTAGATCCCCATTGCAAGTCAGCGGAAGTGGGATTCGTTGCCAGAAATACCGAAAGCATATAATAAATTCCATATTCTATGCTGGCAGCAGAAGAGATCAAACCAAAATTTCGCGTTTCTTCTTTGCAATTTTTGATACGCACACAAACTTCAATTATCGATTGCAAAATAAGTGTTAGCCCATTGATTTTAAATTAACAGTAGCTTAACATTTGCTATGAATTCGTAACATTAATCGATTTATTTTCAATAAGTTGCATTCTCCAACCAACAATCAAAACAAAAACTTCACATATTTTATATAAATTCAATTTACCTTTCTAAAATTTGATTGCAACTGCGTCGGAAATGTGGCAATTAAACCATAAATTGATTATTTCCGTTGCATTTATGTATGTGCATATTTTCTGTGGCCTGCGTATGAATTTCCCCCTCGGGCCAGATAAATAAAATAGAATTACGGGCAGGATGAGCAGGGGGTACATAAAACAATTACAGCTCAAATTATGAGACCAAATTGAATGAGTTATTCATTTAATTGACGCAGTTTGTTAAATAAATAAATGAAGGAATTTTATGTGCAAAGCAAACGGACTGCGATTTCATAATTTCACATATTTTTTCTCATTCTTTTTGCTGCGTGCTGCTGCTGCTGCCATTTTAATTGGCCGTTAATGAATTTGCCAGGGAGGGCAGCGTCGCAGCACCTGTCATCGGCATTATAACGCCGACCCCGACACCAGCAACAGCAAAACCCAGACCAACCCCAGCACTGACAGCAGTGTCGACACCAAAAGCAGTCGACATAACCCGATAATCAACCGTGGGGCATAAGCTGCCCCTTTGCACTTTGCTTGCTTGCTGTGCTGTCGCGATTTCTATAGCATACTTTTCTGCGGCCGCAGCAAACGCCAGCTTAAAGTTATAAAGCGTAACCATAAAACACCAACACACACACACCCAAGCATACACACGGTGGACAGCGAAGCGTCGCAGGCCGAAACGTTAAAATTAACAAACTAGAAAAAGTTAGTTTTAATTTTATTTGCATTCTCCCGTTTTATATTTTACTACTTCACCTCTTATGTATTATAACCCTACATAACCCTTATGTACTATGCCTGCGTATCGCACTTGCCCATCTACAGTACTTGACCGAGTTTTGTATTTATTTTTCGTTGGTTTACGCAGTTGTAACTTTTGATTTTGAATGCGCTTTAGTCGACACGCAACTGCAAAAAGGGGTGCGGATTAACAAAAGCATAGAATACATATAACATTTTTTGTTCTTTTCATAAAAGTAAAAAGTTATTTTGAAAAAATACAACAAAATAAAATTCACATGCATTCTCTATCAATCGATATGGCTCACATATTTCTATCTTTTGTTTTAGCATGAAACGCTACTTTGTTTGATTGCACATCATCATCCAATGGACTATAAATTAAAAGTGCTCTATTTTGTTTTCTATTTAAGCACTCATGCGTTTTTAAAAATTCATGGAATTTTCGTCAGGAATGTCCTGAATAAAGTCAGTCATATACAATAGACACAATAGACATTATTAAACCTAACCCTGTTTCGTAGTGGCACAGCATTCAGTGCAAATTAAGGAACGTTTATTAATATAGAAGCTGATAGTTAGACTTAATAAAATGGGGAAGATTCCCAGTAATTGAAATGATTATGTACCGGAACAATATTTTGCAATTTCTTAAGAATCGGACAGTGTTGCCATTTCCGTTCGATGCGTTTTTGCACTTCATGTTCACTTTTCTGCTGACAATTGGTTATTATCATCTGCCTGTAGTAGTTGCCCAACTCCATCTTCTTTCGCTGACTTTCCATCTGTTGCATATACGGTTTGAGGTTTGAGGGATGTTTTTGTAGTTGCTTGCAAATAGAACAGGGCTCATACTTTGTTTCAATCGTTGGTTTTGAAGCCAGCCTTGATGAATCTTCAGAGCCACTTGTTGACGTTGATGATTTAATCATAGCGGGATAAAGATGTTCAAAAAATACGCTGCCCATTGGGTTCTTTTATAAACGCTTCTACCATTTGGGATATTCTCTTAGACATTTGCTTCGGGGCTTTCGTATTGACAATGTACATTCCTCTGCCATGGCTACTGTCACTTGACATCGACGTTATTGACAATTTGCTTGCATGATCCTGATAAGCATCGAGTTTTGAACTAGATGCTTTATATTCAATTGAATCAGTAGGTGAATAAGCTGACTGACTGACGATAGTTGATCTCCGCGGTGTGTTACGTAATAATCTCATTCTTTTAGCTTCTGGGTTACTGGATTCTTCAGCATGTTGAACAGATTTCTCTTTATAGTTTGGATCTGAATGCCTCAAAAGATTATCCAATGAGACTTTATTGAGGATGCCATGGTTGGTCAATGCATTTAGAAAGGCCTCTTTAATTTCGGGATTTCGTAGGGCTTCAATTGGTAAATCTGCTTTCAAGTCTGAATCTTGATGCTTCTTAATAGATTTTAGTCTGGACAACTCTTCGATGAATCTATGAATAGGAACAATATTTTTATACAGGGAACTTCTTTTTTGTTTGATAAAAATTTTGCATTTGCAGAGATTTTTTATCTCTAAACTTGAAGGGAATATATTTTTGTTGTTTGTTCGGTGTTGGTGTCTTTAATTGCACAGACGTCTTAGACTTTGTGTTGGGAATATTGTTTGTCTTTTCATCAGACTCATACGTTATTGAACCATATTGACTTATCTCGCTCTTAATCGTATCAACTTCTGACCCTTTCTGTTCTGGTACATACTCCTTTAGCTCATTGTTATTTTGTATATCGACTAGCTTTTTATAGTCTTCTTTCTTCAACATAATTTCTGGTTTTTGTGAGATACTTTCATTGCTGTGGTGATTAATTTGATCTCTGCGTGCATTAGCAAAATCTGTTGGTTCAATATTTTCCAAGGATTTCTCTTGCTCTTCTATTTGCTTCATTGGTTCGCGAAAAATGGAAGAAGAAGGTTTCAAGCGTTTACGACTTGCTGCCTTGTTTGGCTCTTTCAAACTATCTGTTTGCTCCAATGCATTGATATGTTTTATATTTTTGATTTTATCTATTGGTTTTTTTTTCTTAGAAGTATTGGTAACATCTTTAGGCTTATGGGGATTTGATTTATGAATGTTCTTTTTTTGTGGAATCATGTTTTCTGCTTTATCTGTGTGTGTTTGATTTAAATTTCTTCTTTTATTTTCTTGGAGATTTTTCCCTCCATGTGTTTTTTTCTTTAATATTTTGCTCACAAGAATAGTACTACTGTCATATTTGTTAGGGATATTCTCATCATGATGTCTATTTAAAGTTTGTGGATCTTTGCGGCTGCTCAGTTTAATATGATGAAGATTCTCTCCTTTATGATGTACATTGTAAGTTTTATATTTATGTTCTTCACTTTGAAACATAGTTGACGCTTGATCACTCAAATTGCGACGGGTTGTGCCCTTCTTTCCATTTACTTCTCTGATATAATCTTTGTGCAAAGAAATAGGCTGTCTTTTGTTTTGCTGAGTTTGGAAATGGTTATATCTAATAGGAGCGGTTGCATTATTTCTAGAGAAATCACAGCAAACTATGTTATCTGTATTCTTAGCATCTAATGAATTATTCGGGTTTTTTATCGACAAACCCTCATTAATCTTAAAAGGTGGATGAACCAGCTGAACCTGATTACTTCCATGAAACATCTTTGAGGAATGATGAACCAAACGTATCTGCCTGATTCGGTCGAGTTCCTCTTTCAAGTGCTCAATGTCATATGGATTTCTAGTCCTTTTTAAAGCAGTGCACAGTTCACATTCCTTCAAGTCCAGAGCCTTTAAATCGGGAACTATGGTACGCTTACGCGGTTTCCATTTGGGATTCTGATTAAAGCACTTCAGGAACTCATTATAAACTGTTGTAATTGGTTCATGATCCGCCGACTCATCTTCTATTCGCGCCAAGACATCCAGCAACGAGGCAGTCTTGTCGTCCATGTTCCTCACCTTGATTTGATTTATTAGGTCAGCGTTCTCGAGGCGTCGGCGAAAGACTTGCGGACGCCTCCTGTAATCGCTGGCATAATAGCACCAATAGGCACGGAACACAGCATCGTTATGGGCAATTCCTGGCAAAAAGTTAATAAGCGGTGATAAGGTTTTGATCTTTGACGATAGACAGCTCAAGTCTAGTAGCAAGGGTTGCTGATTTTCATTGTAATCCAAATTTTCATCTACAATTCCCATATTTTGAGACTTGGAATTTAGAATTTAAATCTTTAAAATCGAAACAAGTGTTTAATGTTATGTTTGCTATAATAAATTGTGCATTAATGCCTGTCATTTTGAATTGTGTGAATATTATCGATGAGGTTGGAGCTGTCGGCAACGACGGAGTCGAGTAAAACTCAGAGAATGTTTAATTTCTTGTAATTTATTATTTATTTTCAAATTTAAAATCACCCAATGTTTACTGGGTTTCTCAAATATTGATCTATTCTGTAATTAAACTGATTTGCAAACATAGTTTGGGGTTGTCGAACCAATTGAATTACAATTTAGATCAATATATACAACGTTCGGTACATTGATGGTTCCGAAGTTCATTATCGACAATGTTCTGGCAATTGCAGAGTATCTCATAGCAGAGCACGAGTTTCTCACGCGTTGAATCAGTGTTGTGCCATCTATTTGCCTGATCCGCAAGCGAAATTATTCTGGGCTGATTTCGCCATTCATTTATTTTTGTTAATACTTTGGGTCTTGGAATCAATTTACATTTGTAATAATTAATGAGTTCCTCTCGCTCCATGTGGTTTCTCATTGCAATCATGTACGGTTTATCTGGTTCTCTGCGGTAAATATTAACACAGATTGCACACTCTTCAAATTTTTTGCTGAGATTTCTTCTTCGCTTTCTGTTTTCTTCTTTTCTTAGTATTATTCAGATGCACATTTGATTTTTTTCAGGTTTACTATTAACTGGGTGTCTGTCGCGTCTCCATTGCTGCAAAAAATTCGATTCAAAGGGTACCGGCCAGTTCTTGGGCCCATTATACGGAGAATTGTATTTAAAGCCACTATTTTCAAGGAATGTATTCAAATGCTTTACCACATCGAACTGATATTTACTGTTTCTTGTTAGCTCTTCAAATACTGAACATTTTGAATTTTTAATAGATTCATAGCTGCGTCGTTTGATCGTTGAAACTTCATTCTTTGGAGGTATTTTAATGGTTTTCCTTGACTTCTTCTTTACAAATTCCACTGTTGAACTCGAACTTCCTTTCCGCGGTGACCTCATACTTTTTTTAGGTGTTAATGAACGCATTTTCTCAATGGCCAGTTGTCTGAGTCTTAGAGATGATTTGCATTGGACTTTCCTAGCAAGATATAGTTGTTTCTTTTTTATTACTCTGCTTTTTGGTCTCTCAACAGAATTCGAAACCCTTTTGACATTCGTACTTTGGCAAGGCGATGGGCTTTTGTATATTTGAGGTGATGACGAACTGTTTGGCTTTTCGCTTATCCATGATGGTTTCGAATATAATGTTCTTACTTGGCGGAATTCAAACCCTGTTTTTGATTGAGTTGAAACATTTTCATCATATATCGAACAATGATTCTTCAATGAAATTTTGACTGCCCCAGATGGTTTCCAATATCGTTTTCTATAAATATGTCGACCCACATTGACACCCCTTTTTGGTTTTCTGCATAAATTAGAATTACCTGCAACTTTTAATGTTGAACTAGGCTCCTTAGGTAATTGGCGTCTCCAAGTTGATTTCTTGTTTAGTTTGTTATTTAATTTTCTATCAGCATTGGTATTTTCACGTAGTCTTAGCTTGTAATCCAAACTGTCTAAACTGCTGTCGTTATCAAATTCGAATTTAGTGGACTTTTTTGCATGTTTACTACCTGAAATTTGTGATTGTTTTATAACTCGGCACACTTGTGATTTTCTATTTATCTTCTTATCTGGTTTCTCTTCTAGCTTTTTGCTTGTTCTCTTTTCTTTCTTTTGTATAGACTTTCTGTCATTCAACTCTTTAGATTGCATCTCTAACTTCTGTTCAGGCTTCTTCTTCATATCAGGATTTTCGTTTTGCTTTAGATGCGAATGAACCTTTGTAGTCTCTTTTTTAATATTCTCAGGTTGTCTATAAAGTTTGACTTTAGGATTACTTACTGGACTTGATCTGATTTCTGATATTTTCATTTTTTTTACAACTGGTTTCGTTTTACGAGATCTATGTCTTTTACACGATTTTTGGGAAATAAAACAACTCTGAAAGTCTGTATAAATCTGATCATAGAATTCTCCAAGTTTTTTTTTACCTTCATTGTTGAATATTTTCAAAAAGTTTGCTGCCTGAGGATTCTTGATACGATCCTCGAATCTCTGATTGGCATTCCAACGACGCTGTAGCTGAACGTAAGAAGCTGGTTTCTGTCCATTGGCATAGAACCGCCACCAATTGCAAAATGTATTGCAACTCTGGAGACAACTGGTCTGCACAATGGGCTGAAGCTGCATTATCTGCTGCGAAGCATTGTTGATCTTCTTGCCACAGACAATGCAGATCCAACACTCGACTACATTGCATTTTCCTAAGCTTTTGGCATGGCTTTGGTATCTGGAATTTTCGTTGTAAAGTCCACATTAAGTGCAAATTAATTACTCCTTGGTTTCGTTGACT
This sequence comes from Zaprionus nigranus, assembly GCA_018903425.1. Classification (NCBI taxonomy): domain Eukaryota; kingdom Metazoa; phylum Arthropoda; class Insecta; order Diptera; family Drosophilidae; genus Zaprionus; species Zaprionus nigranus. The sequence goes on along the minus strand of JAEIGD010000062.1, from coordinate 204,974 downwards.
TTAAATTTATGAACTTTAAATTTATTGACTCCAATTATTTGACGTTTGATTCGAAAAAGGGTTTTTAGATATTATTTAATTCTTTCACTTCGCAAACATATGGAGTTTACTATCCGTACTCTGGAAATTGGCGTGAACTCTCTGTCTTTAATTTACATACGAACTATTTTTTATTTTCATATATATATTCCACATTCTATTTAATATTTCAGGCGCTAAAGCTCTATAATGGGAACTATGCGTCCTTGCCTTTAAAGACTTTGTTTATCCTTTTCACTATACAAGAAGATTGTGTGTGTGTGACTAAGATTGAAAAATGTATTTATGTTTGTGCGTTAAATATCTGTTGTTTGTAGTTTGGACAAAGCAGCATTATAAATATACAAACCGTGGAATGTTATATATGTAGAAATATTAATTTAACGGCTTTAATATTTGCACTTATTCCATTTAACATTACAGCTCTTCATTGCAATGCATTGGTTAGAATACCCTTATGCTAATACAGCTGGTTGTCCGCTGTTATGGTTGGGAATGCTCACTCACTACTAACATACATATGTTATTGGTCTATGTTACTGCTAATATACATATGTTAGTCTATGTTACTGCTAATATATGCTGGTGCTCTATGTTACTGATAACATAAGTTAGTGGTCTATGTAACTACTAACATATGTAAGTTTATGTTAGTGTAGGTAGTGTAATTCTAACATGTATAAACACACACACATATACACAATCATCTGTATTTATTTCTGCTAAATGTCTGTATAAATCTATGTTGAAGAGGGCTTGACAGTTCGCTGATCCAAGAGCATTGTTAAAGCCACCCAAAAAGACGTCATTAAACGAATTGTTTACATTAAGTAGGCAAAATTTTGTTGTTCAATTAACAGTGCTCGCGTGTACTTGTACGCCCACCAAAAACATTGGATATCGAGTACCTATCGGATACTCAATATAATTTGTTGCCATGCGATGTCTGTTGTTGCAGGAATTTATTTATTTATTTACACTTCGTGAGTCGTGAGCATGAAGAATATTGACGCTAAAATAACACAGGTGCTCCAGCAACTGATTCGATAGTTTTTTTAATACCCTTTTGACATAAAATTGATAAATCGGATTGATTGAGTATTTGTAGCGTTTATAGGTATATTCAAATACCGATAGATAAGAAATTTTAAGCATTTTCACTCAATTCTAATTAAAGTGCTTAAAATATTAACAAAATCAACTTCAAAGAACTTTGTATGTCATCAGAGAATCCCTATAAGTTCTCAATTGTTTCAATTGGATTGGACACGGTATCCGTTAGTCGGAACTTTAAAGTTTTCTATTGTTGCTTCTGCAGTCTGATTGCAGAAAACGGGCAGATAAAGGTAATTTCGAATTTAATTTCAATTGAATTTTTGCATAGCATGTGTTGGAATCAATGGAATAGGCTGAGACTGAGGCTGATGCAGAGACGATAAACAAGAACGAGGCCATGAATCTGCCTGACGAATATAAACAGTCGATGCTCGTTTATTAGCAATTAATTTGAATAATAACAGCCAAGAGGTAAACTCAAAAACTCGTGGACATGTTGAATAAACAATCGAAAATATATTCGAATAAAAGAGTAAAGGCTAAAAAAGAGCTCGTAAAAAGTGGACAAGTTGAAAATGATGGCAAATTTTTTACATACCATAAAATTAATTTATGGCTCAACGAACATCGTTATTTGTACAGCCATTAACTAAATGTCAACATGATTATTTAAGTGCGCACTTTAATTTGTTACATTTTCACTTTCATGTACTTTTATGCACTATTAAAGTTGCAACTCGATAGGAAATATTTAATTATAACTTGATGCGGTTCATTTGATTGCCTTCTTTCTGTGACCTTCAACGGATTATGCAGGTTGCTCGAGTCCTTGAAGAGGACATTCTGTGCAATTTGAATGCTACTCAAGAACTGCTCTCGAACGTGCTTATTTAATGGCCTGTTCCATTTCGATTTCCTCCTTCCATTCCACACTTTTTAGCGTATTGTAATGTGAAACCAGCTCAAAGCATAATTGCAAACAATTAGCATGTCTACAATAGAAGAACAGATAAAGCATAGAGTTGTACGACTAAAACATACCCATTCTTAGGCGTGAAAGAATTTACAAATATAATTCACTTTAAAAAGAATCTCTTCTGTTCAGGATTCACCGGATTTGCTACATTTCTAATTAAATCAAAGTCTGTTATAACCTTTTGCTCGAGCAATACAGGTAATTGCATGGATATTGCTTGTTCCGCTTAGCTATTGCTCTGCTGTCAATGCTGCTTCGATCTGCAATCGTATTTGCTTTGTTATGGAAAATGCTGAAGTCATTAGGCGTGGCCATAAAACCTTGAATCTATGCGCATTACACATTTACAATACATACGCGTGCAAGTAGTAAATGTAGTAGATGTATGTTTGTATGTATGTAGGTTAGGTACTCGCAACTCAACTTGACTACGCACATTATCTAGTCACTGAGTGCGTCTGGGTGCGTCCAAAAGAGGCGAGTCGTGTTTAACATACTCGTATATGGTATACATAGCTCTGCCTCCGGCTTTGTTGGACCCTCGCGAGGGTCTTGTCTAGCCTGGTCTGCTTAGATTTTGTACATTAATTTGCTCGGGGAGCTTGCAGCTTATGCGCAATTAGGCAGCTGATGAACTTGACTATATGTGTTATTAAAATAGCACATATCAAACACATGTACATACACTCGCGCGTGAGCTGCAAGTTGGGGGACAGACTGTTTATGAACTGGAACCGGGCAAAAATAGCACATGTGGGCAGGCACAACAAGTTGCTCATGTCGCACAGCCACAAGGCACACACACACACACACGTACAGTATACACATAAAATTCCCAACGCATCGGCACATGTTTCAGTTTCAGTTTCACTTGTTCTTCTCTCAAGGCGTGCGAGAATGTGCCCATTCGATTTGGCCAATTTAATGTGATTTTCTAGCCAGCAAAATGCACACACAGTTTGGCAGGTGTTTGATTTTACTTTCTGTAATTCGCATGCAGCAGTACAATATCATCCATACAAGGTCACCCAAAGTTAAGTAAAACAAACATCTGTGCAAGATACAACCGACAATGTGTTTATGGCACTTGCATTCGTCGTAATGTGCTTGTATACCCTGTAAGCCCATAAAGTTTCTCCTTCGAGAGAGAGAGACGTATATGCCATGCATGAGTTATGTAAGAAATTCTCCTGGCATCCAAGAACTATTCAAATATTTTCATAACTCATGCGAACTTGTACAGACTTACATAGATACTGCTTAAATACTTCTGAGGGTGTAAAAGCTCAGATCTATAAACTTTGATGAGCCATAAATTATCTTGCCAGATGCTGATTTTTTATGCTGAATATTCGGTTTTCTCTCGAAGAGCAATTATTTTTAAAAGATGATAGGTAAATACACATATGTAAATTTCTGTGTTTGTATGAAATCGTTTTCATTTAATGCATTTGAAAATATTTCAAACTGAACAAAAGTTCTTTGAACTTTGGACTTCAACTTACTCGAATGTAAATATGAGAACAAAATGATGCTACAGGGTATGTCACATTTCACCCTGTCTAGCGGGCTGCCTGCAACGCTTTGTGTTTACATTTGATTGACTTTTTAATGGTCGGCCAACTTGAGGGAGCGAGAGAGAGAGGGAGAGAGAGAGACTGGCTTGTGTTCTATTTGTTATGTGCATTCTGCGTGTAAAAGCGATTTAATGCAAATTTGCACAGAAATTCAAGAGCAAATTGTGTGCAACAAATTGCCGTTAGGCAGCAGGAATATATCTACATATATAAACTAAATAAATATCAAGTTAAAGTTGTGCGCTTAATTAAGTTTAAAGTAAACATATTAAATATTGCTTAGCCGAGCAGTAAACAATATTAAAATGCAAATTTCTCTCACATTATTCACTATTTTCTAGTCAGCCTCGAGTGATAACACTCATGAGTGTGCACGTGTATTTGTTGTCTGCCCCGTCTGAGCACTTAAGATTCCTTGGACAAAGCCGCAGCTTTAAGTTGCCAAATATTTTTGCATTTGCCGAGTAAACATGGCAAATAGAGAGTAGAATGGAATCCAATCAAACAAGGGGGCTGCCTCTCCGTCAGCTACATTAATGCCTAACACAAATAGCACACGAAATAACAAAATACACGAAAAACACATGCAGGGCAGGACAGTAAAAAAAAACATACAAAAAGGACGATAGAACCGGCAGGGGCTCAAAAGCCCACAAAGTTATGTCGAAAAATGCCAGCAGGACTCACTACCCCACAAATTGGCCTTGGGCTACAAAATAAATTAAAGTATTTTTCAATGTGCTCACCCAATTTTAACTTTCCACTTTTTTTCGGTAGTCTATTTATTAATATTTTTTGTTGTTTCCACATAAATATGTAGATTCTGTGGAAAAGGAATAAAGTCCAGAGAACCCAAGGTTTTTTTGTTTCTGCAATTTAATTTGATTCAGAGCAGTTGCCAACAAGTTGATGTCGTCAATTTGTGTGCTTTAAGCTAGTTTAAAATACATTGAGGGTGTACATTAAGAAGAATATACTCTATAAACTTATGATCTGTAACGAGTTTGGTAAATGTCTAGCAGAAAAAGAACGTGTCTCTAGGTTACTAAAAGTTCTACTACAGAACTGATAATTTGTCATTTATTTATAAAATATTAGACTTCTCCCATTGCGTAACTTCACTCTTAACTGCAGCACTTCGATTTGTTTGCTATTCTCATATATTTTAATATAAAGTTTGGCCAATAGACTCGTTATTAAAACGATTAAAGATCAATCTATTGTTGCAAGAAACGACAGCTGTCGAGGAGACAGTTCCAGCTTGCTGCTAGGCGACCAAGTAGTTTCTAGGGTGCTCTAAAACTTTCGTGCCCTGGCGTATGCAGCATTAATTGGGACCAAAATGTTAACGAAAACAACAAAAGGGACAGAAAAAGGGAAACAGAACAGAAATTAATAAGCGCAACACGTGCAGCGGTTTTGCCAGCAAGTGTAATGGAGAAAAGCGTCTGCTTGTTGGCTCAGCGAGAGCATAGGGAAGAAAGGGAAGAGGGGAGAAAGGAGAGTAAGGAAAAGGAGCTGTAAGGACAACGAGCCAAGTCTGGACAAGGGCGATGGCGAAGTTTGTTGAGTAAACGGCTTTGAAGTCTAATAGGATTAGCCTTGCCGCCCGCCCACAACTGGCATAACTGGGCGTGTTTGCCTGCCACAAATACAACTCTGTGTGTCTGTGTGCACTAGGTGTGTGTGTGTGTGTGTATTCGTGTGCGGCCTACAAACAACTGACACTGCTCAAAATAATATTAAATAATGCAAGGCAAATATTTAGCAAGTAAATTCAATTTTTATTAATACATCAGATTAGAAATATGTTGAATAAATAGAGTATATTTTAATATAGTGTGTGTGCGAGGTAATGTCCATTTTCTGGTCAATATTCTGGTCAATTTTCTGTTGTCGAATTGAAAGTTTTGTCACTGAACTTGATGTTCAAGTCGGTTTTGCCCATGTTCGAGTAGGAGTTGACCAAATCATTCAGATTTGTCCTGGGCAAACGTCTGTCGAAGGGGAAGCCCATGGTGCGACGATCGGGATAAAGCTTATCCTTCAATCCGCAGAAGGAGTAGGCCCCCTTGCACTTGTCCCGTGCGCTGTGAAACATGAGAAGAAGTGATAAGGTTGTGGTCGATTTCGATTAGCCTAAGTTAGCACTTCGCTTACTCGTTGGATACTGCATCCTGGCTGTAGTCCGAAATCATGACAAACAAATCGAACATCATCCCCTCCGGCTTGCCCTTGGGCAGCATCATATGCTGTGGCCAGCCGCATCCGCAATATTCCCCATCTGATGTCCTGGGCTGGTTGCCACTGGCATGGAACGTGCGATGAAAGGGAATAGCCACGGATGTGTTCGTCAATTAACGTTCAATGTGATTGACGCCATGATGCACTGCAAGCGAATTGAATGAGATGTAGAAAATGTATCAGTGTTTAGGGTGTTCTCCTTCCCTGAGGTTATTAACTTACAGTCCACAGTGAACTTATCCATTTCAATGGCCAAGAGACGTTGCTCTTCCAGCTGCAGCGGTTGGCCGGGCAAATGAAAATACGGCATGTGCCCTGGCTGTGAGATCCAGTGTTGGTAACATTGAAAGTGTATGTGAAGGGATAGTTTTGCAGATGCCTGAAGTTGGCTACAATATTGTCGCCCACAACTGGGCCAAAGTCAATGCCATTCTCCACATTAGCTTTCGATCGCTGCCAGTAGGTGAGAAGTCTATTGGGGATGGCTTCGCGTCGATTCAGCTTTGCCTCGACATGATCGATTGTGACGTTGGCGAAGCACTCCCAACTCCTCGTTATTGTATACTGGCAGATGGGACTTGTGCCTGTTGAAAATGGTGTCGAGGAATCCGTGCCATCTATAAAAGATGGGATCACGCATCGCTGTGGTCACATCGTTCATTACACCAGGGCTTTCCAGATGACGGTTATCGGGATCGTGGGCAAACGCGATGATCGTGTGTCCCTGATTGTGTAAGTTTCCATAGTATCGGTAGTTTAAAGACAACGATGGGACCGCCTCGATCAGGTTGCCCAGAATGTCGATGCCGCGCGTAGCGTCCAGCTCAATGCGTTCGTGTTTATCCTGTTATGGAAGAATGTGATCGTAATTAGATAACTCGATAACGAGTCTGTTCTAACACTTACATTCTCCACGAATCCCATATCGATGGCTGCCAGGACACGATCGCGCCAGCCTGTGAGTTCAGAGATCATCACGTGGTCAGATCGTTTAGTGGCTGAACGCGCTTCAGATTGTTGCAGAAACGCTCGACATTGTACCTGGCTATAATCTGATGATGCATGTAGTAGAAGAGCTCGCCACGGCGATCCTTGTTGACCACCTGGTCGGGTCCACTAGTCGGGTCCACTAGTCGGGTAGACCAGATGCTAGTGCCAGTGATGGGTGTTCACCCCGATGTCCTCACGGAAATAGGCCAGACGTTGCTCGTCCTCGCGATCAGAGGCGGTAAAGTTGATGGGAATGTCGACGGGAGATCGATCTTCGGGATCAATTACTGAAGCCTCTCGACGCGCATCCTACACACAGGATAATGAATTGTTGGGAAAAGGTATACACATTGGGAAAGGACTGGTAATGCTTACCCGAAACACGGAGGGTTCAATAAAGTTGGATGGAAAGATCTCCGAAATACTGGGGATGGTCACAGATTTCGTATCGGGACGATGAGCAACGGCCACGGCATAACAGTACTGGAAGAGAATGGGATTGACGCGATCCCTAGGCAGTAATTGGAGAATGGATTAGCAAATGTTTAATCTTCAGTTGATGTTTCCACACTTACTTGGTGTACACAGCCAAAGAAATGAACTCATCACAATCTTTAGCGTTTAGAAAATATTCGATCAACTCGGTGGCCAGGTCCCGATGCTTTGAGTTGAACAACGAGAAATGTTCCTTCATGCCCAAGTTCTGGATATTATCGAGATTGGGGATTGTGGACAGCTCACGCACTGGTATCATAGTCTCGACACCTGCTCCAAAACGAGTCGACACTCGCTGTTTAGCTTTGCTATAGCGATCCTCGTAAAAGTTATCGGGCAGCTGGAAGACAGCGTTGCCATTTCCACGAGTTGTGAAGACCGGTTCAAGGGGACGCTGGAAGAGCATTTCCAAGGCTTTCAGCTGGTTGGACATCTTGAGTTATAAAGTTGAAAGTGGATCAGGAAGTAAAAATGGAACTTGGAGACTTCTTGTCTTCACGAGCAATCGCTGCAAACTGTACCCTGCTCAGCAAACTGGGGCCCCTTTTTATACCACATTGGGGTCTGCCGTAGTGCGACTTGCGGCTTTTCAGCACTCAAATAATTACAATTCTTATTCTTACTCTTTCTTCGCTGACCACTGGCGTTATCTTCAGGCTTGTCAACTTTGATAATGAATATATATAGTTGCTTTAGGCAGAGGCAAACATTGACTTTGTATGCATATTGTAGGCAGAAATAAATATATATATAAAAAGACAAATATTTAGCAATTAAATCAGCTTTTTATTAATGCAGCAGATCATTTGTATGTATAAATATATAGAGTATATGTATGTGTGTTGCGTATGTGAGAGTAAGTCAAGGTGATGTCCAGCTAGTCGATTTCCGGTTCTGTCTGTTAATTAACCGACAACCCTGTTATTGAACTTGATGGTCAAGTCGGTTCTGGCCATGTTTGAGTAGTCGCCAACAAAATCATTTAGATTTGTCCTGGGCAAACGTCTGTCGAAGGGGAAGCCCATGGTGCGACGATCGGGATAAAGTTTATCCTTCAATCCGCAGAAGGAGTAGGCCGTGCTGCAGGCATCGTCCGGTGCGCTGTGAATTGTGAAGAAGGGTTAGAGGGTTGTGGCTAGATTGGTTCGATTAGTCCAAGCTAAGCACTTCTCACTCACTTATTGGGCTGCACCACTGAGTCCTGGCTGTAGTCCGAAATCATGACAAACAAATCGAATTGCATGCCCTCCGGCTTGCCCTTGGGCAGCAACAGATGCTGTGGCCAGCCGCAGCCGCAATAACGGAAACGGGCCAACTCGTCGGCCGCCGTGGGCTGATAGTTGGCGCCGACGGCACGGAACGAGCGTTCAAATGGAATGGCAACGGATGCCGAGGTCGATTCACGTCTGATGGTATTGACGCCGGGATTCACTGCAAGCGAAGATTTAAGAGGGTATTAAGGGTCTGGGAACACTACCATCTCCTTCCCGGAGGTCTTTAACTTACAGTCCACAGTGAACTTATCCATCTCAATGGCCAAGAGACGTTGCTCTTCCAGCAGCAGCGGTTGGTTGCGCTCATCGGTCTTTGGGCAAATGAAAATACGGCATGTGCCCTTGCGGCGTGCTCCGGTGTTGGTCACATTGAAAGTGTATGTGAAGGGAGCGTTCTGCAGATGCCTGAAGTTGGCGCCAATGTTCTCGTCCGCAGTCGGACCAAAGTCCAGGCCAGCTGCCAGATTGGCTGTCGATCGCTGCCAGTAGGTGAGCAGAGTATTGGGGCGTGCATTGGGTGCACCCAGCTTTGCTTCGATATAGTCGATGTTCACGTTGGCGAATCCCAACTCCTCATTGTTGTACTCCGGGAGCAGAGCCTTGTGCTTATTGCAAATGGTGTCGATGAAGCTGTGCCATCTGTAGAAGATTGGATCACGCATCGCTGTGGTCACATCTCCCATTACACCGAACTCCTCCAGATGACGTGCATCGGGATCGTGGGCAAACGAGATGATCGTGTGTCCCTGATTGTGCAAATTGCCATAGTATTGGCTGTTCACGGACAGCGCTGGGGCCGCCTCGATCAGGTTGCCCAGAATGTCAATGCCACGTGTAGCGTCCAGCCGAATGCGCTCGCCTTTGGTCTGTAGAGGAACAATAATGATCGTAATTTAATTACTCAAGTCCGTTTTCTCATTGCCGAGTCTGGAGTGTGGAGCTTACATTCTCGACGAAGCCGAGATCGATGGCTGACAGAACACGATCGCGCCATCCTTCGACCTCGGAAAGCATCACATTGCCGTCGGGGCGGTTGACATCGCTCAGCTTCTGATTGGTTACACGTGCCGGATAGGTGCGATTGTTGACACTGGCCAAGATCTTAGGGAAGTAGCCCTCGGGCACGGACGCCCGCAGATCGGTGAGCGGAAGCACGCGCTTCAGATTGTTGCAGAAACGCTCGACATTGTAGCGGGCCAAAATCTGGTGATGCATGTAGTAGAAGAGCTCGCCACGACGATCCTTGTTGACCACCTCGGCGGGTCCACTAGCCGGGTAGACCAGATGCCAGTGCCAGTGATGGCTGTTCACCCCGATATCCTCACGGAAATAGGCCAGACGTTGCTCGTCCTCACGATCGGAAGCAGTGAAGTTTGCGGGAATCTCAACGGGAGTCCGGTTGCCGGTCTTCTCAATCACTGAAGCCTCCCGACGCGCATCCTACACACAGGACAGTTTAATATTAGATAACAGTGCCAACATTGTGTTCAGGGTGGTAATGCTTACCTGGAACACAGGAGGGCTCAACGAAGTTGCTTGGGAAGATCTTGCGAAATATTGGGGATGGGCACAGTTTTGGTATCGGGGCGATGGGCAATGGCAACGGCATAGCTGTACTGGAAGAGGATAGGATTGACGCGATCCCTAGGCAGTAAATGGGGAACGAAGGATTAGCCAGTGCTCAAATATAGGTGCGGTCTTTCCCCACTCACTTGCTGAATGCTGCCAGGGAGAGGAACTGCTGCACATTGGGTGCACGCAGGAAATATTCGATCAACTCGGTGGCCATGTCCCGGTGAGTTGTATTGAACAACGAGAATTGGGCCTTCTTGTCCAGCTTTTGGATGTTAGCGAGATTGGGGATCGTGGTCAGCTCACGCAACGGAATTTTAGTCTCGACATTTGCGCTGAAACGAGTTGACACTTCCTCCGTATTGTTGCGATAACGATCCTCGTAGAAGTTATCGGGCAACTCGAAGACAGCCTTGCCATTATCGCGAGTCGTGAAGACTGGTTCCAGGGGACGCTGGAAGAGCAGTTCCAAGGCTTTCAGCTCCGCGTTCATCTTGCGTTATGAGGTTGAAAGTGTTGAACGAGGATCGAAAGGCTAAGAAAGGGACCTGGAGACTTATTGTCTTCACGAGTTGTCGCTGCAAACTGTGCCGTACTATGGAGTTAGGCGCCTTTTTTATAGTTACTCAGGGTTTACCGAAGTGATTTCGTTAGGGATCATCCTAGTTCAACTTGTGGTTTTGGGGATTGTGATAAATCAACAAACGTTTGCAAGTATTTACTTGCTTATCGCTGTATACCAGTTCTTTTGTCCAGCTGTCGTAGATAAAGACAATACTCATACATATGTACAATTCCCAGAATAAATAATATACTATGTGGATATATTATAAATAGGATATACCACATAGTATATTATTTATAATATAACTCTGGGAATTCGTATACTGATAACAGGCGTGATAAGATTCAAGTTAGAATACAAGCACAACAGTTAAGTCTGCTCGACTGTGATATACCCGCTACCCATAAATACATATACATATGACTTACATATATTTTAAAAGTATTTTGTGTTGCAGTTTGGCAATCAGTTATTCCTAAATTTATTTTTTAAATAACTTCTATGTTAAATTTCTGATCGTAATCAAATTTGCAGAAATCATTTGAGTGTTGATAGTTATTAAAATTACGCTTGAAATTCTAAAACAAACTTGATCTGCTTGCAATAAGCTGTATCTATAAAGTCGCTCTGATCTAGGTTTTCAAATGGACAGACAAATAGTTGGCACAAAGTTCTACCCTATGAGTAGTGGGTAGAAGAACTAACACATATATGATAAATAGTAAATAACCCACATATTTATCGTAGTACTTTTAAAGCGAACTTTCATTGCCTTAAATTAAACCTAAAGAGTGGCTTAAAATTGTCCAAAAAAAACGAAAAGTATTTTTGGGAAAATGTTAACTGGGCAGAAATGTCTTTGTTAGCCTCAGCCCTTTTTAGAGTTCCCTCTTGTTTGCGAATGGCAGCCCCTGAGTAAGTATTAAATTTATGAATAGCCCCAAGAGAAACGGACTGAAAGATTATAATGCAAAAATATTATGGTAAAGAGGGGCTTGTTGTTATTATTATGGTTTGCCTGGCTATTGTTGTTGTTATTTGTTGTTGCAGTGCAGTCGCCCCATTTAGGCCTGTGGGTAGCAAAACAAATTGGTCAACATATTTGGTAGTTAAGAGTCGCATATGCGGCACTATATGTGATATGATAAATATATATAAATAGTATATGTATTCGAGTGTATATTGCTGGGTCGTAAATCAATGCAAGCAGCTTAACTAACGAACAGACAGACAGACGTTCGGACAGGAGAGCCGAGTTGGGCGATTAAAACATTTGGGTAAATCAATTTTTGCCGCTTCGTGAGCAGAGAGCGAAAACTTCGGCCATTGTCAATAATAAATGTAAGTGCCAGACGGTGGCCGGCCGAGGCATTAATCTGTGAAATTGACAGCAATAACAACAATGCAAACAAGAGGAAGAAAAGCAACAACAACAACAACAACAACAACAGCAGCAAGACCAACAACTACTACTACAAATGGCAGCAGAACATTATGTAGGACCAACGAGTCGAATCGCCTCAAACCGTTTCGCCTCGTCTCGCTTCGCTTTGGAAAATTTAAAAGCAGAAACAGATTTTTCATCATTTTAACAGTAACATGAAAATGACTTTTCATATCTCTGCAAAGCTTACACAGTTTTCGTCGGATTCAGGTTATCTCATCGGAGTGTGAGAGGCGTAGCCAAGTCATTTTTCATAAACAATATCTATAGGCAGCTGACAGCAAGGCAACTAATGTTAATTAATTATGCATTTTCAGTAGGAAATTCTTAAAGAATTTAAAGTTGAATTCAATAACAAAAGAAAATTTGTGGGAGCTGTGAAAAGTCTTTCCTTCTCTGCAACTCTTTCACTTTTGTATACCCTGACAGAGGTATATTAATTTTGTCACGAAGTTTGCTACAAGCAGAAGGAAGTTCTGGGCGAGCTTATGAAATATATTACATGTTTGTCTGTCTGTCTGTTTGTCTGCATCTGTCTGTCCTTCCATTTGTCTGTTTGTTTGTCTGGGCTTTCTATCTGTCTGTCTTTCTAACTGTCTGTCTATCTGTCTGTCTGTCTTTTCTGTCTGTCTGTCTGTTTGTTTGTCTGTCTTTTGTGTGTTTGATTGTTTGTCTGTTTGTCTGTCTGTTTGTCTGTTTGTCTGTTTGTCTGTTTGTCTGTTTGTCTGTTTGTCTGTCTGTTTGTCTGTCTGTCTGTCGATCTGTATTTTTGTGCTTTGTCTGTCTGTATGTCTGTCTTTATGTCTGTCTATTTGTCTGTCTATTTTTCTATCTCTTTGTCTGTCACTTTTTCTATACCATTAAAATTTAAATGGTACCGTAAAACTACGTTGTTTCTTGCTTTTTTGTAACAACTGTGCGATATTTAGGACTGCAGGGTATGACTCTCTTCGGTAAGGTAATTTGTGCCTCTTGTTACCATGCAAACGTTAGGGTCCAAGTTTTTTATGACGTTTTCCAAAGTTTTAAAGTCTTAAAACAGCGAGCAAGTTAACTTTTGTGGGCGCTTGTAAAGACTGTGTCAGACGGAGTCGCAGACTCAGACGAGCAATCATATGCCCTATAGAGGGAGACCGTAGGATCATGGCAAAGGGTGTGTCGTAATTAAAAAATTGCCCGCACTAGCTTTTGGCGGCTTAAAGTGCCTTAAACACGTTGCGAAAGAGAGAGGGAAAAAAGGGAGAGAGAAAGGCAGAAGGGGTGGCGAAAGCAAATTTAACCACAAGAATTTGCGGACAAGGCTTATCAATATTTTGTGCGCTCGCTTTAACAGCAAAAGCCCAAAAGCCAAGCACATTATTAATGCACAAGCTAAACGAGGAGAGGGTGAATTTTCAACAGGTTCACAATGTTTTAAGCTATACTATATATATATATTAAACGATGCCTTACAGGTATGGAGAAACTTTGTGCTGTTTCTGTCGAGTCTACAATACCCTTTGGTTATGCAGTTGTTACTGTTGCACAGTTAGTTAAGGAATTTGCAAGTTGTCGACTGAAAAACTTTAGAATATTTCCACAAAGAACTAATTATAGCAACAGTTTTGCGAGATTACAGAGCGAGCTGAAGTTTTTAGCTGCCTTGGGAACTCGCTAAAGTTCTTTACCAAAACTGAGACTTACATTATATATCTTTCTACAGAATCATTTATATATATTAAGTATATCTTTCTACACGCCCTTATGCAGTGGCAAAGTCATCACTTTTTGCTGTAGATCGCCTACAGACGTGTATACCCGTTCTTCAACAGGGTTCTTCGACCCACAATTGCTCTGCCTAATGGACGTAATGAAATAATCATATGCCTAATAAAGTGAGGCTGTAAAATTTTATAAATTAACTTTGCAATGCCCACTGGCAACAGTAGCAACAGCAACAACAACAACAACAACAAAAGGAAGCACACGAAGTGGCAGCCACAAAGCAATCAAAGCCAGCCCAATTAGCAGCAGGTCTCAAAAGGTTTCTTCCTGTTCCTCCATTGACAAGAGTCAAAGTTGCGCCAAACTGTTGCAAAATCGATGGCGGTAGCTGTTGTAAGTTGTAAGTGACATGAACTAACTGCGAACAGCTAACTAACTGACAGGCAGCTTCTACAATGTCGCATGTAATGAGCGGCAGCAGGGGAGAGACATGCAAATCCCTAACGTCTAATTAAAATCCATTCACATGGGGAGTCGGCTGCCTACGTCCGCTTCCTGTTTGCCGCGCACATACCGGAAGTGCACAAATGGGAGCCGTAACAAATCATTTGGCAAACGGACCATGTGTGAGTGAGTGTTGTGTGTGTGAGGTAAAGAAATAGCTTGGCAGCAGGCAGCATTGTTGCAGCACGCCAGTGTGGCAGACAGTTGATGGCAGTGAAAACATTATTAGTTGCCTGTTGCCAGTTGCCTTGCTGCCTGTTGCCAGTTGCCTTGCTGCTTGCTTGCCGCGTTGCCAACTGTCGCTAGCTGCACGCTTGTCAAATGTCGCAAGCTGGCAGCAGATGCTGCAGCGCCATGTGGCAGCAGCCAGACAATGGCTCAGTTAACCAGTTAGCGGCTGCAGCAAAGTACGAGAGAGAGAGAGAGGAGAGAAAGGAGAGACAGAGGTCACAGAGAAGGTAGAGAGAGAGAGAGACAGAGGGGGTACTGTATCCGTCTGTGGGTGTATGTCTGTGCCAAGGTAATTGAACAACATTTGCTGAATGGCATGGAACAAATTGCCACAGATGTAGACATCAAGCGAGAGGGAAAGAGAGAGAGAGAGAGAGAGAGTGACGGAGCATGAATGAAGCAGAGAGGCAGCTGGCTTGCAGCAGGTGTTTGCGCTGTCACCATCAGACAGTTTGGCTGATTTTCTGCCATATTAACCCACAAGCTTGTTTCTTATGTATGTATTTTCTCTCTTTCACATTTCATGTTTAATATATTCGATTAGATTTTTTCCTTCTTCTTGGCATTGATGGTGCGTCGCACATGGCCCGTGATGTGGCCCTGCAGCAGCTGCAGCTGCTTGCGGAGATACTCGAAACGCATAAGAATCGGTGTCTCCATATTGACCGCAGGTATTAGGCCCAAATCAAGTCGAAAGCCGCGTATATAGTACGCTTTGCCGGCCAGAAAGGGACACTGGCGCGGAAAGTTGCTGTAGCGGTCGAGAATTTCACGGGAGATGCGTATCAGTGGCACCTGATTCCGATTCGACAGCAACTGACAGCCGCCTGTGGTCACATTCAGCAGCACAAAATCGACACTGCGCCGTGGCAGCACAATGTTTATGTTTAAATCGTACTCGTGCAGCGGTTCGCTCAGTGCGAATTCCATGTGCAGCGTGCGTCGCTTGACATTTTTGCTGAGGCCGCAGTTGAGTCTCTCCAGGGGGTTGCCGTTTTTGTGGTTGCTGCTGCAGCTAAAGTTCTCGAACTGTAGCTCAAAGTCGTACTGCACACACACACAGAGAGAGAGAGGGATAGAGTAAAGCGCGCACAGTTAGAAGCGACATGCATTCCGCATTACGTATACGCACCTTGGCCGCCATCGTGTAAGGTAACAGGCAGCAGACGAGGCATACAATGCATGTTTTGAAGAGCATTTCAAATAGTTCAGTGCTTTGTCAACAGTTTCATGCGATTAACTGGCAAAGCATCGAATTGTATAAGCTGCGACAGTCGAGCTGAACTAACAAGCGAGCCTTTTATAATCATATTTGGTGATGTTATCATAATCAGAATTCCAAATGTAGCGAATGTCGAATGTAATTGGAATATATTCAAGTAGCTGCTTACTTATTTAATTACCCATCTCGTTATTCACAGCATTAATGTCCCATTAACTTGTTCGTTCTTTGTGAATCGTTAAAAATGCTTGAACAAATAATTATTCAATTCGAGTAATACGAAATTATGCGTAAATCGAATTGCAAATTGTTAATCATTTTTTATTAATTTAACAAAAAAAACAATTGTTATTATTACCTTAATTATTGCACAATATTGTTATAACTTCTCTGCATCTCTGCTTCAATGCAATTCCTTTTTGATTGCAACTGTTGCTCTTCATGTTAATTATACACGGATTTAAAGTTTGTCCTTTGGCTTTTGTTCATTGCACTCGAGGGAGGCCAGTGGCTGAGCCAAGGTAAATAACGGTACTGATATATAGTGTAACTTTTTTGTGCGCTGCACACAATTGAAACTAAATGCAGAGCAACTTTGATATGCCGCTGCTGCTGCAAACAACTGCGTCATCAGCAGCAGCTGCAGCACGGGATGATCCTGACCTGCTGTTTGCACAGCTCTCTCTGCAGGGGATGATGGGGGACTCTAAAGTTGGCCCAGCATGTGGCAAAGTTTTCTGTACACATGCACATTGCGCCTCCGTGTCCAGTTTGACCATGAGGTTTATTCCATCGTCCGTCTGTTTGGGTCGTAAGCCACATCAATGACTGCAGTCTGGCGGCAAGCAAACATCAGATACCTCTCACAGGGTCGGCCTCTGAAACTATAGACGCTTCGCAAATGCAAATTAAGCTCGCCTTGCTCTATGTATCGAACATGTTTGGTCTTTTTCACATGTTCTTTTTAGCTCTGTCTCTCGTTAATCGTAATAAGGTTGTTAAGGGAATTCTCGCCAAAGGGGAAAGCAGCAAAGCGGTAAAAAGCACACAGGCACTTGCAGAAACAAATCTCTGAAAGCAACTATGCAAATGGCATGTGGCAAACTGTAATAAAATAAATAAAATACCAGGCCAATTTAGTTTCATGTTACGCCGGCATATGCGCTTCCAAGCGGTATTATAGGATATGCCAGGGAACATGAAAGAGTGTTAAGAGAGAATAAAAAAAAAAGTTGATTATATGGTTATAAGGGAATTTAGCTTGGGATATATGGTAAAGTAATTGAGTATTTTATGGTATATAGAAGTTATATATATATAAAAGTTTTAAATGACTTGTAATTAATTTGAATGTAATTTAAAAATAGATTTAAAGGTAAAAATGTTAAAAGTTAAATGAGATGAGTTAATGGGAACCCAATGAAAAGTTGTTTGAATAAAGAAAACCCCAATTATATATTTATAAATTTCTAATAAATTTTATGTATTATTTTTTGCATTAATTTAATAAATTTCTAACGAATTTCATATGTTATTTTTATCATATCACATTAGAAATTTCTACATAACTCGATGGCCACATCCGGCAGAGTATCCAAACTGCAGTTGACCACAAGTAATATTAAGTTCCCTGTTCGGTTATTGTTTTTTGTCGGCGCCCAGCCAAGTGTGTGAACTTCCACAAGCCACAGCAACAACAAGAACAACAAGAACAGTAACAGCAGCAACGATAGCAAAAAAACTGGCAATGTATTATCGCATTTCCGTGCTGGTTTTTTTATGTTGCACGTGCCTCAACGTTGCCGTTGCCGACCAATCCCACTTGCCTGGCATGTACATATGTACAGAGATTTATATGTATATTATATTATATGTATCTATATATTGGAATTAAAAATTCCAGACGCGTTTGCCACGTTACAAGGCATTTTCGGCTACTCGTTTGGCGGACAGTTGCTCTAAGCGAAAGTAAATTTGCTGCATGCCTCAAGCTGCTGTTGCTGCCCCGCAGACTGCCGTCGGCTCTCTGCATGAGTGCATATTTATTTGTGCAATCTATTTTAATTTCATTAAATTGCTAACGGTACTTCAAAAGCAAACGCAGCACTCAGGTGAAGTGGCTCTCTCCCTCTCTCTATTCCTCTCTCGCTTCTCTTGTCTCTCTCTGAGGTACTTGCTCCTAAGTCTATGGTAAATAACTGCGAGGGATTACATAAGCTCAATGTTTGGCTTCCTTTGATATGATTTTGTTTAATTTGAAATTATAATTATATAAATAATGTGGAAATGTTTATAACGATAAGAAATATGTTTATTATTATGCATTATTTATGTAATTAAACTTTTATTATAAAATTGAAATTTCTGTTAAGTAATGTCTTTTAAATTCTTTCCAATTTACCAAAATTTTTTCTCGAATTTCCATTTGTGCCACTCAAACCAGATTCCCAAATATTTCTACTGAAAATTCGAGAATATTTTGTGGATTATAAAAAGCAGAGAGGAAGGCAAACGGATTAAGTGGGACGTGTATGATACTTGATAGCTGCTTAAGGTACTCAAAAATGTTCTCTCTCTCTCTCCTCTCTCTCTCTCTCCCTCCCTCTCTGGGGTTTTTCAAAGTTCTCTTGCATTTCTGCAATTGAGTTTTGAGTTTCATATAACGAAAACGTTGCATCCGCAACATGTTGAGCTCCTCGCATCCTTAACAGCCGTTCAGGAACCTAGGCATGAGTAGCAGCTGCCGGAGAGTGCTCATATCATCAGCCTAATCATGTGGAATAAGGCGGAAACGGAAATTGCACACACACACAGAAAGAATGTGAGAGAGGAAGAGAGAGAGAGAGAGATGTATAGCACATCAGCTTGGCTGTCAGTTGAAGTACTCGATGTGTGTGCGTGCGTGTGCGTGTTTGAGCAGTGCACATGTGTCTGGGTTAACCAGATTCAAACAAGCATATTTATGCTTGCGTTGGCCCATTACCTTCCCCTTTCCCCACACGACCCCCCTCCATCCGCTTAGTCGGCTGACCGATCCGACGTACTACGGAAATGTTGGAAAATGTTGTGGTTAAGCATAAAGTCAAATATTTAGACATTGCCGGAGACTGGGGATGTGGGTGTGTGTGTGTGGGAAGGGGGGAATTTGATTTTAGCATATTAATTAATATTGCATTTACAGTTCAACTAAACGTTGCAAGCAGAATGCACATGCTGCTGCCACACGAGGCAGAGCAGGCACAGCAATTACGCTGGGCTTATTATCAAAGCCAAACACACAACATACACAGACCCAAAGTGCTTATCACCTAACTACAAGCGACACCTTGCGGCTTGTGGCTGCAACTAGTGAACCGATGACAATCTTGTCGTCGAGTGGGAAAGGTGCCAAAGTTACCAGAGTGCAGTACAATACTAGGGTACATGTGAAATTTAAAGATTTTGATAAATGTTCAATTAATTTGCGATTATCTTCTGAGCTTATTGCTAATTTCAAGCTAGAAATTAACTATATTTTCACCAGTCTCAATAAGGTGCCAGAGCTACCAGAGCACGCTACTTGGGCACCAGGGTAACGTTAAAGATCTAGAGAAAATAGATAGTGTTCGATTCATTTATGATTATCTGCTCGTATTGGAAGCTATCAGATTTATAAGTCTCAATAAGGTGACACCTTAACCAAGGAGAGGAACTTGGGCACAGGTAAAACTTGGACTCAGTTAAAGATCTTTAGAAATTGGTAAATTTCAAAGTCCTTTACGATTATCTGCTGAGATTTGCAACTAAAAATTGGCTTCTTATCTTTAATAAGGTGCAGCAGAGAGTTACTTGGGTACATGACACCCTTATAACTTGTAGAAATTGTGAAATTTTCTAAGTCTTATGTGTTCAAATTTGAGGTTATAAATTTGCCATAATCATTATATCTTTTGAGACCCCTCTGAAGTCCATTTGTCCATTTAGTGCCGATTTAAGCCAATATCATTGCCTCATAACTGCGAGTGACGCATGCTAATAGCTCCGCTAATAAGTGATAAGAAGCCAAGTATCGTTCTCTCTCTCTCTGTCTCTCTCTCTCCTTCTCTTTTGTTCTTATCGCTTCGTTCGAATTTGACGCCATTTACTCATTTCATTTTTTCCGTTTAGCGAATATAATAAAAATAAACGATGCCTTTCTCCCGGGCGCAACAGCTGTCAGTGTTGCGGTTGCGGTTGCTCGGTTATTGTTCGCCTCCTTCTCTGCACGTTGCTGTTGCTGCTCGGAATTTACATGAGCCGGCACCTGAGTGGTTACTGCTGTTCCGCCAACGCCCCCCTCTACGGTTCCGCCTCCGCCTGTGCCTTCTCGAAGGTCGATTGTGGGTTGCCTTTGTTCTTATGCTCTGAAAAAATATTAAAAACGTCAGCAAAATTTATGTATTCCGCATCGACGTTGGCTTATTGTGTTAAAGCGCAGTCGGTGCTAAATGGACTGACCATGTTGTGTGGGGCATTTTCAATTTTAGCTTTCAATATCCCGTTGCTAAGCTATCAGCAGGGGTATATGAGTTGTATGTTGACGGAGTCCGGCTTGTATAAATAAATTGTTAAAACAAATATACAAAAAATATATTAAGACTCATTTAATATCAAAACTATATTTATCAATCTGTTGTTGGTCTGTTAGTTTAGTTAGTTTATATATATTTTGAACATATACCCCTCGTTTCAGGTATATTGCAGTCGGTAGTCTTCGCAATCGATGCATTCTAAATTGGTTTTACTTTATTTTTAGCATCGGGTGCCCACAAAGTGTTAACTAAAGGCCACGCTGCAACTGTTGTGGTTCTTTTAGAAACAAACTAATTGGATGTTGTGCATGTTGTGTGTGTGTGTGTGTGTTCGAGTGTGTGTGGGTGGGTAGAAGGGTAGTCAGCACTACCAGTTGCCTGCTGCGTGGGTGATAAACTTGAATGACTCTTTCAAAATCAGAACAAACAATTGCAAGTGCACTTGTTTAATGCGCTTTAAGTGATCACAAATAACAAATTAACCTATGCCGTTTCGTTTCATTAATGGTTCTTCTCCATTTATTTTGATTTCATCTCTTTGCAGTTTCTCCAAGACCGTCGCAGCGCTGCCGTAAGCGCACCGGCCGTAACCATTCCTATGCCAGCCCGCAAGGGGCTGTTAGCGCCCCAGAACACATTCCTGGACACAATCGCCACACGCTTCGATGGCACGCGTAAGTTGAAAAGCCAAGAGGGAAAGTAATATCAACAACGAGATAGACAGAGAGAGAACAAGAGAGAGAGAGAGACACAGAGAGAGAGAGCGCTAGAGAGAGATTGAACATGAAAACAGAAACAACAGGAACTTAACTTTAACTTGAGGGCGTCACAGATTGCCAACTTAAGCGAAAGTAGATCAATAAATCCAACGTTTTTCAAAGCTTCTTCGTTTTAACTATTTGAATTCACGCAATTTGTAGGTAAATGCGTTCTTTGTGAAAAAGTTTCAAACGCTTATGCGCTCGATAGGTACAATAAATTATGATTTTTCACGTGAATAGTTGTCTCACTCAGTACTTGGTCAAATATAATACAATTTCCGTTGGGAATATAAAAAAGGAAAAAAGAAAGAAAAGAAATAGAAATTTTGTCAATACAAAAGAGATCGTAATAAGTTCCTATACTTGTATATTAAAGATAGCAGTTTATGTTATATAAGTTGTATGATCTTAAGTCTGGCAACTTTGTAGATAACCTAGAAAGAGAGGCATGGCGGTTGCAGCTTTGTTCTTTAATATCCTCCGATTGTTGGTATGCAAATTATTATATATAATGGAACAGAGTTTTATAGCATTGTTCATGTATTCTTTATATGACAGATATAGGATATAAACATAAGTCCGTACATCAATAAGAAGCATGTGTGCCATGTTTCATGAAGATAATTGAATAACTGAGAGACAATTAGACGTGTCTGTTGACCTAGACTAAGAATATCATATAAGTATATATGTATATAGTATTTATGTATATTGACGTAGAACGCAAACTTCTGATCAAAATTAATATATCATCTTGAAGGGTATAAAAATCAGTTGATCCACATTTGACTGTATTAACTGCCCTGAACAAATTACCTTATCGCCAGTCTTAGATCGGTTATGAGTTATAAATTATTATGACATTATAAAGGCATCAAATGGCAAAGCTAAACGATTTTCATTTAGCCAATGCATTATTTATGCGCGTTTTATTGAGCTGCTGAGCTGCTCCCAACATAACGGTATATGCATAATCCCAAACGGCATTTGGGCAGGTCGTAAAAAAAGAAACATCACAGACAACAGAGATATATGAATTTTCGAGTCTTTGAATTTCTGGGCAAACAAAGAACAGACAAGGACAATGCGGTTCCCTGTGGATCGTTGTGCAGGGGAAATTAGAATTATGGATTGTTGCTGTTCTTGTTGTTGTTATTGTTATTATGTTCCTCCCTGCCTTCCCTGTTGCCGTTGTCCCTTGATGGCCTGTCATGCTCTTCCTTTTGGTCTCCCGTCGCTGGGCAATGGAATACTCAAAAGGCCCTGCCAGGCCGAAGAAGAACTCGTTAAATGCTTTTCTGTTTCCGTTTGCCATAAGCTCTGCCAATTGCTTCATGTTATGCCAAATTTAAATGTCAACTTGTTGTGCAGTGTGTGCTAATTGGCCCGTAAATGATGATGCGATGATGCAACATTTGATGGCAACTGCAGCACTTGACATTTATCATAGGCAGCATTAACTGCGCATTCAATCAATAAATGTCACATTCGCACGCACTTGCCTCGCTAATTGCCTTTAAACGGAGGTTCGAGTGTAATTAACTGAGCTTTGCTGGCGAGTGTAGGCCGTTTAAGTAATAAAATTTATACACAAAATACTCGATTCACAGCCGACAGGCAATAACTCAGCCAGATTCTGTCGACAGATGATTTGTCAGCAGGGCCCACATGGCGTATGATGCCTGTGCGACGTTGACAAGGGACATAGAAGTATATAACTAAGCTGTTGTGTGTGTGTGTGTGTGTTCTATATTTTTGTCTATTCAGCACTTAAGCAAGTTGCCACAACATGCTGCTCACTGAAGCATTTAATATGCTGCAAGCGTGGCATACCAATAACAAATAAAAGTTTCACTTTCAGATCAGTTAACTTTTTAATGCCATTGCGAATATTACACAAATATGCACTTAAATTGTTAACAAAGTTTTATATTTGTTACGCATTGTAGGCATTGTAATTTAATATGCCTGTGACATGGCATAGCTATGCTCCAATTGCTAATTCATTTCATTGTGTGCACAACCCCAAACTGCAAATTGTGTCTTTGCTGCGATTCAATCCTATTCAGAGCCCACTCCACTCTATTTATGAGTGTGAATTGTGTGTGTGCTACGGTATATTTATGGCCCCCATAGATAGGTGCATAGATAAATAGAAGGCAGGCAGGCAGGCAGACAGGGTTAGTAGGGGATTAGCAGAAATCCTCAATGTGATTTAGCTACTCCGGTGATTACCATTCAATTTGCATTTCAATGGTAATTATAATATAGCATTTACAAGCATGTCCGTTTATATTAATTTGAAAACAACCTATGCATAAGCAACCTATATTTAAGCAAGAGTAGCTTGTTCTGTTTTCGGGAAAAGGAATCAAATATGGTATAGACTTCTACGAGAACTTTATGCATTGTGTACAGAGTACAGGGTACACGCTTATCAGACTGATTGGCTTTGAAAGTTTCTCTTTATCGAACTGGTTTACCTTAGAGCTTTCCAGGAATTCACCTTGTACGGCTTTTATGCAGTCCGAATCCTTTGGCTCGCTTCATTTCCGATTGCAAGGGGCATCTCTCACTGGGGCACATGAGCAACACAATTTCACATGAATTGCGCAAAAGAAGCACCAGAAATTCCATAGGTGGGAGGGAGAGGGAAAGAGGAACAGTGAAAATTTAATTAAATTTTTCGTTGGGTTTGTTGGGTATTTTTATTTGTGAAAACAATACACAATGCTGCCGGGGGGCAACAGTTTAACGTCATAAGCCAGTTTCGAAGGTCAAATGAAACATTCGCATAAGATATGGTACTATAACTTTGCTATTTAATACGACTATGCGACTGTTTTATAGACTGCGCATTGAGAAGTTCCTTGTCAAGGACTCAAAAGGCAATTGCAGTTGACCCGCTGTTTGACAATTGAACAGCGGGTTGTCTCGATAAGCACTCTGCAGTACTTGTCTCAGGAGAATTGTAGGAAATATTCACAGATATACAAACATACATACATATACATATATGGAAGGTTTGTACAGCTGACATACCATTTATCCATTGTACCTTTTTCCCTTTACAGACTCGAACTTTGTGCTCGGCAATGCGCAGGCAAATGGCAATCCAATTGTTTATTGCTCGGATGGGTTCGTGGATTTGACAGGATATTCACGCGCGCAAATTATGCAAAAGGGTAAGGCGATAGAACGAAAGGACAGACAGACGTACGGAAGGACGGACAGCTCAACACTTCAATACTCATTTGAATGTATTTGTACATTTTATTCAATTGTTTGCTAACAACAACAACGACAACAACAATGACGACAACATCGCAAACAGGCTGCTCATGTCATTTCCTTTACGGGCCGGATACAAAGGACGAGCACAAACAGCAAATTGAGAAAAGTCTCTCGAACAAGATGGAACTTAAGCTGGAAGTTATTTTCTACAAGAAGGAAGGTAAGATGCCAGTCAAATTTTGTGAAAACATAGGCGCACATCGGCGTCGAAGTGTGCGAGAAATTGTGTAGTAAATTGTTTTCGTTTTTAATTAAAAAATGTTCTGTCGAAACTTCATTTCACATTGGGGTAATTTGTGTTCAACAAAGAGGAAATTAAACGCCAAGTTGTTTGTGGCAGTAGCAAAAAATTAAGGCAGCAGTAGCAGTTCTTTTTGGTTGTTGACCACATACGACAGACAACTTAGAAATACGACTCAGGTTACCACTTAAAGTTTGCTTGAGGCTGTTGGGCTGCTTTTATGTGGCTTCAAAGTTCTCATGCAAGAGAAGTGCTTAGGTTCCAATCAATTTGTCTAATAATCCCTGATTTGGGTGGATTAAACTTATCAGCAAAGTACACTTAAATCCATGTAATGCTTTTGTGTTTTTAAACATTAAAGTCATTGTTTTTTTTGTTTTTGGTGTTTAGTGATTTTACTTATACAAAGCATGTCATGAATCATTCAAATATACAATAGGTACTAAATCTAACAGACAACTAACCTAAGAGGTGCCTAATCTAAGAGATACCCAATTTAATTAGGCTTTATCTGCTTAAATTGTGTCTAAAATGAAAAGTTAGTTGCTAATTTGTGAACATTAGCACAGTTTCGCTTTAAGATTTTTGAAGAAACCCTTAATACGCTTTTCTAGCCTGCTTAAAACCTTGAGGCTATTACAAAGCTGCTTAGCCACTCATGGCACAGTACCATAACTTGCGTATTCAAAGAAATGTATGCAACACTCAAGCGGCACTTTAAGCTCGTGTCATTCACAATTAAACACAACACAAAAGCGCTTGTGGTTCGCCACACAAGCGAAAGTTGTGAGATGTTCCGAAAGCAGTTGAAAAGGATTATCACAATTGCTAGCCAGGCAACAACAATAGAAGAAGCAAACAAGAGAAGCAACTACAAAAATAGAGTAATATGTGAGAAGCTGTAAGTCAATTGTGGTAAGCGTCGTCCACGTGCGTCGGTTGCACAAAAACTTTTTGTTTTGCTGGGGTGTACCGCAGTCAGAGGTTTTAAGCAGGTGCGGCTGTGAGGGTACAGAGCTCAGGAGGAGCTTTAACCATCTTCGTATTGACTTTTAATTTAAGACAGACATACTGCACCGCACCGCACCGAACCGTACCGCACCGTGATGGTGCCGCATCAATTTTCCAGTGCGTGCCTTGTGCTTGCTACCCTTCATTGGGTTAGGAGACTCAGCTAAGCGTCTCCTTAACCTAGTTTCACCCGACTGCGGCGTGTGGCTTGTCTCGCTGTCCCACAGTACCCAGAGGGATTCCAGGCTCACACACGAACCTCACGCACACAACGTAGATCCGTCCTGACACCCACTTGTTGTGCGGCTGAAGAAAACAATAAATTTGCTCGAGGCATTCTCGCACGTCCATGTCGCGTGTTTCTTTTCTGTTCAGTTTAATGAGGTCACGATTAATCAGCAGGCCAAAGGACTTGGGACTCGAGAGCTGTGAGTCGGTAGTCGGGTTGGAGCGTGTCTCGAAGTGCTTCAATAAATATTATATCTCTCTCGACCCGGGCCATTAACTTGCCTATAAGTTTTCTAATTAGCACTGCGTTTAAAACTTTTTACAGCCTCATGGTCGGGTCTGCATTGTGTGGCGTATTAACTAATATTCATTATGCATTGCTTACTGCCCTCGCCCCACTCTATCTTGCCACCGCCGCAGGCCAAGTAGTCTACAATTAATCGAGATAATTAGAGTGCCGTCCCCATAGCTGCGCTCTAATTGAGTTGATGTGCAATCAATTTTTTGCATACCATTAGCCGCCAATTAACAGACTGGCTCGACTAAGGCCCGGCAAAGTAGTCCAAAATTGGCTGTTTACGATGTTCGTAGTTAACTCTTTGACAGTCAGAGGTTCTCTCTAGGCCCGACCGCAATGAAAATCGATATGTGTCACATGCAAATCACTTTCCCGACTGCCAAACGAAGCCGCAAATGACTTTGACCAGGCCCATTGCTACTGCCTACGTTCCTTTGAGTCGACTGCCTGCGGCTAATGCTACGGCAACATCTGTCCACTGCAGAAAGCTAATTAATAATGCACAGATTGTAGATTTTGACGTCCTCAAATGTGGTTTCTGAGGGTACTATTTCATTCCTCAGCTCCGAAGCGTGGGGAACTATTTGATTCGCTCATGTTGCCTACTGGTTTACAGATGCTAATGCCTTGACTGTGGTAATACTTTGATACTTCTACTGACTATTGCCTACTGGTAATGTTACTACTACTACTACTAACTACTACTATTCCTACTACTACTAATACTATTACTTCTACTACTATTACTACTAAGACTACTAGACTACTACTACTACTACTACTACTATGTACGACTACTACTACTACTACTACTACTACTACTACTACTACTACTACTACTACTACTACTACTACTACTACTACTACTACTGCTACTACTACTACTACTACTACTACTACTGCTGCTACTACTACTACTACTACGAGTACTACTACTACTACTATTACTACTGCTACTGCTACTACTTACTACTACTACTACTACTACTACTACTACTACTACTTGCTACTACTACTACTACTACTACTACTACTACTACTACTACAACTACTACTACTACTGCTACTACTTCTACTATTACTACTTCTCTACTTATACTGTTACTACTACTTCTACTTACTTACTACTACTCTATACTTCTACGTTAACTACTCCCTGAAAAGTACGCATTGGATGTGAATCAACTACAGCTCTGCACAGTTCATAGCTCTGATGAATTGATTTCTCCCCGGCAATACATGCTGTCATCTCACCTGGACATCAGCCTCGCAGTTATTCACAATCGACTCTTTTGCATTGTCACTTGACGTGATTTTGTGTCTCGTCAGCTTTTGGGCTTATCCGACATCATTCAATTACAACGACGATGTCTGTTTTCTGTAATGATTTTCACATTCTGTACACTTTTTTCTCCACAGTAATTCGTATCATGGTCAAAACACATTTCTCGTTTATCATTTCTCACTCCGTTCTCTCTCTCTCTTCTTCCACTTTCTTTCTCTGTTCCTCAGGTGCTCCATTTTGGTGTTTGTTTGATATCGTGCCCATAAAGAACGAGAAGCGGGATGTGGTGCTGTTTCTCGCCTCGCACAAGGACATCACGCACACCAAGATGCTGGAGATGAATGTGAATGAGGAATGTGATAGCGGTAAGTAGGCAAAATACCAAAGAAAAATACCACGAGAGATGCGCTATAAGGGTAAGCCATAAATTGCATATGACAGAGAGCAGACAAGGCCGAAAAAGATTTTCATTAGTTAATGCATTAATCGCGCGCAAAGCTACAAGCAAACAAGAAACTTCCAATTGACACGCCCACAATAATGCACAGCGTACGCACTCCTCAAACTACTTATTGCACAGCCTTAATTACACTTCCACACACACATGCAAACAACAACCAGCACACACACATACCCAAACCCACACACATTAAAAACAGCTTCGGAGGTGTAAATTATTTTTAAAATGGTTAACCCAACGCCTCGGAAAGAAAAAATATTGTGTTAAATATTTATATGTATGTAATATATATGTATTTTTATTGCTATATGGATATCTGCTTGTTTATTCCATGCATATATCTGGTTAACATTACAAATAAGAACGCCTTGTTATTGTCTACAGAACGTTTTAAAAAGGAAGAACATTTTAAAATATTATTCCGATATTATATTAAATTTCTTTTTTCGAGAATATTTAATTAGTTGGCTAATATTTTAGTTTTTAAACCCGCAACCAGAAGGGTAGAAATAAAAACAGGTAGAAGCAGCCGTTTCCGCAACCACAACATCAATAGCCAGGTCGATATAGTCCATTTCCGTCCGTTTACAAAACTAGATCCTAGGGATTATAAAAGCTAAATCTTTTTGGGTACAATGTTTAAATTTTGCTAGCAGATGAAGTTTATTTAGGAATTTCATCAACTATAAATCTTTTAAAATTTGGTAAGCACATGAAAGATGGTTGCGAAAGGATAATTAACATAGAAGTTATTAAAGAAATAATTAAAAGGCGGTACTGACTTCTAAAGGCGACCCTGCAAAGTATGCAATATTTAATAACTCGTTTTTGTCAGCTGGGTAGCGGGTATATCTCAGTCGAGCACACTCGACTCTGGTATTCCTGCTTGTTTTTATTTGCCATGTCACGTTGTCAACTCTCATTTTCCCACGCAATTGCGAAATTGTTCTTCTACACGAAATTTTCCTTTTTCGTTTGTGTGACTTTTTGGTTAACCTAGACAAGGTTTTTTTTGGTTAACAGGTTTTGCTTGAATTTTGTCGCATGTCTCTGACATTTGAAAATACATATTTTAACTGAGTTTTTATTTGCTTTCTGCCCCTTTTACAATATTTGTCAGCTTTTTCTACTGTGGTTTGTCTGCTTGTTGGTATTTCACTGAGTCAAAGGAAAATCTATTTTAAAGATTTATGCGGCTTTTCATTGCATTCATTCGTCCTTAATAAACAAAAGATTTCAATTAGAATATAGTTAATTTAAATTTAATTTCCCTTTTTCGTCTGCTTTTAATAAATAATGTTCAGCTTTAGCTAATTGCGACGAGTTGAAGGCACTTAATTGCGAGCTTATGTTCTTCTCACTTTCTCTATCATTTATATGTGCATTAGGTATGTGCACAACTTTGTTTAGTGAATTAGTTAGCACAAATGTCGGCACAGTTCCCCAGGGGGAAAAGATGCGAAACAAAAGAAGAGTAATCGCATGCTTAAATATTGATGTGCTGGGAGACAACTCCAAGTGCGAAGCATCCCAAACAAATATAGAGCACACAGCGGAGAATTCCAAGAGAATTGTCTTTATTTTTCGCGTAGGTCATTGCGCATTCAACTAATGCGTATCAACCGGAGTAAGGCGGAGAAAGAAGAAGAATTTTCGTAGAGATGCCATTGTTAAGCAGCTTGCCTGCACTCTGGCATTTTCAGCAGCAGGTTCCATTTGCAGTTTTATTGGAATCATTATTTAGCAGCTGGAGCTGGAGGAACTCTTGTTGCCAGGCCAATTGTTCTTGACGGGAATGTTATGCGGTTCTCTGCAAACTGAAAAACAGAGCTGCATCGCGATGCCCTTTCAGTTGCAGCAGCTGTCCTCGTCGCTCTTCGTCATCTCTGTCGAGGTGTGGCTATTATTCAGTGCTGATGACATTGAAAAGCTAAAAAGTAACAGTTTAACAGTAGCATGCAACACACGCACAGGCAAACGTATTTAAAATTTTACAGCTAACATTTTAGTTTTAACATTGCTCCTTTTTTCCAATAAAAACTCTGTTGTTCTGTTTATTGTCCTTTCCTTTTCGTTTTGTAATCTTCATGTTCTGCTTTTGTGCAGCCCTGGCGTGCACATATGAAATTTGCATTTATACTACATCTGTTAATGACATTTATGGTTTATAACAAATTTATTTGCCCATTAATGTGGCTTAATTGAAAATATCAGATGCAAATATTTGCCGACATAATCTTGTGCTGTTTTTCCCAGAAAATTTATGCAAATCAACTCTGACATTTGCGGCAAATCCCGCTGAGTAGCAAATTGAGTGGCAATCGACATCACAGGATGGGGCTGGGGCTGGGGCTGGTTGCGGCTGCTGTCAAAATGCCGGCGTTGCCACGTTGTGCGTTGGGCTTTAAGTTAGCTCTCAAATTTGCAATTAGGCTGGACATTCCGACAATGATGAGGAGGAGGGAAGGGGCATAAAAATTGTTGAAATTAAGCGACCATTGGGCAAACATTTCGAGGCAATTGAATTATCATTCGCTTGACATTTCAGATGACCGTCATTTTACACATCATTAGGCCTGTCAACTGGGTATGGGGCGACAGTCGGGCCGACACTGGCGACTGTCGCCGAGCTGAAAGCAATTTCTGCCGCCATGTGCGACATTTTAGTCAGCATTTAGCACAGTCGACTGAATCGCGCATATTTCAGAGTTGCTTCTTCTGTTGCTCCAGCATCGGCATCTTCAGCTCTTCAGCTCCAGCTCCTGCTTCTTCTCAATATTTCTGTCAATTTTTGTTTTGTGTATGCATTAGGCGTACGCCACGTGTTGCTGGAATTCGGGGCGCTCGACGCTCGGGTAACTCGCCCCAAAAAAGTGCTTTGGGCCCCGGATCATTGAGGTGCCTGGCAGCTTAATTGGCATTTCGATATGACAGCCACGTTGGGCCACGAGGCGGCGATGCCAAGGGATGCCTTGCCATGCCATGCGATGCGATGCGGTTCGGCTACGGTCGGCTCAAAATTGAAATCAAAATTCGTTACGCTTGTTTCAGACCCTTGTGAAAAATAACGAGAGACGCGTTATCCTTTAGCCGAAGTTGAGATACACTTAAAAACGCCATGGAAATTTCCGATTAAGTGTATTGATTTAAGGGGTGTCGATTTATATACAAATTTAAGATTGCTTGAGTTTGAAAATGTTCTTTTCAGTACCTTTTCTCATCAGTTCAATAAGAAGTTCATCTCTACAAGTTCTGATGTTCATTATGCTAGTTAAACTAGTTAGTTAGCC
The DNA here is from genome assembly GCA_018903425.1 of Zaprionus nigranus. Lineage (NCBI taxonomy): Eukaryota > Metazoa > Arthropoda > Insecta > Diptera > Drosophilidae > Zaprionus > Zaprionus nigranus. The sequence continues at coordinate 173,663 of JAEIGD010000062.1, read as the reverse complement.
AACTTAGTGTAATAGTTAAAGTAGCTTTGAAACTGTGTAGGGCTATCCTCTAATAAACTGGGCGTTTTTACACTTTGTTACGACATCGAAAATTAAATCCTTATAATTAGTATTCTGCTTTTGGTGCGCGCCTTTGCTTTTTGTTTTTGTTTTATTTTCTTTATATTTTGGGTTAATTTTTCACAATCAAGCTAATTGTAATTTATAGCAGCACGCGCTGCCTTTGAGGCAGTAGACGAAAATAGAATTAAGTTAAATTTAATGAGCCTGCTTGAGCTGAGCGATTCTCCTTGCCGAGACTGTGGCTGGCTTTCATCCTGGTGCTTTGCGCAAAGCGTTTCAGCCTTGTTTACATGCCGCCAAATAAACGAGTAAACAGTTCTTGGACCTGGAGGGGCGTTGAGGTGTCATCTACCTGACTCTGAAATATTATATTTATTTTTATTTTTTCGGGGGCTTTTCTTATATTTGTCGCTTGTGGGTTGATATTTTGAGTAAATATTAGCTTGACTTCGTCACCCTGCAATACAATTTATGAATTTAACGAGAAAATTCTAGCATGATTTTGTGTTTTGATTGCTTTTGACAATACTCAAGGAGGACATTCTGTTTATCAGCACAATTGAATGGTTTAATTGTTTTGTGGTTTTGTGGCACAATGTTAATTTTATGTATGTGAAGAATTCATTGTTTGACATCCAGGTTTGTGGTGGGATATTTTTTTATTTTGATAGCAGATTATTTATTTAACATGACAGAGCTGCTAGCCTTAACTTAATTTAACATTGATACATTGTTGGCTTAACAGAGATCAATAACCAAATCTGTATTTTACTTTACATTTCGCTTAGCAGATGTGTAATTACCATGCGTTACTTTACAGCTCTGTTAATAAGTTTGCATTACATGAGAGCTCAAAAGAAAATGTTTAATGTGGTTATGATTTTCTTTTGTGCTTAAATTTAAGTTTATTTCAGCTTGTACACTCATCAAAAAGCCAAAAAACCAATAATAAATGTTGAAATAGGCTGGTAAAGCTGTATTTTTGTTTATTCCAGAAGCAGCTTTATGTGAATGACTATAAAAACAAATAACATATAGAACATTATGAACATATTTTGCATGCTTCAAAGAAGAAAGAATAATTTAAAATTTTCTATAAGAATTCTCTATGAAAATACTCAAAGAAAGCAGAATACACATCAGCTGCCAGACAAATGCAATAAAATATTACACATACACACACGTGTACACACGCAACATACTGTAGAACAACTTAAAGTACACATACACTCACTCACACACACACATACTCTCTCACAGACACAGACGACAGCTTGTACTTTGTGTCGCTTTAAGGCTGAACGCATCTCACACTTTGTGTGTGTGTGTGTGTCTGCGTCCATGTGCTCCTTTGTAGCTTATCGCTAACTAAAAGTTGATAACAATTAAACAAACAAAATGTAAACAATTATTTTATATATTTAAATGGTATTTGTACAATTCTGTATATTTTCTTTCTTTGTGCTCTTTTTTCTTACTCTAACCGGAATCATTGTAATTAAACCAAAATAAAAAATTAAACTAAACCACGAAAACCCAAAAAAAAAATAATATAAATAAATATAAATAAAATACCCCCTTAAATCCGAATCCGAATCCCGAAAAATCCAATTGGCCACGCAAAAAATAAATAAAACCAAAATTATAATTATTAAAATTGTCGCAAACAACGCTTGTGCTATGCTGTGTGCTGTGTCCATAAATTGAAACTGTTGTGTTGCGCATCTGTAAGTTTTTGCCCTTACAGCTGCACTCCTGGGCGCCAGATTCCGTGCCGGCTCCAATGCCGGCATGCTGGGCCTGGGCGGTCTGCCCGGCCTGGGCGGGCCGCCATCTGGCCATGGCGGCGACGCGGAGGCCGGTGAGGGCAATAATTTGGATGTACCTGCCGGCTGTAATATGGGACGACGTCGGAGCCGGGCGGTGCTCTATCAACTGTCCGGGCATTACAAGCCCGAAAAGGGCGGTGTCAAGACCAAGTTGAAGCTGGGCAATGTGAGTATTCCAACCGGGGGCGACCGATTTCAATTAAATGTGCGGTCGCTTGCCTTTCTTGTTATTGCTGTTGTTCTTGTTGCTGTTGTTGTTGTTGTGGCAAGTTGATTCGATTAACGTTTTGCTCAACTTAATCCATTTCCTTTTGATATACGGATTAATTTGTGGCCTTTCAATATGTTATATAGTAAATATGGTATATTTATAATGTATTTGTAGAATTTTATGCATTCAACCGAGGCTCCATTTCCTGAGTACAAAACGCAATCGATAAAGAAGTCACGCTTGATTCTGCCGCATTATGGCGTTTTCAAAGGCATCTGGGATTGGGTCATTCTGGTGGCCACTTTCTATGTGGCCCTAATGGTGCCATACAATGCAGCCTTTGCCAAAGCGGATCGCCAGACTATGGTCTCTGATATCATTGTGGAGGCGCTCTTCATTGTCGGTGCGTATTAAGGACTGCGATTTGTTATCCCTTTTAGCAACTTCCCCTCCCCCTCCATTCATGGGTCTTGGCAGCAGGACAACCTGTTCGGGACATTCATATCACATCCTCATCATCGAGTTGCATGCTCTGCTCTTTGGGGGCAAATTGAATTTAACTCGGGTTTAGTTTTGTATTCCCCAGTGCCTTCGTGCCTTAATGTCCATCCTGTTCTTCCTCTCTATCTCTCTCTCTCTCTTTGCTGTTCTCATTTTATTGCTCTTTTATTGCAGATATTTTATTGAATTTTCGCACAACCTTTGTCTCGCGCAAAGGTGAGGTCGTTTCCAATTCCAAGCAGATTGCCATCAATTATTTCCGTGGCTGGTTTGCCCTGGACTTATTGGCCGCCCTTCCCTTCGATCATCTATATGCCTCCGATTTGTATGACGGCGAGGTGAGTAATTGTTATCGAATTGTTTTAAAAGCTCTAACTAAATCTGAATTGTTATGTCACTTTACGAGGCTAACGCTCGCTTCGCAAAACACGGCACATAGTTGTGCAGCAGCGGCAGAGTCTGTATGTGTGTGCGGGAGAGGGAGTGAGTTTGCCTGTGTGTGTGGATGGTATTTAAAATGCATTAGCTTGGCAGTTTAGAGGAGAATTTCACTGATTGAAATACGCGAACGAATTCCAACAGAAAATAATTTTGTTAGACGTATTTTACAAAAACAATTTGAAATACATATATGTATGTATAGTGCATGGCATCATAGATAAGGTGTGAGAGGGTATGATAATTATATAAAAATAATGATTAATTTATGTTTTTAATTTGATTTAATGTTAAAAATATTGATTAATTATATTGTCATTTTCTAAATGCTTGAGGTTGCCATATCAAATAGAATCAGCTGTTCTTATCTATGTTCTAAGCAGCTGTTAAGTCTTATGCTAAGCAGCTGTTAGATGTAATTCTAATCATCTGTTAAGCATCTGTTAATGTTTACCGATCTGATCGTAAACATCCGATATGTAATCGATAGATTTATGATAGTTGAAAGTGCATTTATATAAATAGTTTTGGTTAATTCATAACAGAAACTGTTGAAGCGCTGTTAAGTGATTTTGTTTTTCCTGTTTGTCAGTTTTAGCTTGACATCATGTTCCATGTGCTTGGCTAATTGAATCGATTTAATTTGCTTCGTAATCGAATCATTAATGAATTTGTCTAACGTGCTCTCGAATGAGTCGCATTTTCCTGGAATATTTGCCTTGCATTTTCCTTGTGCAAGGACAAAGTTTTCGCTTGACTGCAGTTTGGAAAGCCAACGTACTAGGCTTTTTGCATTTAATCAACTTCAGTCCTACTGTTTCAGCGAACTTGGCTTTCTCTCTCTCTCTCTCCGCTTTGCTACCTTCTCCTTCTCTTGTTAGCTGTCCGCAATCTGGGGCCTGGGGCATTAAATATTTAAGCCAGATTTTGAAGTGGTAAATAGCATTAACAGATTTGCATAACATGCATAATGCATGTTGCTGTGCGTTGTTGCTGTTGTGGATGTCGCTTTTCCCCCGTCATCATTTTCCGACTGTGACTTGTTGAAATGACAGAGTGAATTAAGTTCGAGCTTAATGGCTGAGCAAATAGCAGGAGCGTAAAGCGGCGTAAAGTATTTAATTAAGATTTAAGTGCATATTGCGATCTGCAATTACAGCTTAGGATAGTTTTCATATTTGTTTGAGTTGCGCAACTCAGTTAAGCTGCTTTACTACCAGACAGGGAGTGAGAGAGGGAACTGGGGAAACCCTTTCTGCAGTGCACTTCATGCTCATCAAGCGGATTACAACGTCGTCTCGACTTGGTCAGCGGCGGGGATTCTTTAATTGCATGCCAAAGCTGCTAAATGCGGTCGGATTGTGTGACCTAAATGTGTAGCAAACGAAATTGACCCCAAAAAAGTATGCTACGAATTTGTCATCTGTGCAACTAACACACTCAAAGTGTGTGTGCTGCCGTTTCTTTTATTCCACTTCTACTTTGTCTAGCTTTGTCTGCTCTTTGAAGCACTTCACTGCAGGCTTTCACTCGCTCTCTGTCTCTCTGTCTCTTTGAGCATTGCTCCTTCAGCTCGAAGTGGTCAACGTTGTCAGCGCGTTGATTGTCTGAGCAGCGAAGCGGAACAGGCAGCAGAACAAAGTATGGAAAGCAATGTAGACTGAGAGTAAAATGCGCTGTCGCCGACTCTATGGACACATCTCAAGCAGCTCATTCTGCCGGCTTAAGTTGCTGCTTTCTTTTTTCGATTTGTTCATCAAAAATTCTTTGGCTTTTTTCAGAAATTCACTTAGCATTGATTTTATGCATTGTCATGGTTTTTAACATCGACCGCAGGTTCAAGTTTCTTGTTTTCTTGTTTTGTTTTTCTCGGGTCATTTGTTGCGTTTTATTGTTGGCTTCGTTACAACTTCCTGCTTAGCTTTTTATTCTGATCGCATCAAATACGCTTTAGCTGCTTCGTTGCATACCCGACACGGCCACAACGGCACTCTGAGGGTATATAAGCTGCGCCTCAGGTATCCCAAGTTGCATACCTGATACCGTTGCCGACTTTAAGTTATTTGAATACCAAACACTCGAAAAGTATTTAAAGCTGTCGTTGGTTTCTTTTTAAAACGAAATTCGAATCTGTTGGGGTATTTCGCAGTCTGGTCTCGTTTTGCTCTTCAGAAGTAAATTCCTAACAAGAATGGCATGAGCTTTGTCGCTTCGTGTGTGTGTGTGTATGTGTGGGTGGGTGAGCAAAAAGGAAAAGGAAAATCTCGGCGTGTGCTAAGCTGTTTAATGCTTCGTTTGGGCGCCATCAAAAGTTTATTTTTATAAAACTTTAATGTGTTCTAATTGCAAAAATTACGATGTCGCCAGTTGTCTGCATCCCTCTCTCTCTCTTTCTTTCTCTTTTCTTTTATATGTGTGTGTGTTTGTGTGTTTTTGTGGCTTCAAAGTTTTTAAGTAGCAAAAAGTCATTAATACACATATATATATAATTTATTTGCAGACTTTTGACAAATCGCCAACACGATTTGCGCCTGAATTTTCATGCGATGTTTTTTTTTGAGTTTTCTTTCCTTTTTTTTCCTTTTTGTTGGACACTTCTGCCCTCGCTTGAGACAGCTGAAGTGCTCGGGATTCCTATTGCTGCTGCGCTCTTCATACCAATTTCCAGCTAATGCATTCGAAACTTTTGCATATTTAGTTTATTTCAAAGTTTTAATTATCTTTGAGACCCAAAAAGGCGGCGACGGAAACGGAAGTTGCCATGACAGTCAAGTTGAGTCAAGTTCCTTAAAGTAATTGTTGTTGTTGCTGCCTCTGCAGAGCTCTGCTGCTGCTGCTGCTGCTGCTGCTGTACTCGACAAAGTAAACAAAATGCGAGAAGGCAGCACAAAAGTTTTGCAAAAAGCAACCAAGATTGAAAGAAGAATGAAAGTAAAAGTCAAAGGAAAGTGAAAGTGAAAGCGCAGTGTAAATTGCAACATGAATTACAATTTGCTTGGCAACACAGAACACTCACACACACATACACACACATACACATGCATACGTACACGTGGCGTATAAAGCAGCAAAGCCTTATAAACGAAGGCAAAAGCGTTTATTGTGCCGCCATTCTTAAAGCTCGCTGTCTCTGTCTGTGTGTGTGTGTGTGTGTTGTGAATACCCTGCACCTAATAAGCGTAGCAGGGGGCATCGTAGAGTTGTCAAGCATAAACTGTAGGCTAGTAAACCTTACTAGTTCTTAGGATTGTAAACCCTGCAGCAGCAACTTTTACTTCCTTCGATTCCCCATAGGTTTTTTATGAAACTCTGTCATAAAACGAGACTTAAATCATATTTTTTTATGGTTCATCATTGCCTGCAGCACAGGGTATATGACAGTCGTTACCCGCACAGTCTCTTACCCTGCGGCAAAAACTCTTTTATTTATTTGTATTTATTTTCTGTCGTTGTTCGCTTTAAATGTTGTGCCACAGCTGGCTTGACAGCCTCGCTGGGTTTTTCTTTCGGCTGCGCTTATTAAATTCGTTGCAAGGCTGCGCTGGCAGTGGCAGAGGAAGTGGGAAAAGTGCTAAGACCACAGTTACATTTTCCACAGTTGCCAGTGTGTCCATTTTAAAATGACGCCTCGTCAGCTACTCAACATTTTCTTAATCATAAAATATATACATAAATTGCTGGCAATGAGGCACGTGGCAAAGGGAGACTGAGAAAGGATGCGGTGGGATGAAAGAGAAGGAAGAGCAGGAAGGCAGGGACTGGGGTCTAGGCTGGAGGCTTAATGCACTGTAAGGTTAAATGGCGACGTCAACCTTCAATTTAGTCAACTGGCTGCTTGGCTTTTGGGTTGCTCGATAAGCTTGTTTATGTTTACATTAGACTCTTCGCCTGCCTCTTCTGCTGTCTCCCTCCTTCTCCCTCTTTTTTTGCCACTTCTCCTGGCTCTTCTTTTTTCTGCTTCGTTTTCTCTTTTTGTGACAGCCTCTTTGATTTTTTATTTAACTATCCCTTTTGCGCCTCCTTCTCTTCCTGCTGCTGTCTTTGTGCCCGCCCCGAGTGGGGACGGAAGTTATGATATTATGGGGGCAGGAAATTGTAACGTGCCTCCATGATAGCTAATAAATGAGCATGTGTCAAATTTTTTGAGTGCGGCTGTGTGTGTGTGTGTGTATGAGCTGTAATGAAATTTACGCCCCAAAAAGTAGGCAACGTAATTTGAGCGAACTACAAGTCAACTTTTTGGGTCAAAATTGTATTAGGGCCAAATGTCATTAGCTGCGTCGCAACAACACAGTAACAACAGAAAATGAAGAAAAAACTTATTTATGCATTTTATTAAAGCTGTAACAACTTGTAGCGAATTTTAAAACTCAATTTTGACTGCTGTTTTTCGAAGGTTTTTTTCCTTCTTTATACCCTGCACTGAGTAGTGCATCAAAAGGGGTCTTTAGAGGGGAGGGCAACAGTAGCTCATGTGTAACAAAGATTAACCTTATTTGGAGCACTGACAGACAGCCTGCACTTGAGCTAATCTAGGCTAACATGTTGTTCTCAAATCATGTCTGCAATCAAGTTGCCTCTGACAACCTCTTCTCCACATGTCTAAGTATGACTTAAGTCTGTCGAAAGGCAGATCAAGTGTGATTAGAGCTGAGCTGAAGTGCCCTACAGGGCATTAGCTAGTCGAGTAGCCCAACTGGTTTATCAAGCACTTTTCTTTTTTTATGAGTTTGTTTATTAGAACAAACATGTTTGCATTTTGTTGGTCTCTGCGTGTTGCGCTGTCGTCGTTAAACAATGTATCTTGTTGCCATCTCTCTCTCTTACTCTTTCTCGCTCTCTCTCTCTTTTTTGTCTATCTGGGCATGCACAGGAATCACACATTCATCTTGTCAAATTGACGCGTCTGCTGCGCCTGGCGAGGCTATTGCAAAAAATTGATCGATATTCACAGCACACGGCCATGATTCTGACTCTGTTGATGTTCTCCTTTACGCTGGCGGCGCACTGGCTCGCCTGCATCTGGTATGTCATCGCTGTGAAGGAGTACGAGTGGTTTCCGGACAGCAACATTGGTGAGTAGCAAAAAGTCAAGGTCAACTCATGCAGCTGCAACAGCAGCAGCAGCAGCAGCAGCACCACGCAACGTCAACTGCGGCGCACCAGGAGCGCCTGTTTCCTCCCCCCCCCCATCTACACACACACTAAGCACACACACACACACCTCGCACATGTTAACCATTCACATGCATAAGTGCTATGTGCGAGTGTGTGTGTGTGCTCAATGTGTGTGTAGTTGGACAGTAATTTGGTTAGTTTGCCGCCGGCGTTGATTGTGTTTGCCTGGCTCGTCAAACGCCAAATGAAATTGTTGCTTAGCTCAGCCACCGCCCATGCCCCTGGCCCCGGGGTTCTTTACCGTCTAGGCGATGTCGCGCACCTGCAACTCACAGTTAAACACACACAGGCACACACACAGGCACACACACGGGCACACACGCATCGGCTGCACACGCAGCTTTGTGAAAGTTGAAAACAACTTAGGTGTAAAGGGGATACGACGGTTATTAGCACATTTAAATGGCAAAGTTTCTGCACCACCCTAACATCCAGCACCCTAACCCGGGCTGAACAATATGAAATCAGCGCGCATTGTGATTTAAATACTTATGTGTGCACGTGGGAGCCCCAAAAAAGTTTTTTATTGTAACTTGATATATCCCCGGATTCGAAGAGGGTATAACGGGGTGCAGGACTTAAAGAAATTTAAATAGGGGTACAAGGAACCTTTGGCTTTATTGTGTAAATTGCTTAAGCTGTTTAAGATCTACGTTATTTATTGGTTTTCTGTATCCACTATGGGATTTGGGTTTTTATTTATATTTAAGAATACAAAATATGTATTTCTTTGTTTTTTGTTAATAGGTTTATTACCTTCTGCTTCCAACTACATACGATAAAATCAAGAGGCAATTAAAAATATAGTGCTGTTCTTTTAAAAATATATGCAATTTTAAATGTATGCCATTATTTCATAGAGTATCTCTCAGCATTAAGGATACAACTACGCATAGAGTATTACATAGTCAGCTTAGCTTATACACACAGCAGATTAGCATTTATTTATGCATTGTGTGTGTGTGTGTGTGTGAATTCCCTGGTTAGATTGTAACATTCACTCCTGATAAACTGACATGCTGCTGGGGGAAATCACATACAAAAGCAACAAATTGCCAGTTACTTTTCACATCAATATGCTGTGAACATGATACGCATTAAATACTCGCACCAGGAGAAGGAGTGTCAGAGCGGGACCAACAAAAAGTTCGCCAACTGCCAACTGCCATTTGCCTTATGCTGTTTGCCGTTTGACGTTTCCTTTGGCACTTTGACCCAAGCAGTTGGCCGGATTTGACACGAACGCCTTCTAGGTCTATTTGGACAGCTTAGATCGACTTGACTGACTTTGGATACTTTGATGGACAGCTAGGCGAATGGGAAAAGTTGGCGCCAAGTCATTGTCAGAGTTTAATAAGCAGACGAATTAGAAAGATATTCGCATGTTTGTCTCAACTGAACTGACACATGTGCACTGTGACTGTCACTGCGACTTTGACTGGAGCTAGTTCAATGCCTGATTTACTAAACAAGGTTATTTGCTTTCTTTTCTTCTTCTTCTTCTTTTTGTGTGCCATTAAAATCTTCAAGTCTTGTTCACAGGTTGGCTGCAGCTGCTCGCCGAGAGAAAGAACGCCTCCGTTGCGATACTGACAACGGCTGAAACTTACTCGACCGCGTTGTATTTCACATTCACCAGCCTCACCTCGGTGGGCTTTGGCAATGTGTCGGCAAATACAACGGCCGAGAAGGTTTTCACCATTATAATGATGCTGATTGGCGGTAGGTAATCGTGTTTCCCTTTTTCTTTCTCTATCCCTTTCTTTGTCCCTGCAACATCGACCCTCAGATGGCATCCTATTTTATAATCTCACACTCACTCTCTCTCCCCGCAGCTCTCATGCACGCTGTGGTCTTCGGTAATGTGACGGCGATTATACAACGCATGTACTCGCGTCGCTCGCTCTACGAGAGCAAATGGCGGGACCTGAAGGATTTTGTGGCTCTGCATAATGTGAGTATTGAAACTCTATGCTCCTCGTGTTGTGTAGACAGACAATAAAATAAACGCCTTTATTCCTGCTACGTGCTATTAATGACTTTGCCCCCTCACCCATATATGTAACTGTATGTGGGGCTGCCATGTACGTGATATTGTGGCATTTAGAAGTTTTCCAGCGACCAGAGCCGACCTTCAATGGCAGCCATGAGTGATTCAATTCATCCATTTAAACCTTGAGTTGAGTTGGCAAGATTCTATGTAAAACATGTAACAGATATTGCTCAGTATCTGATAACTATATAACTATATATCTGATTATTAATAATCATACTATAACTGAGCCATGCTCTCATTCCTGCTCAAGCTAAACAGCCAATTTAAACTCATCGATAGTCGATTGTCGATAGACGATTGCAGCATCCGTAATGGCTGTGGCATAGGAAATTAGTTGCTGTCACAGCGTGCGCTCACACTCGATTGGCAAGTGGCAAGTGGCAAGTGCTTCAGTTGCCTTTATTGGAATGCAGCGCACATTTGCCATATGCCACGCAACGTTAGGCAGGCGTCGAGGCCATAAACGAGCCATAGAGTTCGATGCGGTTCTACCAAGATGTGCCACGCGCGCGCACTCGGCAACCTGTTGATGGTGCAAAGGGGGCGAAGGGGAGATTTGCTGCTGAAACGTGTGTGGCAACGTGCACGCTCTCTTTTGCTAGTTGCTCGCCTGCCATATGGCGTACACGTTACACGTTGTGCAATTAAGTGCGTTTGTGCCCGCAGCACATGCAAATGGAGTGGATGCACATGCGAGAGAGAACGTCGACTCATTAGCTGGCGCTGTCATAAAAACCGTACATACCCCGCATTAATTATGATTATTTTTTATTCTCTCTCCGTCTCTCTCTGTAGATGCCCAAAGAGTTGAAGCAGCGCATTGAGGACTACTTCCAGACTTCATGGTCGCTCAGCCATGGCATTGACATCTACGAGGTAAAGTACAACTTCAGCTCGTTCTCTCTCTCTCTCATTCTTTTCCTTTCTCTGTCTAGTCCCTCTCGTAAATCATTCATACAAAAATTGTCGACGCAGCATTAAATCCGTTGCCGTTGGTCCATTTCCCGTAGTACGCTTGAATGGTATTTTGATACGTCTGTTCCTTTAATTAAGCAAATGCCTGCTGGGTATCTCATATACGTATTGAAACCGAATCTCATTTCTGCATGCATGTGTTCTCAATCTCCGTATGTGTGTGTGAGTGTGTGCCCGCTTATGTGACTTATTGATTGGCATTGGGTTAAAATGGCAGGAGCCCGAATCCCTTTTGATTGCACGTCAGTCCGTAGGTAGATTGTAGCCAGAGAAGGGCGCAGCCAGGCAGCAGCAAAAGTATTTGATACTTGTAATTGATATTTGAATATCAAATCAAATAAATCTTGATTGCTGCAAATGTATAAATAAACCTTCTGTGTGAGCAGATGTTAACCAAGCAATTCTTAGGTGTTTACTGTAATAATTTACAGTAGGGTCCAATATTTAAAATTTAAAGTATTCTTTCAATTACGTTCGTGTTTGCACTTCTGATTCTCAATTATCTATCGGCTTACCACCACACTTTCGATAAATTATTGATTAAATTCAAATCAAACGATTAGTGTTGAATAATAAATTATTGATCAAATTCAAATTTGACGATTAGTGTTGAGTAAGTTACAAATATCGGATAGCCGTTTCTATCGAGAGACGCCGATATAGTAAATTAAATAAAATTTGTTCGAATTAATAATCAGACTTAAGAATGTCAATTATAATCCCAAAACTGATAGAGAAGTCATTGCAAGTTGTACTCAAACTGAATATCAGGTTGAACAAGTATGAATATGCAATACATTTCTATAATTATCAAGGCAGCTGAGTACGTTTTATTAATGGGCAGTTGAATTGACTACGATAAAAGTTAGCAAAGTTCTGTTTCTGTGTTTATACATGGAAATCAATGTGAGAGTGCTGCACAATCATAATTCCATTTGTTGGCTCATTAATTTGTCGTGCGATGGGGGGTAAATCCATTTAAGTTATAGTCAAAGTTGAAGTTGGGTCACACTCGCATAACTTTGTCCTGCCCCACAGCCAGGTGCAAAATAGGGGGAGGAGGAGACAGAAAGTAGCAACTCTCTGTTAGCCATTCAACTCATGAAGCCGCAAGTTGCACACAAAGCGCAAACTTTGTTGCACGCAACTTGCTGCATAAAGTGCAGCGGGAATACGATGGGCTATTAGCTAATTGCCGTTATCATAGCAAAAGTCAATCAGCTTTGAATGGAGATGGGGAGCTCGCAACTGGAACTGGAACTGGAACTGCTCAGATAATACAGAAAAATGAATGTAGTGAATGCCTTTGGGGTTTTGCAAATTAATTAGCGCATTTCATGGGCTGCTTTCGACTGTGTAATTCACAACACATCAAATGGGAGGCGGCCTTTGAAGTTGGCTAACTGAGCTCTCTTGACAGCTGCTGCTGTCAGTCAGGACAGAAGACCCGAATCTCTCTCTGGCAAGTCTGACAGGCGCATGGCTTACACTCGCCTCGAAACATGTCTAATTAATTTCGGCTTGCGAGAGTATTTGAATGCGGCTCCATAGAAATGAGCTTTGTGCGGCCCCCAAAAACTGTTTAATTATACCCCTAAACTTTGAAATTAACTCTGTTAATATTTGAAAAATAAACAAAGAGCGTGAAAACGAAAATTTAGGAAAATGCAAATTAAAAATGTAAAATTGACTTTAAATTGCAGAAAATATTTATTTAACTTGGAATAAAGTGAGTAGAAAGGGGCAAATAAATAATTTAATGTGTTTTCTACCTTTGAATTGTTTTGTATTGCAATACCTGAAGCCTACACTTAGAGAATCATCGATGAAAACGTAAAGAAAGACTGTTTAATCAAGTAATCATGTTCACAGCTCTTTTCAAACTCATTTTCTCACTTGGCCCATTAAATTAGCAACTTAATGAGCCTCTAAAAACTTTGACTTGTTGAATTTCACGCGCATCTCGTTGAAAAATATGTTTAAATCAAATTTAATTTAATTACATTGCAAACATGAATTATGCCCATGCGAGCACACACACACACACACAAAGAGAGAGTGCGTGAAGGGGACTCTAGAGTTGCCAAGCAGTAAATTAAATTGTTAATTTATTGCGCATGAAAATTAACTGGCAAAATGTCAGAGGGATTTGGCACAACCTTCTGCCGCGACGTTGCTACCCCTCTCTTTCCTTCTCCTTCCCCCACTCATTCCCTGCCGTCTTAATGTGCCTGCAAATGGTCTTTGTATGCCCTGAAAAATGTGTTGGCGTGTGTTTGTGTTTACGCGTAAATTTCAAGCCAAATTTAGCTTGAGACACGCCCAGCGTTTAGTTGTTTTCCACGCCTATAGCACTCTGGGCAGGGCGCAAAACAACTTTTTGGCCAGTGCATGCAATTAATGTAAAATATTTTACACTTCTTTGCGTTTTGTGGTCGAGAAACTCACATAAATAACAATTCAGTGTTGCCCACTGGGGAAAAGTTCCATTAAATAAGTAAATATTCAAACACGCACACACCCAAATGGACAAACAAACACACACACACACTTGAAAAACTTGCACAAGTTTGGTGAAATTTTCATTGGTTTTCCATACGCTTGAGAAGGGTAGAAAATATATATTTTACGAAATTTGAGACAGTTTCCAGTTCGAAGAGTTTTCTCAATTCCCCAGCGAACTTGGCAACTCTTCTGCACTGTCAGAAAACTTGTTAGTTTTATAGCATTTTATTTTTTAAAGTAGTTTTAATGTTTTTACCATAAATTTGTTTCCATTTTTAATGAAAATTCCATACTTGAAAGGGTATTAAATATTCGAGACCATTTTAATTGTCTTTTAATGTTTGCATACTGTCCTATGTCAATTTGAATAATAGCCAAAGTTACTCGAACTGGTATAGTGAATACAAACGAATACATATTCATTAAGTCGAAATACGTCAGTCAGTGGATGATTTGTGGTCTTGTTTTGTGGCATAATTGAAGCAGAAGGTTTACGTTGCGTAGTTTGTTAGCAGTTTTTTTAATTATACATTTGTTTTGCACATTTTTGAATAAATGTTATGAGTTCGCTGCGCCATTGTGTGACTATTTGGAAAGGAATTAGTTCAATTAGAGAAGAGTTAGAAATAACCAAGCTAATTTCAATAAAAATTAAAATGGAAATGTGGAAAATATAAAACTGAAAATGAGTAGGCAAATTGTGTATGATGTGGTTAAGGAAGAAGAGCATGTTATATGATATATATAAATTTATCATTTTCTTGTGCACTTTAAGTGCCTCTGCCACTCGCTCTGCCTCTGCGTAAAGCCTTTGCCAGAACATCTTCACCTGCACGGCCTGTTGCTTTTTGTTTGGGCATCAAGTCATGTGCATATTCTCAGGAATTTCATTGCTGTATTTGCTTTCCTATTTCGTTTATGGGATGTTATCAAACAAATTACGACAGAAATACTCATGCTCTCAAATATGAAGGAAATGTTCATTCATAACTGGCACAGAACACAGTCGCAGTCGCAGTAGCAGTCTGCCTCTGCCATTCATACATATTCAAAGAATACACACACGTGTGTCTGCATGTTTGTGTGAATATCTCTCGGGGGAAAAAACTGCGAAGCAGCCACAAAAACAAAACTGTAAACAAACAAACTGCAAAAGCTTTTCAATTTTCATATTAATCCTCTCAACAATTTCATCCAAAAAACACTTGGCCAACCTTTGAGGAGGGGCACAAGATACAAGATGTGGCAGCCAGCATGGTGAGATGGCAAACGAAAGGAACGGCCATGAGATACAAAGATATTTATTTTGCATACACAGGGCTGGGGGAAAACAAGAAAAGCGGGAAAAACTGCACATTTCCCCAAAGTTGTCAAATATATATTCTTACAATTTCATCAAATTCAATTTGAGACGGTGTGTGTGTGTGTGTGTAGCTTTAAGGGATATGTAAGTTTTTGGGCTCCGACACTTGACACAACACCTCCGATTTTGCTACTCACTCGCACTCAGTTAAACTCAACTTACTCACTCACTACTTTTCTCTTTCTTACTTGCAGACGCTGCGCGAATTTCCCGAGGAACTCCGTGGCGATGTCTCCATGCACCTTCATCGTGAAATATTACAACTGCCGATATTCGAGGCGGCCTCCCAGGTGCGTATATGAATATCGAAGCGTGTAACTGAGCGTGCTTGTGTGCACCTTTGTGTGTGTGTGTGTGTGAGTTTCCCTTGTGCTTTCGTGTTATTTCATCGTCGACGCTTTAAAAGCCAAACGGACTTAAGATGTTGATGGCAATGGCAGAATAATCGCCAGCTAACTTGGCCAAGACGAGCAAAAGTCAAATGCTGGCTTAACAGAACTCTTACCTGGCAGGGGACACAATCAGGCGAGTCACAGTTACAGATGGTTACAGGTGAAAGTTTCACTTCTACAAGGAATGATTTGCACGTGTGTGCCTTTTGGCCAAAACTCTTGCTCGACGGCAACAACTGAAGCATGAAAAAGGTTTTAGGCAAAACTTTTACAGCGAGAAAGAGAGCAGCAACAGGAGAGAGAGAGAGACAGAGAGGAGAAGAACAGTGGGAAAGGGAAAGTAAAAGTAAATGCAACGGTGCGAGTGGTGATGCTTATCGTAGACGACAATGTCAATACCCTTGTCATTTTGGCACACTAAGCTTCGGGGCAGCCACTCCACAAACCACACACATGTGGTACGTATGTACATACATGTGTGTGTGTGTGTGGGAGTGTGTTTGTCTGCGCTTTGCCAAATGGTGCTAAAAGTGAAGCACACACAGCCAGGCAGGCAAGCAGACCAGAGTAATTGATTTTTCAATTAAGCCTTACTTGCAATATTGCCACAGGGTCATTGCTCAAGAAATCCGGAAAGTTTCTTGGCCATTCCTTCCATGCCTGCCTGCCTGTCTGCGGGCATAGATAAGAAAATTTCATAGTTGATTTTCAAGCCGAGCTTAAGCTTTGATTCGACAGCAATGAAATAAAATGGAATTAGTTTGAGAGACGAGCGGGCGAAAACTTGGCCTGAAAGTTAGAGTGAGGTCTTAGTTTTATTGGAACAATTTCAGCAGCAAGAAAAAGCAGCATGAAAGAGATTGTAAATTGCTAAATTTGAAGAAGAGTTTGCTTTGAGATTGCAGTCTGAAGATTTCGAATTGCAAGTCATTGTACAACATTGTATTATTTGATTTATTTATATATGTAATATAATAAATTGATTTATTTAAAATTCAAGTCATTGATTGAAACCAATTTATTGTTACTAATTAACACTAAACACTTTATTTCTACTTTGTAACTTACTCAACACTTATTTTTAGACTTGAAGGATTTTATTTTTTGAAAGTGGCGGTAGGCCGATAACTATAAAGGAGTGTAATAATTCAAAGCACACCTGTTCATACTCGATAATTGTAACTTTCCCAACACTAGACTTAGACTTGATCAAGGAATTTTTAAAAGTGTTGGTAGGACGATATTTATTTAATTAATGTAAAGTAAATCAAATGCACCAAGGGAAACACGGCAACGTATTGCAAGGGAGTTAGTTAATCCAACTTTTTATTTAATAATAGTAAATAATAAATGCCTGGCAGTAAATTAACAAGATTCTTGCTAGGAATATGAGTGAAGAACTACTCAAGCTGGGCACTTCCTGCAGTTTGTTTAGTTTTGCCAGTCTAAAATAGACATGAAGTACCTGGAAGCAGATTGTCGCGCAACCTTGACTTCTGACCACTTAAAGCTCTGGCAAATAGTGAAGCGAATCAAATGAAATTTACGCAAAAATACTGGTAAAAGCAACGAACGAGCGTAGGAATAATAAAGCTGATTCCCGTGGCAAACAGAAACCACTCAACTGCCATAAGCGCGCTTTAAGCCACTTTTCGTGGCAGTGCAGAACTTGCCACACAGACACACAAACACAACTCTATGTCGCTCGTTGTTGCCGCTGTGCAGCCTCCTGCGGCGGTGGGCGCAGCCTGTTTCTCAGAAAGACGCAGCTGTGTTTAATGCTCCTCTGACCGTAGCCGAATCTTATTTGTGCACATTTCTCATAGTTGTTTGTTGTCTTTTCTTGTTGTTGTTGTTGCAGGGCTGCCTGAAACTGTTGTCACTGCACATAAAGACGAACTTCTGTGCACCCGGTGAATATCTGATACACAAAGGCGATGCACTCAACTATATCTATTATCTGTGCAACGGCTCCATGGAGGTAATCAAGGACGACATGGTGGTTGCCATTCTGGGTAAGTATCCCCCCCGTTTTGAGTACTATTCGCTTTAAGTTTTCTCCTGCTTTCCCCCATTATGTTTATATTCTTTTCGATGTTTTCGTGTTTCTACCACATTATTCGTTTTCAAGCGAATCGTTTGTTGAACCTGCTGAAAGTTCGTACCCTCTACGCAGGCTTCATTTGTCGTTGAGGCAGCTGAGCCCGCCTGCTTATTTATTCATTCACGACGTTGCCTAGACAAATGGCAGCTATTTTTATGCTTATTGATTCTTCTTCTTGCTCAGCTACTGACCTTTTCTTTTCTTTCCTTTTTGTTTTTTTAAATACATGCACACTGTTTTAGGAAAGGGCGATCTCGTGGGCTCGGACATCAATGTGCATCTGGTGGCCACGAGCAACGGCCAAATGACCGCCACCACCAACAGCGCCGGCCAGGATGTGGTAGTGCGTAGCAGCAGCGACATAAAGGTACGTAACGACCCAATGACACTATCCGAAAGTAGCCTTTAAATGGTCGCAGAGGCATAAGGCTTTAATGGCCACAAAAGAAGCTGCTTTTGCTGTCTAGTGTTTTAATTGAAAACTTTTACTGCTGCCAAAAACTTTTAGCTGCTTAATCCTTGCACTTAATAGTTATGTAAACTGTAATTAATGCTGGTTAACATATGTACCATATATTATTAATTATTATACTAATGTAACAACTCAAGTGTTTATCTTTTTTAATTATCATACTATATATGACTTTAAACTTAAAGAGCATCATAACTCAAAAGTTGATTAAAGCTTTTCATTAAAACAGAAGTTTAAAGCAATTTAAATCCAATAATAGAGTTTTCGCTCAGGTTTTAACAACGCCAAAGCATTCTTTAAGATGTGTAAAGTTGAAGACTTTAATTTTAATGGCATTCAATGAAATTAAAATCTGAAACAAAGCCAATCGCTGTGCACTGCGACTGTCTTTTTATGTGCTTAGCCTTTGCACTTCAAATTGTTCCCCTGCACTTTTCAAGTCAGTGTCATTGTCCTTGCTGGTCCCTTGGCATTCAAATGCTTAGCATACTTTACGGCTGCGCTCCTTGGACAGTTGTGAGGGAGTGCCTCTTGTGTGCAGCATCATGTGCTGCTTGCTGCTGCTAGGCGGGTTGCAGTGACGCGTAATTAAATAGAATTTACTTTTATGTCTAGTCGAATTTCTCATTTTATATGAGCTTTAATTTTACTTTTATCGCTGCCTTCGTTTAAAGCTGCAAGCATTGTCATTGCTGTTGGTGCTTCTATTGTTGTTGTTGTTGTTTTCATCTGTTTTGTTTATTTTCATTATTTTTTGTCTGTTTGGCTTGTCGTAACGTTTATCAGGCTCGGCACAGACAGCAACGCGGCGACGCTTCAAATATCTTAAGTATCTACCTACGGCAACTTTTGTTTCCACTTCACGGCGCAACGAACCCAATATTTTCTTTGAATTTGCCCCATCTCTCTCCCCTTCACACTGGCACACTTTACAGTGGCTGCCAGCTTGCCACAAATGCCATCGGAATTATGCGGCAAACATATCTGTCGGTTAATTAATTGAACAATGTGGCGAGCAAGGCGGCGACTCAGGTGCGGATGCTGGCGCAGGTTCAGTTTCGGCTTCGGTTTCAGGTAAAAAACCGCAGGAAAATTACAGAAATTTCAATTGAGAGTTGATCGCTTAATTGGCGTGCAAAACACAAACCGCTGTGCATCGATTAATCCTCCACAGTCGGGGGCAGACGGGGCAGCAATTGTGTTTTGGGCTCTCTCACATTACATGTAAATTTCCTATTTTCATTCTCGTTTACTTTGCCTTCGCCTTCGTCTTCGCCTATTCGCCTATTCGCCTTTCTTCGTCGACTTTATTTACATGTCTGCGAGACGTTGCTTGCCTCCTCCCTCTTCGCTCTGAGGCGCCACTTCAGGTACACAAGAAGTGGCAGGCGGGCAGCAACAGCGTACGGGGCGTATGAGTGATACTTAAGCTTAATGTGTGTACGCGTGCTTGTGTCTGCGAGAGCAAGTGCCGGGGCAAGTAGAAGTGTGCGTGTGCGTGTGTGTGTGTGTGTGTGTGTGTGAGTGCTGTGGCGAGTGTGTGCCAAGATGCTGCACTTGAGCGTACAAAGAAGACGCCAAGGCGTCAATATTAACATGTGCAAAATGATTAAGCTGTGCGTAGGTCGACTGAGGAATGCTCTTCAATGCGTGCCGAGTTGATAAACAAAGAAGATTTTAAAGTTAATTAAAGAAATCAATGTTTTAATGGTCACAAGTTAAGTGCGCGACAGAAAAGAAGGTTGGGCACATGCAAGTTTAAAATGTTCATACAGATTTAAAGCGAAAGTTAAAGTTGAGAAAGTTAAACAATTCATTACTTTTATTTATTATTTCAAGTTTAGTTTAAGGCTTTGAACAAGGCAAAGTTCTCTTTATGCTGCTCTCCTAGAGCACTTTGTGTACTTGGCAGCGTCGGCAGCCTGCTGCTTGAAGTGGGGGGCCAAGATTGCATAATCATTTGACCTAAAACGTTTTCGCATTGTTTGTGTCTCTCCTCGACAGGCGCTCACCTACTGCGATCTGAAGTGCATCCACATGGGCGGTCTGGTGGAGGTGCTGCGGCTCTATCCCGAGTACCAGCAGCAGTTTGCCAACGACATACAGCACGATCTGACGTTCAATCTGCGCGAGGGTTACGAGAATCAGGAATCGGATATTGGGCCAACATTTCCGTTGCCCAGCATCAGTGAGGATGACGAGAATCGCGAGGAGGGCGAAAAGGAGAAGGAAAATGGTGGCCCGTCTGGCGGGGCAGGCGGAGCTGGCGGAACTGCTGCTGCTGCCACTGCTGCGCCACTCTCGACAACAGCTTCGCCGCTGCACGGTATCAGCCGTTCGCCGTTGCTGGGCATGAATAGTCCAAGGCATCAGCGACTCCATCAGCGCGGACGTTCCCTGATTACGCTGCGGGAGACAAACAAGCGACAGCGTCCCCTGAACATGGCCAGCAGCTTGGATCGCGGCTCCTTCGAGGAGGTGGAGTCCAGTATCAATGAAGAGGAATCGGTTGGCGGCAAACGTCCTTCGCTGGAGCGTCTTGACTCGCAGGTCTCGACGCTGCATCAGGATGTGGCACAGCTGAGTGCGGAGGTGCGCAATGCTATTAGTGCCCTACAGGAAATGGCCTACTCCTCGGCGGCGCTCAACTCGCAGGGGTCCCTCAAGTTTCCACCCGCCCGCTCCATACCCAACATCAGCGCAGTCACAGCGGCACGTGCCGGACTGGGCATGGGCATCCTTGCCGGCAGCAATGCCCCTCTAATGGATGACAACTTGGCCTTGGGTGCCGTTGAGACGGCTGCCATGCAACGCTGCTCCTCGCATCCGCCCGAGGTCTGGGGCCGTGAAATGCAGTTGCCGCCCCCACAGTGCGCCCAGCTCGAAGGCTGCCTCGCCAGCCAGCGTACAGCCATCATCCACCAACAACACCAAGACCACCACCACCACCAGCAAAACCAGTCGCAGTTGCCAAACGGATTTCTATCGCATTGATTTCCCCACCTTCGAGCGATTTGTGCTGGCCAATCCGCGTTTAGTGCTCGGCCTGCTGGGCATCGAGCCGGCCATCAAGTGCGAAGTGGACCTGCTGCAGCAGAGGCAGACGCTGCAGCTTTCCCCATTGAATACCATCGATGAGTGTGTCTCGCCGCTGGCCATGGAGCCGGGCTTGGTTAGCTCCAAGGAGCGTTTGCTGGGGCTGCAGCTGACGCCAGTTGCTGGACGCGTCTATCCGCCGTTGGATGATGAGAACTCCAATGACTTTCGCTGGACCATGAAGCATTCGGCCAGTCATCAGAGCTGCTGCAAGAGCACCGACGCACTGCTGACCAGCGAGGAGCAGCCCCAAGTTGGCCTCGAGCAGCAGCAACAACAACAACAGCAGCAACAGCAGCAGCAGCAGCAGCAGCAGCAGGTGCGCAGCAAACGCAGCATGCGACGCAGCGGCAGCGGTGGCAGCAACTCCAGCCTGTCCAGCAGCAGTTCCAGTTCCAATTGCCTGGTCTCGCAGAGCACGGGCAATCTGACGACAACAAACGCCTCGGTGCACTGCAGCACCAGCACGCACAGTGTGGCAACTACGCGACGCGCCTCATGGAAGCTGCAGCACTCGCGCAGCGGCGAATATCGTCGTCTGTCCGAGGCAAATGCAGAGTATTCGCCGCCAGCCAAGCTGCCCATGCCGGTGCAGACTGCCAGCCTTGCAGCCAGCTATGGCCAGAACGACGAGGAGGAGAGCGTGGAGCTGTTGGGGCCCAGACGCAGCTCACGTGGCAGCAGTGTCACCAAGCTGGATGTGGGCAGTGGCGAGGCAGGCGGCAGCAACGGCAACGGCAACAGTGGCAGCAGTGGCAAGCAACGCACTCGCGTCCTGCTGGGCGTTGGCATTGGCAGCAGTCATCAGGCATCCGCCCAGGGGCAGACAATGAGTTTCCGTTTTTCAGCCGGCGATGCCGACAAATTGGAGAAAGGACTGCGTGCTCTGCCCTCGACGCGCTCCTTGCGCGATCCCAGCCTGAAGTAGGCGTCGCAAGGAGGGCGTGGCTTGGAGCGTCGCTCATTGTTTATGGTTGACGTTTTGTTTTGGCGGCTGGTAACAGAGGAATGGCATGGGGTAGGGGTACGGGTAGGGATGGGATTGGGGTTGGGGTCTAGGCTTAGGGGGTTGTGGCTCAAGGTTGCCACACGTGGGCTGGGTGCGTGTGTATTCGCTTACATGCAGCATGCCGACATGCGTGATTTATTTCCTAATTAATACTGAAATACGAAGACGCTTGTACTTTTAATATCTTTAAGATACAGTTACAGTTACATAAATACTCTCACACACACACACATGCAAACATACAGTTGCGTATTTTTTGCGGTTTGATTGTTAATTTAATATGATTAAGTTTGTTTATTTTATCTGATTGGGTGAGCCTGATTGATAATTAAATTTAAGAGAAAATTCATTTACTGTGTTGATAAATTCGTTTGTTGCCTAATCTTTCCAGCCGATTAATAAGGCTTTAAAGCTTCTTAAAGCTTTGCTCAAGAAAATAGTCACAATAAAGTGAAATTAAAGTATTAAAATGTGTTATTTTCCAACCTTTACACACTGTTAAACCTTCTTCACAGTTGTAAATTGTTATCCAATTAAAATCAATTTAAACTTTAAAGTATTCCCAGTGTATTGTTCTAGCTTAAAAGCTTCTAATAAAAAAGTTGACAATGGCATACGATATTGCAAAATTGTATTGTGTATTTCAAACTTTCAAAGTTTCTTAACAACCTGCAAAATAAATCAACGAATCGAGAAATTCAAAAGAAAATGCAGTTAATAACAAAAACATAAAATTAATTATAAAAAAAGAGCAAACATATATGTATGTATATTCGTAGCATATCAAAACATTATCTACACACACAAACACGCATGCATATGAGCCAAACATAATCTATTTTTCGAAGACTTAATCAGAGCAAGGATAGTGAGAGAGGGGGGGAAATGCTAATAACTCAAGTGAATTTGAGGTTGTCAACAAGAAGTGCAAACAAAGTTCAACAAATTCAGCAAGAAACTCAAAACAAATTAATAACCAGTGAAATAGGAATCTGGCACACAAACACACAATCACTTAGACACACACAATCATATGAATATCGAATACCGCAAAACAAATATTGTATATCTGAATGTTATATGTCAACTACAGGAACTTGGTGTATTTATGTATCATAACAAAACCCAAAATAGACGTTTACCTTATGCAAATGAATTTGCGTTAATTACGAAGGTATTTCAAGGTGAGTCAGGAGTACAAAGGCATGAAACTATAATATACATATATATCAAATAAACATAACCTAGTTATAAAGCTAAGAGTTTCACGTATAGTTGAAAGAGCTCTGTACATTTTTTGCCAAAAAGAAAAGAGATTATAGTTAGGCCACGTTTAAGAGACAAATTTTTAGCCTGAAGACGATGAGAATATGCATATGCTCTAGTCATTTACAATAAAATATAAAAAAAAAGAAATAAGAAAAATATACTAAAAATTAACGCTCAATTTTATTAAGATATTTGACAATCGTCTGCGCTATAAAGAAATTACTATTTTGCTTATGAAGTGAAATATGCGAATTTGTGATTGGAGGCATGCAACTCGAAGATAATATGTATGTACCATATATCTATTTTTTTAGAAAGGCCAGAGGAGAGCAGCATAAGCAAGAGCCGCGCAACTTGAATAAGCTCTAGCTAGATACTAAGTCACATATTGAACTAGTCAACTATGTTAAGTGATAAGTTGATAAATGTTTAAATGGTATAAATACCAAAAAGATGAGAAAAATACTGCAAACAAAAAAATAAAAAGGTTATTAGAACTTTGTAAATTTGTAGGAATTTAATGCTAGTGTACTATATATTCATATGTAAATGTTCCCGACAACTATAAAGACTTGTGCTTCATTCTATCCTCGATGTAAGCATTCTACGATAATATCTATGAGCGTAAGTTCGTGCATATGACTTTTATATGCACCCGTTTACAAATGCCGATGCATATATACTCACTATAAACTTGTGCGTGTGTATTTTAACCAACCCAACTTGACAGTTATATATGTGTATATACATATATATATTAAATACTATATACGTATGCGTATCTGTAAGCAGAATCCATTGTATTGTATTGCGTGTACCGTAGATAATATATCACTTATACATATACATACATATATACTACTTATATTTACATGTGCATATGATATATATGTAGAAATTATGGTCAATAAGCTCAGTGGAAACTTCTCGAACGTTTTTAAATGTTTTAATTAATGTTATTAAAGACGAATATTCAATATTTAAATGAAATAAACAATAAACTTGATGTCAAATTCAGCGTGTTGCCGTTTGCATATAATCTGATTAATTAGTCGTCTCTTTCGTGTCTCGGGCAGCTTTAAAAGAGCCTCTACATTGGCTTGTTGTTGTCAGGGCCCTGTCATTTGCCGGAGTTTTGCTACCTTATGCATAGGAGGCTTTACTTTAATGCGATTAACTCAATTGTCGACAGTGCCGAGTTCAAGTGAGGCTATGCCGAGCCCTTGGCAAGTATATTTCTCGCATAATCCGATAACCTTATTGGCAAGTTTATTGCTTGCCGATGTCAGGTCCATATGTCAATCGAATTAGCCCCGCCTCCTACTGAGCTAAGCGCTTTCATTTCGACAGCTGGAATCAAACATATTTCGGACTGCAGATACATATATCATGAATTCTTTACGAAACTAAGGGATGTCCTCAACGGGTTTACATCCAATTAGAGAGCTTTATGTTCAATATGAATATCTGAATTTAGTAATATTCATTACTAGTTGAGCTTTGGAGCTTTGTTCTAAAACAGTCAGCTTAGTCAGGCTGCAGACCAAAGCTGTAACGTGACGGAAGCTTAAAAGCTCAACAGCTGTTGCAGTGTGATTGAGAACTGTGCTTAAAGAGCCTCGATAGGGATATTTTGAGGATATTTTACGGGTGATATGACATTGATATATAAAGCTTTTGTAAACCTCTATAATAATCAAATATATTAAAGTGTTTTCCTGTTCTTATGCTTTTCATGGCTATCTCATTACAGTTTTTGTTTAAGAAAGTACATGTTTTTACTGTTTGAAATCGATTGTTTATATTATTATTATTTCATTATGTTTATGATTTTCATAATTTAGAACTTTATTCATTAGGTGTGCTGTCTTTCATAACCAGCCGCTGCTTTTTTACAAAATGATCAATGCGATTTTCAAGACTTTCTGAAATTGAAATACGAAATGTTAATCAATTCACGGATGATTTTCAAAATTAACTTACCACAGCGCTTGCGTTGTAAAAGTGGCTGATATTGTCGGGGCGAAAGGGCATCCTGAAGCAGTAGTACTTGGGAACGTGACATTTGAGACTGGAACTTCGACGAACAGAGATCCTCCAGCTGCTCCAGTACATTCCTTATCATTGTGCTTTTGATACTAAACTGAGCCCATTCGCACTGAAGATTCTCAACGACTTTTTGCAAATTGTCTTTGTTGTAAAACCATTCAGTTAAGTGCGTTTCCGTAGTCTCATTATTTGTTTCTTGAGGTGACGTTTCAGCGGGGGAACTACTTGCCCGGAAATCACACTGAAATAAATTCAATGGGAGCCCAATGGCAGGTGTATATTGTGGCTTACAGGGATTTCTGCAGACATCAAGCAGATCACTAATGATGCTTGGCTGCTCACGCTTCTGTCCAATAAGCAGTAAGACTGCCATTATGCAACGTATCTGGTGCCAAAGAAATGCATTAGCCTTTATTTCCAGATAGTACATAGAGTATCCTGCGGGAATAAAGACAATTGACGTAGAGAAGATAGGCATAGGAACATGAAAGCATGGACTAACCTGACTCCACGTCCCGCTCTAATCCAGTTTCATCACATTGCTTTATCTGCGCAGCCTGAAGATTGCGCATGTAATTGGTGACACCGTTATGCACATCCATTTTACAGAAATTTCTGAAATCTCCATGGCAGGCGAGTAGTTGACAGGCTTCACGCATTGCTTCAATATCCAGATCCCCTCTGGGAAAGTAGTAGCGATAAGTGCGTGAAATGCAGTCAAAGCGAGCGCTGAACAATGGATTGCGCAGAGGCATCCAAGACACACATTGTATATTCTTGGGCAGCACACGATTCAGAAGACCACAGTAGTCGATTTCAGTTTCCAACGACTCCGAGTTCAACTGAACGGATGGGTCATGTTTGCTGCGCAAGTCAATGGATATGACCTGGCAGAATGCACTCACTTCTTTGTCAGTGCGTCCACAGCGGTGATAGTTGGAGGTTGCACGAGACTCGATCAAACAAGTGCGCTGCAGTGCGCGAAAGATATATGCTTCTA
Organism: Zaprionus nigranus; assembly: GCA_018903425.1. Taxonomy (NCBI): domain Eukaryota; kingdom Metazoa; phylum Arthropoda; class Insecta; order Diptera; family Drosophilidae; genus Zaprionus; species Zaprionus nigranus. The sequence goes on along the minus strand of JAEIGD010000062.1, from coordinate 147,153 downwards.
TAGGGTAAACAAAAAACTAATTGTTGATTTTCGAGTAGTTATAAAACAGATTCAGATCCTGCTCGCACTCACCAATGGTGTCTTTTGAGTCCTCTTGGCTCGCAAACCCATGATAGTCCCAGCCAAAGTAGATTATCTTAAGCAAAACATGCCGCTTATGCGCGCTGATAATATATGAGAAATTCTGTTTAATGATGGCACTTAATATTTAAATACTGCAATAATCAGCTTACCTTGTCCAGTCAAACTTACGCTGCTTGTCCTTTTTACAAAGTTGTTTCTTTTCCTCTGGTGCATCGCCCGAGCTTGAGGCAGGTTCATTATCCACATGCCATAATGCTTTGTATTCATCGTTGTTTTTATCTTCCTCAGTCAACTTTTTATGCAGGAGGTTTTTTAACTGAAAGTTGTACGCCTCTAGCTGCACAACTTTATCAATTAACTCTGCTTTACTTAGCTGTTCCAATGCATCTCGAGATAAGCCTCTTATACGTTTATTAATTAACACTTTGTTGCTCATTTTGATTAAATCAATTCAATAACATAGCCGGCAAATTGAAAACACATTCATAAACAAATCGTTCACGTGCTTTTAAAATATCTACAACTGGACAGACCACCGATAACGATAAAAATACATGGGAAATTATGGCATACATTTAAATTCCCTTTGTAAAAAATACCCTTTTTGCTCAGTCTGTTATCAATATTGGGTTTCCCACATTTCACATTATTTCTGACTACTGATTTGTGACTTTCATTTAAATTGATTTAAATTGAAAAATTATAAATTATTATTTACCATTAATTCTTCATAAATACTGGAATATACCATGGCTTTAAAATTAACTAAATCGAATAAAATTTACCAAACACGGTCACTCTTTAATCATTGCCGACTCGCAGTAATCGATACTTGTGTCGTGAGCGTACCGCATGTTATCGATGTAAGTGCCACAAACAATATCACGCACACACACAGCTGCACTTAGAGTCACACTCACAGATACTGCTGACTTTTATTTTCCTAATGTGCGTAGGCGAATTTCTTAATTTTCGAATTAAGATTAGCAAAATTTATGTAAATTTGGATTAGTGCAACATCGTTCACTTTGCTTGAGGCAGCAGCGCACACGGCAGCTGCAAATAAGGCGTGACGTACACCAAAAACACAACAATATGGGAAACACAGATTCGAAATTGAACTTTCGCAAGGCAATTGTCCAGCTGACGCAGAAGAATCAGAAAATCGACAACAGCGACGAGCAGTTCTGGGAGCAATTTTGGCAGGCGCACCAAACGACACTGGAGGATGTCTTCGCCTTGGTGACGCCCAGTGAAATTCGTCAAATACGAAACGACAATCCCGCCAATCTGGCTACACTCTGCTACAAGGCTGTAGAGAAACTGGCCCAGGCCGTGGACAGTAGCTGCCGCACCCAGGCGGATCAGCAGTGCGTTCTCAACTGTGTACGGCTATTGGTGCGCATATTGCCGTACATATTTGAGGATGATAAATGGCGTGATTTCTTCTGGAGCAATCTGCCAGCTCAGGAGCAGGCTAATCATGGCCAGACTGTGCCCTTGGCTCAATCCCTGCTGAATGCCGTATGTGATCTGTTGTTTTGCCCCGACTTCACGGTGACAGCAACACGTCGTGCCGGTCCCGACAAGGCGGAGGAGCTGGCGAACATCGATAGCTGTGAGTACATTTGGGAGGCAGGTGTTGGCTTTGCTCAATCGCCGCCCCATAACGCCCACATGGAACGGCGGCGAACAGAGTTGCTTAAGCTATTGCTCACCTGTTTCTCGGAGCCAATGTACCGGACGCCACAGCAATCGGAGGAGCCCAACAAATGGATTGCCTACTTTACCTCAGCAGACAATAGACATGCACTCCCATTGTTCACATCGTTTTTAAACACGGTGTGCTCCTATGATCCCGTGGGCTTCGGTGTGCCCTACAATCATCTGCTGTTTGCAGACACTACCGAGCCACTAGTCGAGGCTTGCCTGCAACTGTTGATCGTAACTCTCGATCACGACATGGTCGTGCAGCAGCAGCAACAGCAGCAGCAGCAACAACAGCAGCTGACCAATGCAGCGGGTGGCGTGTTGGTTACGCCCTACGACGAGGGCGGTTGCGGGGATAATCTCTTCATCAACTATTTGTCGCGGGTGCATCGCGATGAGGACTTTCATTTCGTGTTGCGAGGCATAACGCGTCTGCTCAACAATCCTCTGGTGCAAAACTATTTACCCAACTCGACGAAGCGTCTGCATTGCCACCAGGAGTTGCTCATCTTGTTCTGGAAGATTTGCGACTACAACAAGAAGTTCTTGTACTTTGTGCTGAAGAGCTCTGATGTCTTGGATATACTCATACCCATTCTCTATCATCTGAACTACTCTCGAGCAGATCAATCCCGCGTGGGCCTTATGCACATTGGAGTCTTTATACTGCTGCTGTTGTCGGGTAAGTCGTCTTGGCTCCGTTAGGTTATCTCGGCCTGATGATCCAATGTATTTATTCTTCAGGTGAGCGTAACTTTGGAGTGCGCCTCAATAAAGCCTACTCGGCTACAGTGCCCATGGATATACCCGTCTTTACTGGCACGCATGCGGACCTGCTCATCACAGTGTTCCACAAGATTATCGCCACTGGTCATCAGCGTCTGCAGCCGCTTTTCGATTGTCTCCTGACGATACTGGTGAATGTGTCGCCCTACCTGAAGACTCTCTCCATGGTGGCCAGTGTGAAGCTGTTGCATCTATTGGAGGCGTTCAGTACGCCATGGTTTCTGCTCTCCGCTCCAAGCAATCATCATCTGGTATTTTTCCTGTTGGAGATATTCAACAACATCATACAGTACCAGTTCGATGGCAACTCGAATCTGGTGTACACAATCATACGCAAACGTCATGTATTCCATGCCATGGCCAATTTGCCCACTGATATGACTGGTATTGCCAAATGCCTGAGTGGACGCAAGTCGGGAGGCAAGTTCAATTTGCCACGTGTACCACAGCGAAAACAGGCAACGGCGTCGGCCAACCAGGAGCTTCCATCGGCACAGGTGCCCGACGAGTATGCCGATGAGGAGGAGGAAGAGGAGGAAGACGAAGATGTTGATGACACGCGCATGGATAAACAGTCGGCGGCAGCAGAGGAGGATCTGGAATCAGAAACGGAATCCCATGAACGCTCGCAGTTGGGCGATAATTTGCAGCTAGATGGGGCAGCTGTGCTGACGGCGCAGCCCGCAGAACCAGGTACACTGAAGACATCGCTGTTAGACACGCCAGATATTGGGCAAATGACAGAGCGCGAACCGGCGCATCCCAATGATAAGGCAGACTTGGCTTCCTATGACAAATCGCCTGATTCGACGCTATCGCGGGGAGGGAACAAATCAACATCTCCTACACCATCGCGCGAGGAACAGGCTCGTCTTTCTGTAGCTCACCGTGGCAGTATTCGCATGGTACCTGGCGATGGAGATCGCTGGACTCCTACACCCGAATGGATCGTCTCGTGGCGCTCTAAGCTGCCATTGCAGACGATAATGCGACTGCTGCAGGTGCTGGTTCCGCAGGTGGAGAAGATTTGCATTGACAAGGGCCTCACCGATGAGTCGGAGATACTTAAGTTCTTGCAACATGGCACACTGGTCGGTCTGCTGCCCGTGCCGCATCCTATTCTAATACGCAAATATCAGGCGAATTCCGGTACAACAGCCTGGTTCCGCACCTACATATGGGGCGTCATTTACCTACGAAATGTGGAACCGGCGATTTGGTATGATACAGAGGTGAAGCTCTTTGAGATTCAGCGCGTCTAGTTTGATAGTAAGTGGGAAACCAAACAAAGAACACCAAACAACAAAGACAACAACTAGAAACACACAATCGCAGCAACTACGATAAGAACCTGCAAGAACGTAGCTTACCCAAAAACGCTTTTGCATTTACTGTAGTTTATTTATTTAGTTTATAACCCATTCCAAATTTTAAGTATGTGAAATATGAATGTCTTAAAGAATTTTCCTAGTTTAATCAGGCCACATTCGAGCTTTACGAAAGTGAGACTTGGAAGACCTCAGTTAACCTACGTATGCATCCATATAATCTGTCATATCAGGGCATCAGTGTCGTCAGATCGTACCAATCATAAACCATATGAGGCTTTATTAGTTCTGGCAATGTGTGCGCTCTCTAAAATACATGTTTCTAATCTTATCAGCTTTAAATTGGCTTTTAATAGACTTTCGATTTTGTAATGTACAGCAGAACTTCTTTATAAGGAACGTTTCTTTTTTTCGATTAAACTAAATTGTTAAAGAATTTTATATCTATTATCGCATTTGTTATAGAGATTTCGCCCAAAATATTTATTGTAGTTTAACTTCTCAATTTCTTTTACTTTGTCATAATAGAAAATGTTCCTTGTGCCGTATTTTAAACGCTTTGCTTAAGTAACTTATTTGTCACGTATATTGTCTACATTTTTATGATAGTTTCTTAATTACCTAAACTCAGTTCACAAAAACAAACGGCAGCTGAGTAAAGATGTACGTAAACATTAAACATTTAGTTTCTACAAAAATTCCAATATATGTATAAATATTCTAATAATTTATTGATGTAGATCAACTGTCAAGCTTTAATTATTTTTTGTTTGTTTGTGCAATGTGTTTTTCTTTCCAAATATTCATTACAAAAATATAAGTACTTTAATCATTTGTCCAAAAAGCATTATACAAATTTTTAAATCATTTGTGCTTTAAAGTATGTTCATAATCTATACTCAAGAATAAAAACGCAGCTAAATTACAATATTCAATATGTATTCAAAAGGATTTCATGCGTATATAGTTTATAAATATATAATGCGATATAAAATTATCTTATAGAGACTGTAACCGTTTTAATGCAATAAAGCGAAAATCTCTAATTATCCAATATGGAAATCTTTGCGGATATCCTCGTTTGACACCATATTCTGGGTCTTCTGCATCAATATCTACCTCAGCGGGTGTTACCATGCGAAACCAAATCGTGTATTTTACGACAATAAAGAATAGAGTGGATACTGCGACAACGCCAATGTTTTTTTTAGCATTTGTATCTGCGCCCCCTTCCGGAGTTAAAAGTGGAGTAGCTGTAGCTCTGAGTAGTGAGCATATAGTCAGTCAGGGGCCACTGTGGTTGTCACAATTGGTTACCACCTTGTGACGGTGTAGTCGTTGATGATGCAGTTGAAGATATTACGGGTAATATACTAAATTTGATATGTCCGCCTTTTTGCCGCTTCTGTACAATTTTTCCAATAATTTTCGGTTCCTTGATAGTTGTCTCAATAGTCTTCACAATACGCTCTGCGTTGCCTTCATCTGTACCACCAATACTGCCTTGGATGAGAATCCGCACCTCGTGACGTTTGTTTAGCCATTTGGCAATGTTTTTCAGTCGGGAAGCAAGGTCGTGATCTGTAATACGTGTCCCTATGCTCAGTGATTTTTCAGACTTCTTGTTACCCTTGTCTGTTGATGCACTTTTGTTTTCCTGATCGTCGGCCAAGAGTTCTGCAGCGGTTACCAATCTACGGTATAAAAAAAAGAATTCATTATAAGTGTTCCATCAGTTAGCCGGTTACCTTTGGAGGGAACTTACTTGTACACGATTCGTCCTGTGTTGGCATCTGTCTGATTCAGTCGCAGTAGATGCAAATCACGCCGCTTGGCCAGCTTCTGAGCCTCCTCTAATGTTGTGATACTCATGGTCTGGTTTTGTCCAATCAGCGTTATCTTTTGCTGAAGCTTTTTTGTCTTTTGTTCATCAGCTTTTGTTGTTGCTGCTTGTGTAAGAGATCTGTGCACGGCGAAGTTTCTGCTCTGCTGTTCTTTCGGAGCATTACAAGTAACCATTTTGGAATACTTTGGCAATTTCAAAACTAACGAGCGGAGGGACAACAAATTGCGAATTGCCCATATTCCTTGCTGCTGCATTTTTAATTTTGTTTTGTTTCTGACACACTCTAAATTTTTTCAATGCGGCAGAGCTGTCATCTCTAACACAGCTGTTCTCATAAAACAAAACTATCGCATGAAATATATCATTATCGCGTTGGTTCAATAACTTGGCAGCACTTTTTTTTATTAAATGGTCACTTTAGAGTAGAGCTGGAAGTTAAATCGATTAATCGGTGTTTTCCATTTTCTCCTATGCATCGATTTAATTTTTGAGAATCAGTTAAATCGAAAATTTGAAAATAGTACTAAATTACTACAACTTTTTACAGGTAGGGTTATATTTATGATGAATTTAGGTGAAAGAATTGAGTCACGGACTCTTCTAGTTTATTTTAATTTTTTAATTTTTTAGCAGCTGAGACATTTCAAAAACGCTTTGGCATGCCATGCGCCAAGGCAACAATTTTAATCAAAAAATTAACGACATCGTTTCATTAGAAAGTGCCTGCGAAACACACATTTGTCTGTTGGAACAACAATTTGAGTAGAATTGCTTTTCCATTCCCCATCGTACATATGTATGCAGCAAATAATTATTAAGAAGCCGAAAAGTATGCAACATGTTTTGCTAGGCGGCTTGACATTTTGCAAAGAATTTCATTGCGAAGTCAATTTTACACCAGGCGAACAGCAACAGCAGCAGGCAAAAAATAATTGAGAGTAAGTAAATCAAAGAGAGCGCAAGGAGAGTGGATTAGAAGATGCGCAATTCTGCTCTCTTTGTTTTCAACCAATCAGTATAGTTCACACTGTCTCTGCTTTGATCGACTTTGACACGTGACACCTGCGCCCTCTCTGTGCTCGTCCTCTCTCTCTCCCTCTCTCTTTCGTCTGTTCACTTAGTGCTGCCTGTCTGCTGTTTTCTCTGTTCGCCTGGTGTAATTTGATGTGCTGCACCTACTCTATCGTCATTTATCGGAATACAGCGCCGCTTTTGAATAACATTTTCAGATTTGAATAATTTTATTTTATTTTAAATTTAAATAAAGCTAGTATAAGTTTTTATTTTAATCTAAACAATTTTAAGAGTCATGTCTTCTGGCTCACCTCCGCTCAGCCCCATTGCCTATTGCCATAATTCCGTCGTGGATTCGAATTAACACGTTCTTCATTCCAGAATTGTTCCTGCGCGCGCTTTATCGCTAGAATATTTTGACATTCTGGTGAAGCGGCAGCATTCTGTTGTAATTGCTGGAACTCCGGACCGCGACATTCCTCACAGGTTTCCCATCTGCTGAACTTATTCACATTGCGATCACAGGGATCGGCTGCGTACAACATACATTCATCGACGCAGAAATTGTAGAACCAGAAGTTCCCGATTATTGTTTGGTTCTGGCAGCTAGGATTTGTGCGCAGCATCTGGAAGCAGTGCTTGGCCATGTAGGGATCATTTTCAGCTGTATTAGTATTCATGTTTCCCAAATCTCTACCATAGTTATTCAGGTTGTTGACCCGTTGCCATGGTGAGCGCTCCGCTTGGGTGTTGTCATCGTCTGCATTGTTTCTATTGCCAAATCGCGGCCTTTGGTCTTCGAACTTATTAAAGTTGTTACTCGGTCTTTGCCAGGGAGTCCGCTCAGGTTGAGAATCTCCATTATCCAGATTGGTATTTGTATAGTCGGTATTAGCGTAACCTTGTCTTTGGCCAGGGAAACGCTGATCTTGCTTGTTCAAGTTGTTGTTCGGTCTCTGCCAGGAAGTGCGCTCTCGTTGAGAGTCGTCATCATCTTCTGGTTTGCGATTAGCATAGTCGCTATTGCCGAAACGTTGTTTGTGGTCTATCAAACGATCCTCTTCCTGCTGCTTTAAGCTGTCCACGGGTCTTCTACGCTGCCATGATGACCTTTCCGAATCCTCTAGGCGCGGAAACTGTTTATAGTTCGTTGCCTGATTGTTATCCGGTTGTCGCGGCGCAGCCCCACGATTTGGTGTCCATAAAGAGTCCGATTTCTGATCTTGATTCCATTGGCTAGAAACGCCCTTAAGATTACCCACATCAAATGGAGAAATTCTAGGATTTTCATCCGTTGCCTCCTCCCCGTTGTTGTTGAAGCTGTTCCTATTAAAAGGTTGCAGCTCTTCTTCTGGCTGTGGATCCTCAAAGCGAGGATCTATGTCACCACCTTGTAAATTTCCCAGACAAGCTCTGCCCGCACATGAACGCATCTCCTGCAGTTCCACTCGATGAACGCTTTGGCATTTTATCTCTGCGCCACGACTGAGGTATTGACGCTGTCGCGTCTGGTGACCCTCGCCGCAGGTAACGCTACATGGGCCCCATCCGCTCCATGCGGACAATTGACACTCTGCACGTCGCGGATACTGTTGCCCCAACCCCGTCTCTCGCCCCATGTCCATTCCCGTAGGGAAGTTCATGTTCAGCTCATCGTAGTCGGGCACATTGCGCATGGGTTCGCTTAGGCCGCACACTTGACCCTCGCAAGCACGTTCCTCGTAGAGCAGTACATTACATTTATATATCCTGGCCAGCTCTGGCTGCTTGTAAACGCGTCGTCTGTACTGCATTCCCTCGCCGCATTTGGTAGAGCAATCACTCCATCCGGACCAAGGATGCGTTAGACACTCACGTGGCACATCCCCATCGTTGTTGGCTGTATAAGGTACAAATTTACTCAAATGTTTCGACACTTATTCATGTCACTTACAGTCTTCGTCGAGACAGCGTCGCTCGTAGATTCTCTGTCTTCTTATTGTCAGAATTGCCATGGGCTTCAGGGGTTCCCCCGACTCGTCGTAGAAAGGCGAACGTGGATCGTTGGGAGAATCGGAGCGAATGCGTCTTATCACGTCCGGAGGCACTTGCGGTTGATCCGGTGACTATATAAGCAGAATAACTTAATATAAAATATGCATGAATAGTAGGTATACCCTACCGTATAAGTTGGACCCGCATCGGTGCCCACATCCCAAGGATACAAGTTGATAGTTTTACTTTCCAACCACGTACAGTTGCGCAGGCAGAGTTCCAAGCCAGTTACACCGACAATCCAATCTGGCGACGGCTCAATCTTTGAGGCAATAGAAACCATGTGATGCAGTGGATCAACACGCACTGATGCCATCGTTTTGCTGTTAAGATTGGGAAACGCAGGACCGCGTGCTTTGATGATTGTACGTATCTTTTGCTCCTGGAAAGTGCAAAAGATCAGTCAAAAGATTATGGAGTCCCGTTGCAGGCAGCGGACTCACACGAAAGTTAAGGCTAAACTCGCGCTCTAGCAGCCTGGAGGTGCAGTGCTCCGCATATTGCTTAACTGCCTCGCTGGCCAGCACTCCTGACTCCCAGAAACGATAATCGGAGCTGTGCGCCGCACCAACAAGCTCACAGAAGCGCGTCTCCCAGCCACGTGCTGGAAAGTATCTTGGATGCAGATTACGGGACCAGACGCCCTCGAATGTGAGCTGGCAGTAGTAGGAGAAGCAGAAGGAGATCAAGAAACGATCACATAGAAATTAAGTAAGTAAACTCATCACCTCATAGCGCGCCTCGTCGCAGGCACAACATGGATTGTTCATGTTTGTGCCCGTCGTCGGTTGACTCTCCACGTCGTCGACAACCTCCTCGCAAATGCGACGCGTCAGCCCACCATCGTCCATGTGCCAGACATCACGATGCTGCAGTACAGTGGCACGTATAAGTATGCATCCACTGCCCGGCTCACTGGGTGCCGTCCAGGTGAGATGCATGTGTGTCTTGGGATTGGTATTTGTGTTCTCCACCATGTTGATACAGTTGGGACTGAAGCGGGTCTCGATCAAATTGCTCAGCTCGAATCTTCCCAATTCCGACTGATAGTCGCCTTCCTCGCTTTCCAGTGCCAGAATGAAGCTGATGTATCGATGTCCATTGAATGAATTGAGAGAAACTGTTCACAAAGAGAAGATCAATGAAAAACGAGAGAGAGAGAGAGACAGAGAGGGAGCACAGACAATCCACAGTGCCTTATCACATGACGACCTTGAAATCTCATCGAATTCGCAATGTCCTGATAAGCTTGCAAGCGTAGACGATTTTTGTTTACAAAACAAAAGAGAAATGTTGCGAAATTTTAATGTTTTTGTTATTGTTTTGTAGATGATACTCGAATAACTCTGGCTGGTAATTGTGTATAGCTCTCAGAATATTGAATGAAGTTCAAGCGCAAGGCCAATGAACTCACGCGCACCCCGCACCGCTCACCGTTGTACTCCTGTCCTAGAATATATGTTTCCGGATTGCCAGATATGCTTATCACATAGTTCTCATCGACGGGCGATTTGGGCGTGGCCGTGTTTGCCGGACGACGTGTGCAGATCAATGCTCGACCAGTCGGCGCCAACAATGAGACACCAACAAAGAGCATCCACAAATGCCACATAGTAATGGAAATCAATTCCCAGTAATTGAAATTTAATTCTTAGGTCGCTCTCCGCTCGTATGTCTTGTCGTCTTGGGCTACGCTTGGAAACTGATCAAAACTGCCGGAATTGCGAATGATCGGAGCTCGGATCGGAGGCTGATAAGGCCGGCGAGAGCGCCACACTCAATAAAAATGAATGAAATAAGTGTGACAAGGCACAGAGAGTTGGATGTGTGTGTATAAATGCATACCATAGATCTAGGCAGCATCCACAGATAAAGATACTTTTATATATACCATATATACTCTGTACAATCAAAAATCAAATGCAGAATTAGTATTTTTCATAGAGAACTTGTTGCGCTTGAGTATTTAGCGTTGAACAACGATTGGTGTAGGCATTTGAAGACAGGCATACCAATGGAAGGGTATACAACGTTCGGCAGTGCTCTACTGCAGCTTGGAGGTGTGTGTAGAAATAAATCTAGGCAGTTACAAGATCCACAGATAATAATACTTTTATATATACTCTGAACAATCAAACATAAAATGCAGAAATTGTATTTTTCATAGAGAACTTGTTGCGCTTGAGTATTCAGTGTTGAACAACGATTTGAGGAGAGGCATACCCAGGGAAGGGTATACAAAAGCCGTGAGTGCTCTACTGCATCTTTCTTCACTTGTTGTTCCTATTCTTGTGACCCAGTGAAACAAATACGAATACAAATACTACCCAGCCCGAGTTCATCAGCTGATGATCGTTCGAGAAGCCGGAAAAGCACATCAATTGAAGTGAAAAGAGAAGGAGAGAGAGCACTTATGATGAGATGGGAATACTCGTAAGAGAACACTTTATTTTCCATTTCTGCTATAACGTCTGGCGTTGTTGTAATTGTTGTTTCTTGTCTGCGACATGGGCTCGCCGAATGCTTCAGCAAAGCCTCCGCCATAACCAGCCCCTGACTGGGAATTGGGATTCATGGCATTTCCATAGGTATTTGCGTCTTCATCGGTGCGTGTCCAGCTCATTAGGGGTTGTAGACAAGTACCCTCACAGGCCATCAGTGTGCGAAAACGATTGCTATTCTCATCGCAGTTGTCCGTGGTGAATATCTTGCACTCGTGATCATCGTGATCGTAGAACCAGAAATTGCGCTGGACAACTGGATTCGCCAGACAAGGTTGGGTCGAGGCGTAAGGCTTCTCGAAGCAATAGTCCTGTACGACCTTGTAGTTCCCGTTGCCCGTATCTGGCTGACGGTCTGCAAAGGGATTACGACCAAACGGAGCACGTGTGGTGAAACCGGGTCTAAGTTGCTGGTCATTATTGTTATTGAAGGATGGATCGATGTCGGTGTTGGGTCGATAATCATTGTAGTTGCTAGAGCTGGGTCTATTCTCTTGTCTGTTGTCCTGCCTGTAATCATTGAAGCTGCTGCTGGGCCGATAGTCCTGTTTGTAATCGTTTAAGTTGAGTCTGTTACCTACTAATTGATCATTGGAGCGCTCTGGCTCGGGTTGCATCGGTCGGTTGGTATTGTATCGCCTGGGGAACTCCGCTTGGGATTCACCAGCTAACAAATTGTTACTGTCTTGTCTGTTAAAATCTGTACCTAGTCGGTTCATGCCCCAACCAGCTCTGGTTGCATCGAAGCCACCCTGATTGATGTCTCCAAATGAATCGGGTAACCCATCCAGTTCTCCGTTATCGGGTATGGTACCGCCGCAATCAGATCCGATACACTGCCTGCTCTCCTCTAGAGGTAGCCTCATTACCGACTGGCAATGAACTCTCGCCTGAGGATTGTAATAGTCACGTGTACGTGTGGAAATGCCGCGTCCACAGGTCTTCGAGCACGGCGACCACTCGCCCCACGAGCTCATTTCACACTCTGCCATTGATGCGGGACCATTTGGGGGACTATTCGCATCGCCTTCTCCCTCAGATAACTCCTCCTCTGCTGTGCCACACTGTGTTCCCTGGCACTGCCGATTCTCATTCAGGTTGCGATCGCAATTGTAGCTGGCGGCCAGCATGGGATTTTTATAGCTGCGCTGCCGTTGGGAGTACCCAGGACCACAGCGTGTGGTGCAGTTGCTCCAGTCGTTCCAAGGATGTGTGGCGCACTCCAACGGACCATCCTGAGGCACTGTGCAGATGAATTCATGCATTAAAGTGACTACACTAATTAGGGTGCTGTGTAGATTAGCCGTACCTTCCTCACACTCCCGGATATAGAGTTTCTTGCGCGTCAGATAAAGCGTTGCTAGAGGCTTCATTGGTGTGCCCCTATCGTCAAAGAAAGGTGAACGATAATCGCTGGGATAAGTGGAGGAAATGCGTCGTATGACATCTGGAGGCACCTGCGGTTGATCGGGTGACTGCGAAGAGGGAAGAGTTGAAATAGTTCTCAGATTAGAATGTGACTTAGACTCACCATGTAGGAAGGTCCTCCATCGGTACCAACGTCCCATGGGTACAGATTCAAAACCTTTCGCTCCAACCAAGTGCAATTACTAAGACACAACTCCAAGCCCGCTACGCCCACTATCCAGTCCGGAGAAGGATCCACCTTGGCTGCCAGCGATATCTGATGATGCCGTGGATCAACCCGAGCATTCGCCAGCGTTGTGCTATAGGTATTGGGACGCCATCCAATGCCTGGCGCCTTGATAATGGTGCGCACTTCGCCATTCTATGCAATCGAAACTTGTGAGGGAAAACGCATTGTTGGAGCAGTTTCTTTCACATACCTGGGTATTCTGTCGAATCTCCTGCTCCAGCCTGCGAGTGGCGCCATGCTCGGCCAACTCTTGCATGCCCAGACTAGCCCGTCCGCCGTAGGACCAGTACCTGTAACTGTAGCTATGCGAGGCGCCTATGACTTCACCTATTCGGGTACGCCAGGCCTCGACAGGAAAGTGTTTTGCATGTGTATTCCGCGTCCACTTGCGTTCCAGCACAATCTGTGAGGGGAGAGTGTAAAATGAGCTAAGGTACTTGTAAGTCAGGAGGTCAAAACTAATCCACCTCGTACTTGGCTTCATCGCAGGCACAGCAGGTTAGCAGCGCGGGAGTGTGACTATTCAGTTCGTCGATCTCCTCGGGACAGATGCGTTTCGTGAGGAAACCATCATCGATGAACCACACATCGCGATGCTGCACCACGCCCGCTTTTATCAGCACACACCCGCTGTCCGGTTGCTTAGGTGCTATCCAGGAGACGTCGATACGGGTCTTGGCATTCGTATTCGTGCTCTCGATCATGTTCTCGCAGCCCACGCTGAAGCGCGTTTCGGCATTATCGAACAACTCGAAGTGGCCTGTCATATCCTGTCCGCTGTACGTTACCGGCTGATCCTCGCTCTCCACGATCAGGCTAAAACTGATGAACTTCATGTTGATGGGGCACGAAAGTGAAACTGATAGAGGGAGAGGAAGAGGAAGAGAGAGAGAGAGAGTGTAGCATATGGTATACCCGAGTGTACTGTGGTCTCATACCATTATACTGATGATCTGGTATATAGGTCTCCGGATTGCCATCGATCAGTATCTTGAAATTATCATCGACTGCAGAACGTTCTCCACTCGCTCCTTGTGGTATACGACTGCAGCCTGCTCTGGTATCCTGTGTGTAGTGTGATGTGATAAGCAGAATTAACACCACAATTCGAGACATTTTCTCAGACGCCAACACGCCCGATCGACAGCTGGAAGAGTACTGAAGAAATTGGGTGAATCGTTTCGAGTAATTGACAAAACGTTTTAATTATTTCTCAGCGTCCTCTTGATTGTCTTGAGTCGTCACTTAAAATACTTCGCGTCGCACTCTCTATAAAGAAACGCGTGTGCTCAACGTACGAACGTGTGTATGTGTATATATGTGTGTGTGTTTGTGTGTGCGTGTGTGTGTGGCTGAGCTGGCATCAATTCATTTATTTTTTTTTGCTGAGGTTCTTTGAACCTAGAGAGAATTGCCCACTTCAATATAATCGAATGCGTCTGCAGTCTCTTATTTGGGTCAATGATAGGCAAGAAGCAGAATTCGTTAGGGTTGAGCACGCTTGCAAGAAAGTATACGGAAAGAGCTTGAAAAGGCGACAGAAGAAAGGAGCGGGAAGTAAGGTATCTATTGCCTATTGTACCTATTGGTATTCAGAGTGCTTAAGACTCTATTACGAAGTTGCTGTAAATGTGTTGAAATATATAATAAATATAATATATTTCTTCATGGATTCTTTAAACATTATTTCAAGCCAAAGAAGAAATTTATATATATAATAAATATAATATATTTCTTCATGGATTCTTTAACCATTATTTTAAGCCAAAGATCTTTATATATATAATAAATATACATATAATACATACATATAATATACATATACATATAATATATATATATATGTATATAATAAATATAATATATTTCTTCATGGCTTCTTTAACCATTATTTAAAGCCAAAGATCTTTATATATATAATAAATATATATATAATAAATATAATATATTTCTTCATAGATTCTTTAGACATTATTTAAAGCCAAAGATCTTTATATATACATATAATAAATATATATATAGTATAATAAATATAATATATTTCTTCCATTATTTAAAGCCACACCCCTTTATAGTTATCTATGTATATTTTATTTCGATATACTTCGACTACATGAATAGTAGATAACGCCGATCTGCAGTTAATACTTGTTGATAAGACGCTATTCGAGCTTCGCTCTCACCACTTCTCGGCCTCGTCGTTGCTGCTCAAGAGACACGGCATCATGACGCATTTCTCGATGCGCACACGATCCTTGCACTTGTAGCTTAGGTCTGTGTTGAGCAGCGTGCGAGTGCGCTGACGCACCGAGTTGTCGCCACAGCTGGCGGTGCAGGGTGTCCAGGCGGACCACTCGGAGTAGCGGCACTCGTCGCGTGCCGGCTCCAGGGTGTGCAGCTTGGCGGGCACGTGACGCCGCTCGCCGTACGACCCGCTGACGGAGTACATATCATCGCAGCGCTGGTAACAGCGATCTATACGCACCAAGTGCTTGGGACACTGCTTGCCTCCGTATTTGGGCGTGCGGAGCACACGTCGGGTCTTGATCTGCACACCTTCGCCACAGGAGGCGTTGCAGCTGTGAGGAATCCACTCAGAGACAAGGCAATCTGTGCGCTGCGTCTGCGTTGAGCCAAGAAGTTCGCTCCGCAGTTCCTGCTTGTGCCGGGGCAGGCGACAGGTCTCATCACACTCCTCCTTCGACTTGAACTTGTTCTCGTTGGTGTCGCAGCGATCCGACCAGTAGATGCCGCACTGATCGCTCACATGGTCGTAGTACCAGAAGTTGGTCACGTCGCTATCGCGGCAGTGACTCTCACGTAGCGAGTCATAGCAGAAGGTTGGCACGATGGTGTCGCAGCTGGGATTGGTGCAGGTTACCTCCTCGAACAGTTTAATGTTTCGACAAGGATCGCTGCCATCGTCATTGGGATCCTGTACGCCGTATACCTCGTCCTTGTTCCACACCTTACGAATGCGTTGTTGTTTGCCAGTACCTCCGCAAGGTCCCAGGCAGGGAGAGAAGTCCGACCAGGGCGACACGCCACATACTGGCGGTATATAGTCCTCGCTCCGCTGACTGTAGCTCTGGAAATTGCGAAAGAGCGAACGCTTCTCAGCCGATCCGGCCTGCTCACCTGCATCACCGCCCTCTGGCTGGGCCTCCTCTGGCTCGGCTTGGGCTGCCTCCTCGTTGCCAATCTCTCCACCACAGTCGCTTGCCTCGCACACCTTGGTCTCTTGCAGACGTGCCTTGCTCGCCTTCTGGCACTTCTTCTTGGCCCGCCGATTGAGATAGTGTCGGGTGCGTATCATCTCGCCCTTGCCACAAGTCACTGTGCATGAGGACCAATCGCTCCATTCGGACAGACCGCACTCTGGATCGGCGCCGGGCAGTTCTACCTCAGGCTGGGCACCCTCTGGAGTCTCCTCATTAAAGGTGGCGCACTTCCGACCCGTGCAGTGTCTCTCCTCACGCAGCGCATTGTTGCAACGATGACGCTGGGAATGTGAATGAGGAAAGGTGAATAATCCACTGGATAAGTTAGACATGGGTTAAGCCTACGATTGCCAGTGTTGGATTCTTGAACTCTCGCGTTCTGTACTGCTTGCCGGGTCCGCACTTTGAGCTGCACTCATCCCAACGCGTCCATGCTAGTGTGGCACACTCAGCGGGCAATTGCTCAGCTGCAAAACGAACAGTTGGAAGTTTATCTTAGGCAAATGATGTCTATGGATGTCCACTTACCATCAGGTGTCTCGCAGTTCTTCTCGTACAGTCGTCTTCTGTTGATGTGCAGTGTGGCCAGGGGCTTCATTTCTGCACCCGTGGGGTCGTAGAAGGGCGATCGTGGATCATTGGGGAAATTGGACTTGATGCGGCGCACCACATCAGGTGGCACCTGCGGCTGATCTGCAGACTGACAAGAGGGTGAATGTGTGAGTGAGGCCAGTCCACTCTGACTTACCATATAGGATGGCCCACTGTCTGTGCCTGCGTCCCAGGGATATAGATTATGCACCTTGTTCTCAACCCAAGAGCAGTTAGGCAAACATAGTTCCAGCCCGGAAACGCCTACTATCCAATCGGGTGATGGATCCACCATGGATACCAAGGAGATCAGATGATGATTCGAATCGACTCGAAATACTGCGAATGTCTTGCCCGTCACATTGGGATAGGCAATGCCACGGGCCTTGATAATCGTTCGGATATGTTCACTCTGATCCTTGAGCTCGCTCTCCAGGGTGCGTGTGGAACCATGCTCGGCCACCTCTCGCAATCCCTCGCTGGCCATTTCTCCGTACTGCCAGAAGCGATAGTCGATCGTGTGTGAGGCGCCGATAATGTCGCTGAATCTCGTGCGCCAGCTGTTCGCCGGGAAGTCCTTGGGATGCGTGTGGCGCGACCATTTGCCCTCGAAGGTAAGCTGAAGCAGGGACGCAAATTCAGTACGGTATTCCCTGTGTGGAGTATTCGAAACCCACCTCATACTTGGCCTCATCGCAGGCGCAGCAAGGATCCACAATGCTGGGTTGTGTATTGATGTCATCCACCTCCTCCTCGCACATGCGTTTGGTCAGCAGGCCATCGTCCATGAACCAGACATCCCGATGCTGCATTACGGTGGCACGGAGCAGCACACAGCCCTGGCCAGGAGAGGTCGGTGCTGCCCAGACAACATCCACGTGCGTCTTCAGGTTCGTATTTGTGTTCTCGACCACATTGGGGCAACGTGGACTGAAACGTGTCTCGGACAGATCGGCAATCTCAAAGGCGCCTATTGCATTCGGATCATCCTCGGCATCGCCATTCTCCTGCTCCAGTGCCAGCATGAAGCTCACGAAAGTAAGACCCGAGTAGGCACTGAGTGTGACTAGAGGGGGAGGGGCAGAAGGGAAGGAGAGATTGTATAGGGGAGATGGAAATGCTCTTCCTTCTTTCCTCTTACCATTGTACTTCTGACCCGGCACATAGCTTTGTGCATTATTTGCCACAGTGAGCACAAAGTTATCGTCCACCGGCGACTTGCCAGCCGAGGCGCCCTGCGGCGTCCGATTGCAGCTCTCGGCGAGCGATAAGCTATAGCCGAGTGCCAGTAAAAGCACGAGACTTATAAATCGGTACATCGCTTAACTCTCCTCCTCTCCTCTCTCTTTTGGCTTGGTTCTGCCTCTCTCTCTCTATCTCTGTGTTGTCTACCTTCTCTTAAACAAGAAGTCTCTTTAGTGGGGGCCCTGTAATTAAATTGTCATTTATGCATGATCTACTACTTTGAGTTTTGTTAAGGTATTTTGTTAGCTTCTTTGTAGTACTATGCTTTAGTATAATACTTACACTATATACTTATATACTAAAACTGTCTAATTGAATGGAGTAGATTATATCAGTCCATATATTTCAAACTCTTCTGTGCCCTATGTCATCTTTTAATCAGCCCAATTAATTTCATAAATAACCACGGAAATCATTTTGTTTGCCATTTCATGGTCCATTACATCTTTAATTAATCGTTTGTATTGAATGTCAATGACACAGATACATACATATGTACATATGTTAACAGAGGAATGTGGCGTAATTATAGTTGAACTTGACATTGCCACGCGCTTTTGGATAGTACGAGAAAACAATTGATTACAAATACAAAGGGAACTGTTTCATTTGCTAAATATAGCCTTCTCTTTGATTCGATATCTATATACTATATATGTATGTTCATATGCTGCAGTGCACTTTCTATTTCCCTCCTCTGGCCATTGCCAGGCGGAACTCGAATCGAGCACAGACCGAGAGGGAAACATATAATAGGGTTGACTACGTCACTGATTAAATTCAATTGAAAACGCGATGAGCGTCGAATTGAATTGTGTGCAAAACAAGCGAGTCTACAGTCCGGTAATTGACTTGTAAATACCCTGTAAAAACCGCGTATAGTGATAATCAAAATGCATAGTATTCAACAGTTGATATACCCTCTTTGTACTCCTCTTCTGCTACAGGGTATTCAAATGAATACTACTTAGGCCACATTAGTGAAAGCAATTCGAATAGAGAACATCATTAAATCACTTTTAGGGTTTCACTGCCACTAAGTACGACCCCCATAAAGCACAACCCACAGTCCACTGTCCACTGTCCACTGCCCACCATCCACAGTCCACAAGGCATATGAGAACTTACGTATTATCAGCGTAATGAATCGATCGATTATAGTTCCTATATATGTTAAATAATGAAATGTATGTATTTCAGCTTTGATTATCATCTGTTGTAATCGAAGTGGTGCATGCAAATGCCATTATTATTCACATTTATTCAAAGTATTCACGACCGTCTCGACAGGCGCTCGAAACGCAACTAAACTGCAAATTGCATGAGCTGTGCTAATCGTGGACGGCGAATCAAGCCGAAGGGTTTGTGGATAGCTAAAGAGGGTAGTGGTGGGAAATGAGTAGTATGGAATGGGGGAGGAGAAGTGTGTAGCGTGGGATAAGAAGAGCAACAGCAAGAGCAAGCGCAAGAGCAAAAGCGCTACTGCTGCTTCGCTTTGATGTTCTGCTTTATCGCATCGTTTCGCTTTTGTTTATGTTGTGAGAGAGCATGTTTTTTTCGTTTTCTGTTTTCATACGTATGTTCTAAACAAATTGTAGAAGTGAGAAAACGAAGGAAACAACAGATGGAAAGACTTTTGGCACAGTGGGATGGCATAGTGCAAAAGTAATTACTTATTATTATTTTCTGATTATATTACATTGTATTATTGTAGTAACAGTAGTGTAAGGGTTACATTATCTTGCAAGTACACATTTACATATCACAAGTATTATTATTAGCTGGTAGCCTTGTTAGATTAAGATAAAACAAAACGATGTGGCAGCACTTGTTGCAATCGATATTGATTATCGGAATAAAAGACAGTTGCAGTTATATCGCACTACAAAATAATAAAATTTGTATTATTTTATTTATTTATTTATACTTATTTACTTCTATAGACCGTTTTTCCGCTTCTGTTTCCTAGTTTCACCGTTCTACAATAGAAAGCAGGCATGCCTGCCATTTGTTACACTTGATACTCAATTCATTTCAAATATTTTCGTTTCTTAACATTCAACAACAAACATTCGCCGCTGAATTTCGTCTTTCGAAATTATATACTTTTAAGCTCTAGATCTTGAGTGATTTTATGAAGTCAGCCAGTTATTCTTTCGGATAAACACATAATTGAAAGAAAGGATATAAGAACATCAGAGTATCGACTGCCAATATGTTAAATTCCGGTGATAATACACATAGTAAGTAAGATCTGTAGATATATTATAGATACAGCACAATTTGTTATATGCAACCTTACAGAACTGCGGGACAAGAATGCTAAAGATATCTCAGGTGCACCGAATTCGGACCTTCTTCGGGAAGTTCCTAAATTGGACTCAATTAAAAAGCCGTCCAAATCGGACCTTCCTAAGGAAGCGCCTAAATCGGACACAATAAAGGCACAACCGGTAGATATTGAATATGTGTCTTCGTTCTGTTTATATCTTTCTCTATTACTCATTTTGCAGCCAAAACCACCTGCAGTCTCACCATTAAAGGGAGTACACAGCAGATGCATACCAATTCCTCTGGGCGTACTCAAGAAATACTCCAGAACCTCATTACTAAAGCCTCTACAGGATACGACTTCCAGCACAAGCAATGCTCAACCTTTACTCGAATCAGTTGAATCCGGATCCGAGGATACGCTCCGCAAGCCGAGGCAAAAGTTAAACAAGCCACGCATGAACCGTCTGACTATACAGCGAATTCAGCGTTTGCAAACTGCTGCCAGTTAGTACACTAACAAAAACTTTAGCTTGCTATTAATGTTGCCTTTGTTTTAATTATAGATGTTCCCGAAGATACGACATTCTCACCCAGATTAAAAAGACAAAGCTCGAAGCTCAGTGCTCGTGTATCTTCACAGGGCAGCGTAACGGAACTGCTTCCCAGCGGTGACACCTTTGAGTCCGTGCTGAATAAGTTGAAGGATTTGCAAACGGAATTCTTGCAGATGGCAGCCGGATCTCAACAATCGAATAATGGAGTCTACAAATTGGTATCCGTTGTTCAGAACGATAACTGTAGATTTGTTCTGCACAAGGATGACTTAGTTGGTTTACCCCCTAGATTACGTGAGTTCCTTTCTTGTTATGCCCTTGCACATTATATTGTGATCATGCTTATTTATATTTACCATTCTTATCCGTTCCGTTCTTATTTATTTTCAGCTGCTGATTTGGTAAACGACTTAAATGGCCACTGTCGAGAAGCTTTAAACTCCGGCTTTGCAATATTATTTGACGGACTCGCCAAACTGCAAGACGTTGCAGTCGGCAATGAATTTGCCTCTGAGGCAATACGTACAGAACTGCGAAAGCAAATGAAATCAGAGTTGGTAAGTAGTCTAGATTAGTTAAATTTAAAATTATAGTGGCTCTTGTTGCAGAACTTGAAATTAGAAGCTATCGAACAAGAACTCTTTAAGTTTCGCAAAACGGGAAACAAACCGGAGGACGTACTTTTGACGCTACAGATTAGTGAACTCACAAGATCAAAGAATCATTTATCGGTTTTGAACAGCAAGTTGGAGTCCCAATTAAGCAAAATACAAAGTAGCAATGACGACCTAAGGAAACTTCTCAACGAATCGCAGATGGAGAATAATAAATTGGCACTGGAACTGGCTGATAAGAATATCGAGGTGACCGAACAAAATTGCAAGATCGAAGACCAGAAGAAAGAGATAAAGCATTTGAAGAATGTGTAAGCAGCAGATTAGGTTAGCCGCGGTGAACTATATAACAATTTAATTCTATATACTCAACAGCAATAAGGTCGTGCAACAGCGCTTGAAAGAGAACGATGAAAGCCTGGCTGCCCAAAAGTCGGAGAATTCTGAAGTGAAGCAAAGGGAAAAACTTGTGCAAAAGGAAATGACAGATCTAAAGAAACGAGTCAGAGAGTTGTGCAACAATTTAACAGCAAAGGAAACTGAGCTGCATAATCTGCACAGCAAATTTCATGAACATATGCAGAAGGAGTACTGCAGTGGAACGGATCAATCACATATCAAGTTAAGTCATTTCATATAATTTATATCATTTGCTATAACGGAGCTCTTTATTTTTAGGGAACTGCAGAGGAAGCTGGAACTGCAGTCTGAGGTGGAGAGGCAGCTGACTGCTCTAGTAGAGCAGAAGCAGGGGCTACTGAACAAGCTGGAGCAAAAGGTTAGCCGACTAGAGGAGCAACTGGAACAGCATCGTCAGGTGCTGATTGTGCGCGGAGAGCGCATTAATTCTCTAGACACCGAGCTGAAGCAGCGCGAGAATGAGAGCAATCGCAAAATCACTGAACTGTTGACTCTCACAAATGACAAAAATTCTGTCATTAGCCATGTGAGTCCGCGTCTCTTTCCCTCTCTGTTTCTCTCTCCTGCCTTCTCCACTGTGCCTCTTACACTGTTGCTGTCTTTAGCAGATAACCAATGAGTTGGACTCGACGAACGAACAGTTCCAGAATCTTTGTGCGACACTCAGCACTAAACAGTCGAAGCTGCACAGTCAGGAGCATGTGATCAAGCTGCTTGAGGAGAGCAATGCGCGTAGTGTGAAGCTCCACACCAAGCTGGGTGAGAAGAACGCCCTGCTCAAGGACGAACTGGAGCATCTCCGGCGTACTGTGTAAGTAGAAAGAGGGAGAATGAGAGAGACAAGTTCGCTAGATTGCCACAACTCACATATCTACGCTGTTTCGTCGCAGAAACACCCTTATGTTAGGCAACGGTACTCACGATGTGGAAATGGCAGACATTCGGTTGGAATAAATCATATCACACCAAAAATTATTCAAAATTTCCAAAGTTTCACGGTAAGTTGTGGGCAAACTAGCGCACTTGTGACACAACAAATTATACAACAACTAGTCTCTTGATCTTAAAACTTCTATCCTACAACTTCTTTACCATTATTTATAATATTTAAAAACTACTTAATTAAACTAATTTTTCGTTATTGCAGTCGAGTTTGCGTCAAAATTCTTATTGGCAATAACGGAAAAAATATATTTGAACCAGTGCCAGCTCATGAGGTGCCCAAGCACCTGAAGTACGAATAAGCAACTTGAAAACTTAATAATGGATAATCGAGAGGAGCGACAAGAACAACAACAACAACATGAATATCAATGAGAAAACTACCAACATATTAATGACATGATGAAAACCACAGCAATATGAACATGAAAAAAACAGTCACATCACATCCAATAGATGCATTTTTCCGTTTGATCCACATGATAAATAGGTTCCGTTAATGTTTCTTATAGTGTAGCATATATACTTATATATATGTATTACATTACTTTTTATATATCTTTGTATATATGTTTTTAAAATAGTTGCAATTCGTATGAACATGTTCTTTCTCTTTTCATGGGCGGTATTTTCAAAAGACAATTCCATTTCGTATTTTAATAAATCTGCAATCGATTAATTGTCTTTCTAGCGCAGGGTCACATATCTATGTTTGATGTTTAGTACTAATAAACATATGAGACATATGTATGTATGTATGTAAATGACTGCGAGTCTGGCAATCTAGTTTTATCAAGTATCAAGATAAGTTTTACTCGTAGACCATAATCATTGTTTCTATGAAATTAAATGTGCACAGTTTACTTGTTCTGCTCACAGCATCACGAAGGTTTCTTTACGGATTATCAGCTATGTTACGGTTTAGTCGTGTTGAGGAGCTCATGAAGGGCAGTTCGAATAAAGAAGTGAAAAACTTTGTTAATTTGTTCAGATTTATTACATTTATTCGGTATGGTTACGTTGTTGTGATAAGAGTGACAAGTATTAACCACAAAAGAACTGGTGGAATAACAAGCAAAGGAAGGCGTGTCATAATTATTAAAATTAGACAAAAAAAATCAAAAATAGAAAGTTTCAGAAGTTACTTTTAGTTAAATTAACACATTTTTTTAAGAACTGTTAAGTTGAGTTCTAAAATTGTTTTCTTTTATAGCACCCTAAAGAAAGCTGAAATTTGTTTACAATGTTTACTTAGTTAGATAAAGAATGAACAAGAAGTGCGTTTAGCATTTGGTGGCTTTGTTTGTAGACTAAAAAAAAGAAAGGTGTAAACAAACTTTGTAATTTACTTTATCAAACAGCAACCTACACGTATTTGCGGGCTAGTGGGTACACAGAATATAATCCAAGGCGGAGTCAAGCCTTCTATATTTCTATCAAAATATTTGTTATTTTGAATCACTCTTGGGACACCGAATATACCCCGAGGAGCTTAAGAGATCTATTTTTATTAACATTTTGCATGCATTGTAAACATTTATTTCATCATACCATTATTTAATGCACTCGGATGGCGAGTTTCAGCAAAATGCCGATAAGACCGATCGTAAATAAATTCGGATGTTGACTCTCTTTATCAGGTAATGTGACGATTTGTGCATAGGGAAGTACAACAATCAAGGTTGAATTCGACATAAGGAAGGGTTCAATAATATTAAACGCGTTTCTTTTAAAAATATTTGTTATTATATTGCGCCGTTTTGGTTATATGTATTAGTAATTGTAATTCATATTAACGGAAATTATATATTTTGTACTTAATGTACCACTTTTAATATACCCTTTGCACGAGTAGTAATGGGTATATATTTTTTGTATTAGAAAACTTATTATATTTGGTTAGCTTATTATGATGAGGCAACTTTTTTTTAAAATATTAGGGGCGCGTATTGTAGCATTTGCTTTTAGATCATACTGCTTCATACAGTTTTGCATGCACTGCTTCTGTATCAGTTTGTTTAAAACGCCCTACAACTATACAATGTATCTAAATGTGAAACACGTTTGCAGTCTATTGGGATATCTTCATATAAAAGACTTGTTGATTCAACAGAAGCAGCAGATACACTTGAGCTTCATTTCCAAACAGGCTGCCTAGACGTGAAAATGGATGCGAAATACGGTCAATTGAATAAACAGTTGGATGAGAAGATTCATATAGGGATAAGTAACTTGGAGAAGGATCTGGAGCTGGTAATACAACTTTAATTCCACTGAAGAGCGTGAATATGGAGAGCAGCGCAGAGTCGATTCAGGAGGCGACATCTAATGAAGCCGAGCAGGAGGCGCCCACACGAGATCAATGGGGAAAGGGAATTGAGTTTCTGTTCTCCTGCATTGCGTTGAGCGTTGGCCTGGGCAATGTTTGGCGTTTTCCCTTTATTGCACTGGAAAATGGTGGCGGCGCTTTCCTAATACCCTACTTGGTTGTGCTGTTGCTGGTGGGTAGGCCGGTCTACTATCTGGAGGTCATCATTGGACAGTTTTCAAGTCGCGGCTGCATTAGCGCTATGAATATGGCGCCCATCATGAAGGGTTAGTTGAGTAGATAGCTGTAATTATATAGAGTTTAATCTTTGTCCTGCATATTTCAGGTGTGGCCTATGGTCAGGTGTATTCCACAGCTCTGGCAACCACCTACTACGCCTGCATAATGGCACTGACCATTCGCTACCTGGTCGTCTCTTTCTCGGAAGTGCTACCCTGGACTTACTGCCTCGTGGAATGGGGTAGTCAATGTGTAGCCACCGGAGCAGCTGCCAGCAATACCAGTAATGCCACAGTACAGGGTATCTCCTCAGCTGAGCTGTACTTCACGTGAGTCTGCCTGCAATCGATGATCATAATTTATAATTTTAAATATTCCATTTTAAGGCGCGCTGTTTTGCGTGAGCCGGAAAACCTCAATGAGGGTGGACTAGGCACGCCCAGTTGGGAGATGGTCTTGTGCCTGCTGGTCACATGGATCATCATAGCCATCACATTGGTGAAGGGTATACGCAGCTCGGGCAAGGCCTCCTATTTCCTGGCACTCTTCCCCTACGTCATCATGTTCATTCTGTTGATCAGAGCACTCACCTTGCCTGGTGCCTGGCAGGGCATTGCCTACTTTGTGAAGCCTCAGTGGGATCAGCTGCTCAATCCGCATGTCTGGTATGCGGCCATCACCCAGATGTTCTTCTCTCTGGCCATTTGCTTTGGTACTCTGATGATGTATGCCTCGTTCAATGATTTCCACAAACGGGTGCACAAGTAGGTACTCCAAGGAGAGCTCTACTTCGTTGCTTATTCCCCCTTCCTCATCTGCTTTCTATCCTTGCAGGGATGTCATCATTATCACGACTATTGACTCACTGACATCCATTCTGGCCGGCTGCATTATCTTTGGCATTCTGGGCAACTTGGCCCACGAGACAAACACCACGGACATTTCGAGCGTGGTCAAGGGAGGAGCCGGACTGGCCTTCATTTCGTATCCAGAGGCCATAGCCAAGTTTAAGTATTTGCCGCAGCTGTTCGCTGTGCTCTTCTTCTTCATGCTGCTTGTGCTGGGAATTGGCAGCAACATTGGCATGGCCTCGTCTGTCATCAACGTGGTCAAGGATCGCTTTCCCCAGCTGCCACATTGGCAATTGGCCACGGGGGCCTCACTGATCGGCTTCCTTTGCGGTTTAGTGTATATGACGCCAGGTGGACAGTTTGTGCTCAATCTGGTGGACTTCTATGGCTGCACCTTCATAGCTATGGTCCTGGCCATAGCCGAACTGCTGGCCGTGGGCTGGGTCTACGGCGTGAAGCGTCTCTGCAATGACATCGAGTTCATGATGAATGTGAAGACGGGTTTCTATTGGCGCATTTGCTGGGCCCTCGTGGCACCGGGTTTAATGTTTCTTGTGCTGGTCTACATGCTGTGCAGCTACGAGCCATTGACCTATAAGGGAGTCGTCTATCCGCAGGCAGCCTACACGGCAGGCTGGCTGATCTGGGGCCTTGGCGTGGCACAGCTGCCCTTCTGGGCCATTTACACCATTTATCAGCAACCAGGAGACAGCTTCAGAAGTGTAAGCAGGAGATACTTTTCTTTAAAGACTACTCCTCAAAGCATCTCTCACTCTTTCCCTACTTCCTTACAGAAACTAAGACTCGCTATGCAACCCACTCCAGACTGGGGTCCTCGCCAGCCACAGCAGCTGCAGGCCTATCTGCTGCACCGCAAACAGGAGGCAGAGTCCAAGCCGAAGCGCGGCGGTTACTTCATTGACAACATATTCGGTTAGCACGTAGTATATACGAAAAAAGGAAACACGCTGGTATTTTTAAAATACTTGCTTTACGCTTTATTTTTTGTAATTTATCAATAAACTGCAAATTTGAATTGTTTATTTATCTTCGCTCAAAGCTTTTAGCTTTAGTTAGGAAAAGATTTAAAAACTAACATTGTTTGCTGTTATTGTTTTGAATTATGCAGATTTAATGCTATTGTTGTTTTTATTGCTAAGCAGCGATTTCTTTTCATTAACTATTCATATCTTAACGACTAAATTCAAATGAAACAATAAGTAGAAAATAATCATAAATAATTGGATAGAAGTAATTGAGCCTAACTAGCGGCAGCTTTTATGATATTGTCTTCGACTTTTTCTTTGCTTTGTGTTCTATAATTGAATTAAAACAATATACAGATCTAATGTGTAAAGGCAGTTATTATATAGTAGTACTTGCCAGAAGGAAACAAAATAAATGGGCCAAGAATAATAAAGATTCAATTTGAATGTTTTTTTGAAATCGAAATGAAATTGTTGTAAAAAGACAAAAAGACTATTAAGTCGAATTAGTTTTTGCTATTAATATTTTTTGATTCTGCTGCAATCGAATGCACAGGAATATTTTGCAAATATTCTATTAAATCTCTGGTTAATTATCACAGCACTTTTTGATTTCTTTCATTTTATTGTGCAAAATTAAATATGCCAAACAAAATTGAAAACGGGGCCAAACTTAGGTATTTACAGCTCTTACGGACCTATATATGGTATAACCACTATGCTACTTATTGCTTTTACTATCGTTTAGTTTAATAACCGTAGGCAATCGAATAAAAGTTTTGAATTATACTCGTAATATATAAAAAGGTTGTTTGGCTTTGGATTTATTTTGGAAACATTTCGAAGAGGCTAAAAAGATGATTTAAATTGAAATGTATTTTGTGTGTGTGTATTAGTATTGGCAGATCTCTGTTAGATTTGGGCAATGTTATTCGCGCGTTTGATTTGGTTTTCTGAAACCCATAAAAAATATGATTTCCCCCCTTTTAATAATGAGTTAAGAATTGACTTGTAATTTCGTAGCCTACTTTTCAGCGCAATTTGCAATTAGTAAAATTCAGCGTAACTTGGCTATATAATTTGAATCGAAAATCTCTATATATGCACTGGCTAAAAATGGAAGTTGTCCTTTAACATTTCACACACTAGATATGGTCCTATTAATTGTTTTAGTTTTCTTTTGTTCTATAGAAAAAGTCAACATGTGTATACGATATGAGTTTTTACCTTGAGTATATTGTCTACTTGCTAATGATATACTAGTGTCTGTATGTCGGTTAGAAGTTGTTTGCCCCTATATATCAGTTATACATATGTATATAGTACATAATTAGTTAAAAATCGAATCACTTAACAGGTGCATAGACTTAGCAGTTGCCGTGTGTTCTTATCCTCGTCTATTTACAGCATAGAAAAATAGAATCTACAGATCGAGTTATACATATGTGTCTATATACGTGTATATCTATATAGATTGGCTCTAGAAAGTCTGTATTGGTCGATAGAGTCCTGTATAGCCGCACAGGCGTGCACGTAGTGCGGGTATCAAAAAGGCCGCCAACGAGATGTCGCTCAACAGATCCGCGCACTCACAGACCAATAGATACATCTTGTCCCCCTTCTGTGAGGTGCTCTTGTGCAAAGCAATGCGCCGCAGGCCTGCGGCACGTGGTAAATATCTAAAAGGGGGGAAGTTGGAATTAGTACTTGCTTGGTTCTTGCACTGCTACTGTCACTGCTTCACTTGCCTATACAACATGCGCGCTCCTGTCCAGTAAAGCCAATTCTTTTCAAACCGCTCGCCATCGTCGCCCTCGAAAACCTGAAATTAAATTTTGCATTTTTCATGTCGTACTCGATTCCACAAGCACTTCCGTTTCCTCTTCTCTCTCTTTCTCTTTCTCACTTACCTTGAACACACTGATAATGTAGCCCGTGGCCGCAGTCTGTGACTTCTTAAAGCTGCCCGCCTCGTTCGATGGCAGCACCAGAGGCGGCCTGCAGATGGCAGCCACCTCGCTGTACAGGTCCAGCGTGTGGGCGGCAGTGTATCTGGTGGGAAAGTAAAGAGCATGAAAGAGCAGGAAAAGAACAACTTAATTGAAAAGGGGAACAAGTGCAAGAGGTATTGCCTGGCTAGATGCCTCGTGAGTGATGTAAATTGTGTATTATGATAGGGAGAAACCTGAACTCAAACTTGCTTAAGATGATTGAGTATTGGGGTATAGATTTATATACTCATAGATTTGATTATGTTTCTTGTCTTACTTGAGTGTTTTGGGCTCGAACTTGGAGAGTGAAGAGACCCGCAGGCTGGCATAGAAATTCGATGGATCCGTTTGCATTGTATTGATCAAATAATACGATATAAATGGAAATTCAGCTGCAAAAAAAAAAGAGTATGTAGTTGTTTAGCTGTACAGCTGTGCTTATACAGGGTACTCTCTCTGGGCATCAGTCAGTACTTACAGCTTTTCTCCATGTTGGCCAAAATCATGCCACCCACTGCCGTGTTGGCCTGTTGCACCTCCGTGAGCAGCTCGGCCGCAATGGCTCGTTGCTTGAGCAGCGGATGCGAGAGCGGTGACTCCATAACGGGATCTATGGCCTCGAGTGGACTCATCAGATGCACAAGTATGCACAGCTTGGGATCTGAGACCTCTAGAACACTGAGCGGGCTGGTTGCCTTGCCCTCGGCATTCAGAGCGGGTAACTGCATAGGCAGACAGAGTGAAGGAAGAAAAGGAACTTCAATAGGAAGTTGCTGACTGAGGTGGGTCTGTCTGATCACTCACCGGTATGCCGGCAGGCAGAAAGCGATCGACACTGTGCACCGGAATGATGAAACAGTCTCGATCGAGAGTTGCCAGTGAGATGGGCTCCGAGCGTGTGCTGCCAGCGTTGCCAGTGGTGCCAAAATTACCTGCAATAACATAGGTCGAGGGTATTTACAATTTATAAGATACAAACTTAATATTAGTTACAATTTGACAATATAGAGATCATTATATATATTATATATATTTGTATTACATATACAGCTTGCATAAGAAGCCTTTTCGTTTCAACAGAATATCATTAAAAATAAAGCAGACTGCTCCCTCCCGATCGTTAATAAGTTATGTTTATAAAGTAAAGATTTTGTGTGAGCTTTGTTAGTTGTGAGTCTTTAGCTAAAAGCTCGCATATGGGCAAAAAGCGAAGCTTTTAAGCGTGTCCAAACATGTCTAGCTCTCAGTATTCGTTCGTATACAACACAACAAAGAACTTGCACCAACAACAACAAGATGAGAAAAGATATAAAGCTAAGGAACAGAGACGAAGAAAGGATCCCCCAATGAAAAAAAAAAAGAAGAACAACAACAACAAAATAGAGTAGTTTGAGGTTATATTACAGGGTATGCATTATTGTGTTCGTGTCTGTGTATGTGTGTGTGTGGGTTGAGTTTGGGATCAGTGCAACATTCGAGTGAGCGCTGGCAATGACATTAGCTTGAGTTGCTGTTGTTGCTGTTGCTGTTGCAGTTGCAGTTGCAGTTGCTGTTGTTGTCGTTGTCATTTTCTTTTGCGTGCAGCAACAACAACAAGTTGACATATTGAGGTTATGTTGGAATTCAAACCTTGCCGCGTCGCCGCAGCGGCAGCTGTTAGCAACGTGCTCGTCGCACTGCATGCCTCTTGTCGTTGTTGTTGTTGTTGTTGTTGCAGCTGCAACTGTTGCTGGTAGAAGTAGGCATGTTGCTGCTGTTGCTGCTGTTGCTGCTGTTGCTGCTGCTGCTGCTGCTGCTCTTGCTGCTGCTGCTGCTGCTGCTGCTGCAGCCGGATGAGACTGTTATTTGTGCTGTTGCCAGAGCTGCTGTTCCAACGCAAAAGGGAGACGGAGCGATCGACGAGCGGTTGCGGTACGTCCACCTCGTAGGGCATGGATGGCAGTGCAAAGGACGTGGCGGTGGTCGGGGTACCGGGTATGCCCGATAGTGCGCTACATCGTTCTGCAATGGATTCTGTCGATATTTTATATGGACACACAACAC
Organism: Zaprionus nigranus; assembly: GCA_018903425.1. NCBI lineage: Eukaryota > Metazoa > Arthropoda > Insecta > Diptera > Drosophilidae > Zaprionus > Zaprionus nigranus. The sequence continues at coordinate 115,913 of JAEIGD010000062.1, read as the reverse complement.
AAAAACGAAAAAAATACAAAACGAAAAACAGAAACAGAAAAACAGAAAAACGAAAAACATTTGAATTTGTTGTGTCTTTGAATCGGGAAAGAGGGGGGTGGAAAGGGGAAAAAGGCTGGGCGGGAGGATGAAACTAAATATCGGGGGCGTATTTTGTTGTTTTCGTTTGTTGCAATTAGGCACAAAATGGTTGAAGAACAAACTCTAGACATATTCAACATTACCGTGTGGCATTTGATATTAGTAGGCGTCGCATTACTGCTACAACTAACTGTTAAGCAAGTGGTACACTACATAACACAGTTGCCATACTCGTTCTCGACCTTCACATTGCACACACATTCCACATCTGCCACAACTTACATTCGGGTTTGTATCTGCCCCAAAAGCCAAGCCAGCTGGAAATTCGAAGATTAGGTTAGCTTACACGTGAGCCTCGATAAATGTCGCCAAAGCTACTGCAATCGGATTATAGTGTAATATATATATATATATTATATACATACATATATCTATGTATGTATACGTGTAATTGTCTTTGCAGCGATTCCTTCATGCGTGTCTAATAAAGCCTCTCAGCGTTCAGGGTCAGGTTATGAACTGAATGTGAACTTGGCAAATGGAAAGCGATGCGAGGCGGAAAAATGAATCCTACGTACTGCATTTCAGAGAGAGAGAAAAGGGCGGAGGGAGGCGATGTGAAAATTGTGAAAGTAGTGGCGAGTCTGTTGGGAATGTTTCAATATTCAATTTGTCGGTTTATTTGCTGGATTTCTTATTTAAGTTTAAGTAAACTCTTTAGTAAGAAGCACTTCTTGAACGATTGAAAATATACACTGCTTGACATACATAAAGTATTTAAGCTTAGTATCACTAGCTGTGGCCATGGCCATCTATCTATGTCTATATGTCCGTCCGTCTGTCTGTCTGTCTGTCTGTCTGTCTGTCTGTCTGTTTGTCTGTCCGTCCGTCTGCCTGTCTGTTTGAACGCAGTTATTATAGAAACTAGTGACACTAAACTTGGTATGAATATTTCTCTAAAACGTTAATAAATTGTAGAAATTTAGAAACCACGCCCACCGCCCACATAAATTGGTAGTTCGTAATTATTAAGCAGTGTATTTTAGGAACAACCTGATGCGTTTGCATACATATATTGTATATACTATTGTTACATCCATCTATATATGCAATTGCAATCAAATCGGATAATAAATGAAGATGTTTTTTAAATTCAAGTTCTAATTTGGTTGAAGGGTATCTTACAGTCGGGCAAGCTCAACTAAAGCTCTCGTCTGGTTTTTATTGCACTTCTCCATGAGAAAACAACATATGTATGTATAGGCGCCATATTTGTCTCGCACATCAGTTGGCACTCGACAGAAGCGAATGAAAACATTTGAATTGAATGAATTGAATGCGATGCAAATGCTTGGGCTGTGAATGTGGTCTCGGGAGCGGGGTTAACGGGTTAATGGAGCGCAAATAACTGAGGCGCCGGGCTAAAGCGAACACAAAGCAGAGATAAAGACAGAGAGAGAGAGAGAGACAGGGGGAGTAAGAGAGAGAGAGAGGGAGAGTGTAGGGTATGCGATGTAGTTGTGATTGCATATCGGCAATTTACCTTCGCCCACATCGTAGCCGGGTCGACTGGGCGAGAAGAAGAGATGGGTGCGATAATGGATTTCCTCCGGCTGCTGTACCAGGCCCATGTCGCGCGACCGCTTCGTGCGGTTCGCCTTCGATTGCAGTTTGCCTCCGCCGCCGCCGGCCTTGCTGGCGCCCTCGCGGAAATTCTTGCGAAACATTAAATTCATTTTGCTTGCAGTAGTTGTTCTTCTTGTTCTTCTTGCAAGTATGTAATGAATATCCTGTGTATATGCTTCTGTGTATGTGAGTGTGTGTGTGCGTGTGTGTGGTGCAGCGGAATGTGGTGTACAGTGGATGGGGGGCGCTCCTTCTTTCGCGCACTTGATTAATATTTATCTTCGTTTGTTGATGTCCGAGTTGAGTTGAGTTGAGGTGGGATGCGTGTGATGCGTTTGTAGAGGGTATACGTGAGTCGACTTGGTTTTCTATATGCACTTTACTAATTTGTTAATCCTCTTGTCTATATGTGTGTGTGTGTGTGTCGTGTACGCGTGTGTGTGCGTGTGTGTGTGGCTTTCGCTTGGTTTGCTCTGTTTACTTTGTTATTGAGTTAAATTAATTTCTGTTTTAGTTTCAGTTTCTCCCTTCTATTTGCATTTGTCCTGGCCAAACACTGCGATGATGCGATGATGCGATGATACGACTGACTGATGGAGCTCCTCATTCCATGCCACGAAACGCGTCTCTCGCAACAGGTCGAAACAGCGTCACACCGGTTCTGTGCCAGGCCAAATTGTGTCAAATGATTTGCGCATTTACTTGGCGATCTTGCTCGCATTTCGCTTTTTATTTTTAATATTTGTTTTGAAAAATGTCTTTTTTTTGGGTTTATTTTTAGACTTTTCGCGGTTTGGTTGTTTTGTTGGTTTTATAATTTTAAATGAGCGCACAAGCCAACATTTTAATTAGTCAGCCATGGAAATGTCAATGATTAGTTTCAATTTATTACGGCGAGTTTCAAGCTAAAACTAATGCCAAACCTTTTGGGATGTCAGGCACAATTAATTCAAACTTAATTACTCGAATAATTCTTTGTTTTCGAATAGCAATTTATTTTAGGCAGAATGAGAATATTTAAAGTGAATTAAGCAAAAATGGAAATGGCCAAAATTATTGTAAAATAAATACAGTTATGTATAAATATAAAAACCAGTATTTTTTAAAGGATTTAATTGCCGTACACAGGGTAACTTATGACACATGATGCTCGTGCTTAGCATTGTTGTGAGTTAAATCATTTACAAACTGGCGGCAACTTTCGCTTTTCTTTGCAACAAAAAGTCAATCAAAACATCAACACAAATTATACACACGTTGATTGTATAGGTGTGTGTGTGTGTGTGTGCATGGGTGTGTGTGTATGTATTGTTTTTCCCTTTTTTTTTTGTACCAGTAGCTGCGGAAATTACCCATTTCCTCTGCTAAGCAGTTCAAAATTGCTCAAGACCGTCGGAAACGCAAACATGAGCGTTAAGTTCCTGCTGTGTAAGCGTTAGAATACCCTCTAAGGCGACAGGTGAATGGGTATACACGAATTGGATATTACATTGGTCTAATTTATGAGTATAACGTGGAATGTAGAGGTTGTTCCACGTTATACTCATAAATTAGACCAATATTTTATCATATATCTCTCATTTTAATATCCAATTCGGGCATCTGCACAAAACTATTCAATTTAATCAATTCAGCTTCAACTTTTATGCACTTAATTCCCTAACTTGTGCATAGAAAAGTCTTGGGTATTTGCTAGTCTATCATTCACTTCAGTTGTAGCTCGTTTTACTTCGGACACGCAAACGGCCAAAAGGGAAAGTCAAATTGTAAGGCCCCAAGCAATTAGCTGCAGTCGAAAGGGTATTACGATATGTACGCTCTGCCTGTGTGTATGTATGTGTTTTTCTGTGTGTGTGTGTATATCCACATTTACAGACATTTCCTGCTGAATGTGTATGTGTTTAATTAGCTCAAGACACGGCTCAATTAGTTAAACTGCCGCTTATTGATTACCATAGTGCGATAAATTTCTACAGCTTGCCGAAGAAAAAAAGAAACGAGCTTAGCCGAACAAATTGAAAAGTTCCGAAAAGTAATTTATAACAACTGCTGTTGGGACATTAAGAAGCAGCATCAAAACGGATTTTGGAAAACGCCCAAGTGATTTATGGCCTTAGAAAAGCGCATAAAAAGCTAAGAAAAGTTCTTAGGGCAGAAAATTTGAAAGTAAATAACGAGAGAATAATTGAATATGATTGAGAAAGTATAACTGCAATGAGGGGTGTGTCTGTGAGTATTCATTGATTGTTTAATATGCAATACAAGCCAAGTTCACTGCTGGTTAAAAGCACTTAAGAAACGTAATAAAATGAGGGAGAAGCTGCTTAAGCCGTCAAGATCTACCCTCAAATCCTGCTATGAAAACTAAGCCCGCGCTCAGCGTAGCCATCAATATGGGGCAATCATTGTCTTGTTGCGACTGCTTAAGAGGGGGATTTGCACACACGTTACGTATACGCAATATTATCACATTGCACATGACGAAATCACCAGCCAAAAGTGAACTGTCAGCACACAGTAAATTTCAATGATAAATAGAGAGAGAGAGAGAGGGAGAGAGAGGATACAGAGTGTGAGATCTAATGCGAAATGGATCATAAAGTTTTAACAGCATTGCCCCTTCTCAAGTGGCCATAATTAATTGTTTTTACGACACAAGTTACAGCAATAATGTCCATCACACACACACACACACACACAACACAATCAAAACAAACAGCAATGAAACAATCAAATAGGCCTCATAGAAGAGCCAGGCCACAAGAGTGAGAAATAATGGACATAAAAAATTAAATTTCGCTCGTTTCTCAATTTCGGTTCGTGCCAAAAATAAAGAGCCTAAAGATATACAATATGTATGTTTGTATATACGTTGGATAGGTATAAGTGGATCTATATATACCCGTATAGCTCACTGTTTAGCTGCCTAAGTGGGCACTCGACTAACAGTTGCCCTGCGGTATACTTAACATGTTAATACTTTGTTTATAAGCAGAGTCTGTGCTTGTCTGGCAATGTTTACATTTACAGGGTATCCAAAAACTAAATGAAATCAAACATAAAGCATTAAATGTGAATTTGAATATTCGTGAGGGCTGCACTTCGCGTTCTGTTCGTACATGACCTAGGCAGAGGCACAGGCACAGGCAGACGGCCCTTGACCTTGTGGGCGTGTACTATCCAACTAGTAGATGTGTGTGTGTGTGGGTGCATGTGTGTGTGGGTTAAGTGTTGTTGAATGATTCGGCAGGTTGGCTTTCGAATACAGGTTGACAAAATGCTTGCTGAGTGTTGGCATAAAGCGTTTTCTTTCCGTGTAATTGGTGAGCATGTGATTTATGAATATTCTTTAAATATAATAGCGGATACTCGTACATACATATAGATACATATGCTAAGCTCTTCTACGAAGCCAACTAGCAGCTGAAAAGTAAATGGTTTTTGATTTAATGCAGTTTCAAGCGGTTTTCTTTGTTCAGTTTACTTTTTTACAAGCGAAGTGTTGATATTTTATATGATATCAGGATTTAAATATATACATATTTATTTGAGTCTATTTCTCTTTATATTTACACTGCAATTTTATAAAGATTTCATTTATTAAAGTTATTTGATGAAGTTATTTAAGTGAATTATTATTATCCATTATTTTAATGAATCATTTTATTTTTATTTCTTCTTTATTATCACTTTCCATACATATTATTCATATTATTTTTACGTAATTGTGTGTAAATGAAATGTATAAATTATATATTCAATGTGTAACGATTTCATTTTCTTTCGAATTTCGCGCATTTCTCCGTGCCACGCTGCGTATACTTAATTTTGTCACACTTTATGCACTCATCCGTACGACAATCGTCTATATTTATAAACACAAAAGTTTCTATATAGGCCATGTACAAGTATTTTCGTATTTCTATCTTCTTTTTTGTTGCTTATCCCTTAGCCGCAGGACAACTTTGGCGCGACCTTAGTGTGGCATCCAGTGTCAGCCACGGGTCGGCTACGTAATATTTATGTGTTTCATTGTTTGCCGAGTAATTAGCGACTGCTTTCGCATAGTTTTGTTTCGTAGTAGCTCGCACAGAAATCAATAGAACTCTATTCAATTTGACAGTTCGCAACACACGGCACACTCACACACACACACAAACACACACACACCGGTGTTCACACGCCGGACCCAGCGCAGACAAGGCCACTCATATGATTCGAATTTAGCTTACAGCGCGAGCAATGAATATATGAATAAATGCGAATGCGAATACGAATACGAATACGAATACGTTGGAGAAGAAAACGTCGCGAAAACGTTTTGACTGCGCTGCGTTTGAAATTCGACTGGCAGTCGGTAAGCTTTTCCGCAGCGTTTTTCCGCCGAATCTCGCGGGCAATACGCTTTTCATTAACTCAAATATGACGGCATCACAATTCAAAACTTGCACTTAGCGAATATGTAAAATGTACAGCGAGAGAGAAGACGTAAATGAAAAACGTAAAAGAATATGAATAAACGCGAAAGGGAACATGAAAAGAAAAGCTTTCGTCACTTGTTGCGCATACGCCGTGTGGCCACGTTTCCTGCACACCGCGTCGCGAGGCGACTTTAGAGCATTAGTCGTCATTCGTCATTCGCTTTATATTGCAAGTTATTAAATATTTATTATACAATTTATGGATTTTTCATTTGCCGCCCGAAAGCGCACCGCACATTGCGGCAAATTAACGTCGAATGAAACGAAATGTTAGCCGGATACCTGCTTGCTCCTACGAATATCGTATCACTTCGGACTCCTCCTACATATGTACGTGTATGTACACAGCGCGTAGGCGTTCGACAAACAACACCCACAACGCAACAACAAACAACGCTAGCACAACAACAAACAACGCACTAAAGCGATAGACAAAAAAAAAACAGAAGCAGAAAACGTAACAAAACACACTAACAATTTAATATGAATAGCACCTGTATGCGGTTGGGCACGACTATAAAATATCCTGTATTGGTTGAGGGTTTTTATAAATGGCAATGTTTTGCATTGAGAACTAATGAATACTTAGTGAATATGGAATCAATAGTGAGAAATGATGTATTTAGAAAAGGTTTGAATTGTTATTCATTATGAATAATATTCGAGGTGGATCAAATCATAACTGTTAGAGTAGCACTTACCAGATGAATACAATATTAAGTTTTTATGGTTCAGCTATGCTATATTGCTAGTAACAACAATTACTCAGTAGATCATATCACTGTAGTAACAGTTACTGTAACAGTATCAATCACTATATCTAGTAGAAACAGTTACCAAATCAATAGCAATATAACTTTCTGTGAGCAGTAGCAGTTTCTGTAGAGCTTAATACAGCAAGAGCTGCAGTAGCAGATATACATAATTTGAGTACAAACTCCTAGTATCATTTAGTAGTAGCGCGTAGTAGTAACAGTTACTTAAGCATTATCACTTTATATATGGTTAACAGTAGCAGGAGAAATATCACTTAGCAGTAGCGTGTAGCAGTAACAGTTACTGAAACATTTTCAGTATATACTATATGATTATTAGTAGTAGGAGGAGAAGTTTATATGGCAAAGCAGTGGAAATCGCGAAGTATTCCAGCTAAGGCAGTACCAATTTCCATAGCAGTAGCAGTTCCTGAAGCATTAGCAGTTTCAATTTTCTTCTAAACTCCAACGGTAGTAGCTCTTATCATAGCAGTAACAGTTACTAAAGCAGTCACAGTTTGTATAGCAGTATCAGGAGCAGTAGCAATGTTCGTGACAGTAGCAGTTACTGCAGTACTGTCTACTCGAATGGAACTACTTCATATCGAAATCATGAAGTATTCCAGATAAGCATATCTTCTTATTGTTGCAGGAAGCAATATAGCACTTACTAAAACAGTAGCAGTTACAAGTTTCCACTTGCTGAAACAGTAACAGTTACTAAAGCAGTCACAGTTACTGCACGCGAATGTAACTACTTCAATGTAGCACTTACTGAAGCAGTAGCAGTAACAAGTTCCCCTTGCCGAAGCAGTAACAGTTACTAAAGCAGTCACAGTTTCTATGGCAGTAGCAGTAGCAACTTTCATGACAGAGCCAGTGACTGCAGTACTGCCTATTAGAAAGGGACTACCCCAAATGGAAATCACGAAGTACTCCAGCTAAGCATATTTTGTTATTGTACTTTTTTTGTTGTTCCACTTTATCCTGTTTGTTGCTGCGTGCTTTTTCTAGCGTTTTATTGATTATGTTCTGCCGCCTGGCCAGCTGACAATTCCCGTAGCTACCGACTCGCGCTCGACTAGGCCCGGGCTAGGCATGGATGTGGAGTGGAGTGGCGTGGCGTGGGTTGAGAGGTTAAGAAAGTATGGGAATTTTTGGAAGTGCTGGTAGGAGTCATTCGCCTTTTGGTCGTTTTAATCTGTTTTCTGTTTTCTGGTTTCGTTTTCTTTTGTGTCTTTCTTCTATTTTGTTTGCGGTCTCTGACTAATTTGCAGCCATAAAACCGCTGAACTTACTAGGCCAGTTTCATAGCTAATTTGGCCACGTGCCACATGCGGGAGAGGAAGAGGAAAGGAAAGCTCAACGAATTACAATGACAATTACGAATAATGAGAGGGAACTGCAGAAAACTAATGAAGTGTCGTTGGAAAAGTCTTTTGTGCGCAAATTATTTCATATTTTTTTGCGAAGGAGGGCAAAAGGAAATAATAACTCTCAAATAGCATAATAAAAATAATCAGAAATAATTTGCATATTTATTTAACTTTCTGCGTGTTGTCAAGCTGATTTCGTGTCTGTGCTAAATGCAGAAGAGTTTGAGTTTGAGTTCTGTTGATCTGCTCGCGTTATTTATAAGCCATTTGTTTAGCCTGTCATGCGGCAGCTGTCATGTGCCATGTGCTTGCTGTATGTGGCATGTTGCCTGGGGCATGTGGCATGTGTCATGCGGTCTCAAATGCTTTGGCTCAGGAGAAGCAATAACAACACGTGATTTACATGCGCCTAAGCTGCAGGCGAACAGCTTTTCCCGCAGGTAATCCCAACTGCATTGCCACCCCTTCCCCCCCCCCCACTCGGATGCAGCTGTAGCCATGCTTCAAGTGCAGGGCAAAGCCTTAAAGCTGAATCAGCATTGTCCTGGCTAAAACTGCAGTCGCTTCGTTTTTATGACTTGCCACAAAAGTATCACAAAGGCAACACACGCAACTGCCACATGCAACGCAGCGCACTGGGAAGGTGAAGACAGGCATAAGTGGCATAGCCGACCTGCTAAATACGCTGCCGATAGAAGCTAATAAACTGCACAGAGGAAAATGCACAGAGGAAAGTCTGTTCAATAGTTAAATAGTATTTACTCTGGTATATACTGTCTCTTTGGTATTTTAAATAGCTACTAAAAATACTCATGAACTATATACCAAACTATACATGCACTGCCCCTGCCTGTGACGCCCAGCTGAATGTTAATATCTGGCTATAAATAAGTGCATTCAGCTGACGGCAAATGACAACACGCTCCACCATAATAAGCATATACTCTGGATCAGGCTGTGCTGTGGGGTATACTATAAAGAAGCTACTACTTACTGTCGACTGTTGCCCGGCAACCGAGACCGGCAATGAGTTTCAGCCATAAACAACTTAGCAAAGTGCCGACTGGCACTAGAATAATGCACGCAAATGATCCAAATGAAATTCCTTGGCTCGTAAATTTTAAATGAATTAGTTTTCATGACTTTCCCATAAGAGAGAGAGAGAGGGAGAAAAGGGAAGAGGGATAGCTGGATTGGCGCGAACTTAACTTAAGCGTTATAAGTTGTTTAAGTAGTGCATAAATTACGACTGGACGCGAAGGCAGGGTATGGGGAGGAGAAGCGGGTCTTGATAAATATTCATAATTAGTTCAAACACAAAATGAAATAAATTAATGAGGAACTATTAAAGGTCATTAGCTGTTTATCTATTTAACTATTTATGCATTTATATATTTTTCTAATCATCTCTCTATCTATTTGTCTATTTATCTATTCATCTATATATCTATTTACCTATTTATATATTTACTTTTTATCTATTTATCTGTTTTAGCTGTTCATCTATTTAACTTTTTATGGATTTATATATTTTTATAAGCATCTCTCTATCAATTTGTCTATTACTATTTAACTATTTTTATATTTATTTTGTATCTATTTATCGGTTTTTCCATTTATCTATTTATAAAACGAACCATCGACTTGGCTTTTCTTTCTTTATTAGCTAACTATACACTTGATAAGTGGGTTGTTATCACTGTGGGAAGAGAGCAGGTATTCCACGCTGCTCGACTCACACAAGCAACGCCTCTGAGCACTGTCAGCAGGCTGAAAGAACTCGTCACAAAGTTGTCAAACTGCTGCGATAGCGATAAGCGTCAATGATTGATATACGATATACGATTGTTGGGCCCAACTAAAGAGACACTGACAACGACATACAGTGGGGAAGTAAGTGCGGGGGTGGGGCGTGTAGGGGCTGTAGATGTAACCCATGGTGTTTCTGTAGTTCCGTCTGCGCAGTTCTGGGGGGCACTCCCTACGTCATCAGGGCTTATCGGCGTCCAATAGATACTATAGATAGATCGATGTATGGATACGTCATCATTCACACATCGAAAGCGTATTTGACGCATTATTTTCAACAAGGGCTTTACTCACTGCTTTCACTGCTGTCCGCAGCAGAAAATGGGAAAATCGGAAGAGAAAAATGTTCTCAAATTTGCAATTTAATGAGGGGAAACAAAGGGAGAGGGGAGACCAAAAAAGGGACGCACAAAAAAAAACGGCCTCGAAAATGCAAGTAAATCTTTTTTGTGGCAGCTTTTCGGCTGCTTCACTGACAGCTGCTTTTCACCAGTTTATTGCTTTACCACGCCCCCCCCACGCCCCACGCCCCTGTTGTGGGCGCACTACATAAATTACAACATCATTCATTTCCGTCATAAAATTGAAAAATGCTGTGCAAATTACGCGTAAATAAGAGAGAAAAAGGCGCCAAGAGAAAATCGAGAAAAACGAGAAAAACGCAATGAAAATGCGCGGCCGGAAAACTACACACACTATTTATGCATGAGTTTCCTCACACTGCCTCGCCGGTTTTTTATGGCTGGCGCAGAAATGTTTATGGCGACAGCACAACTCTATCTGCAGCTGCATCTGCGGGATGCCGGACACGCACACACACACACAAACATTTGCCGGCAGTTTTATTAAAAGTTTGTAGTTAAATTACAAATGATTTTTTAAGTATTTGAAATTGTTAGGGGTATTGCCCACTGATATTATGAATGCAGATGTATTTATGTATTTATTATTAATCGCAGAGGGAATATCTTAATATCTTTATCCTTAGTTTATAAGTCATATATATTGATATAATTCGACATATGTAAGTTATTAAAAGTTCTTAATATAAGTTGAAATGAGCGAGATTCAAATGATATACATTTGTGCATAGCAATTTACGGGAGCGGAGGTGGGCGTGGCGGCATTATAATATAAACTTAATATGCCTGCAATAATAAGAATTATTGTCACCAAATTTGACAGAGACCTAGACACATAAATACATATGTATACATTTAGATAGACGAGACAGAAGAAAGACAGACAGAAAGACAGCAGAGAGACAGACAGAAAGGCAGACAGAAAGGCAGACAGAAAGACAGACAGAAAGACAGACAAAAAGACAGACAGAAAGACAGACAGAAAGACAGACAGACAAAGAAAGACAGACACAAAGACACAGCAGACAGACAGGTCGATAGATAGACAGACAGACATACACACAGACAGATAGAGTGACACACAGGCAGACAGACATAGCTATATTGACTGCGCTGATGCTGCTCATCTAGAATACATATGGACATATATCTTTTATATCATATCATATTATCTTATATTTATAAGATCGGAGACGCCTGTTGATTAGCAAAAAGATATACAAGTATAGTAGTTATCAAAACTGGATACTATTGTAAACATTTGAATAAGTTCTTCTTGAAAACATTCCATTAAACTTAATCTTATAAACAGCATTCTATATTATTCCATTAAAGAATTTATAATGCAAGTTTTAGCTTGTAAGTTTTTCATAATATAGAATATTAATATTTTGACTTTAATTGATAAAGCTAGTCAAAAGTTGTATAAAAAAAGTAGTATAAAAATTGTGAAAAATATCGAAGAAATACCCTTAATTTAGGTGTTTATTTTGTCCATAGGGTGCCCCCTTACAACATTTTCAGAATTTTTCTTAATTTAGAATATTAATATTTTGACTTTACTTTATAAAGTCAGTCAAAAGTAGTATAAAAAGTCCTCCAAAAAGTGTTTGCAATGAAAATTGTGGAAAATATCGAAGAAATACTTTTTTTATTTAGTTTACAAGCTTCCGAACTCCTCGGATGTCGTTTAGAATTCCCTTGACCTCATGCAAGACAAACCAATTGGCCAATTTGCTTGGGCCATAATTGTTATTTGTGGTTTGTTGTTTGCATTGACAAGATCCGATGGGTTCTGCCTGTAGATTACGCATTGGGTAAGTGTGGTATAATGTAGGCACAACAACACTCATATGCTGAAAGATTTGTGAATGCATATTTGCATAACTGCCTACACACATGCATATGCAATTACCACACGCACACACGCACACAGACAGGCTCTTTCTCGGGCAAGCAAATGTGCTGATATCTAAATAATTTGTGGCCTGCTGACACAGTCGCCATAAGCCCTCATAAATGAGCCACCCCCCCTCCCGCCGCCTGCTCTATCCATTTCAAAGGTCAACCAGAGCAAATGGCCAAACAATGACTCCCTCTCTTCGCATCCCTGCTGCTGCTGGCTTCCCCCTGGCAGCACGCAAAAACCAAAAACCAATTCGAGAGGCCTGAAAATTGATGCTCGATTGTTGTGCGCTCGGACTTCAAGTCCAAAACTGAACAGAACCAGAGAATCGGATCAACACTCACCCATATAGTCGCATTGCAACGGCTCCGGTGGCTTCTCGTGCAGCTGACGGAGCCAGTGCATCAGCGTGGCCAACTTGCTGCGCCCGGTATTGATTCTCTCGCAGTTCAGCACACTCGGCTCGAACTCGAAGCTCACATCCAATGCCCGCTGCATGGCGTTGCAAAGCATTCCTTTCCTCTTTTAATATCGTTCTGTTATCTAGTATTTTTTTTATTGTGTTTGGTATTTCTCGAGCGATATTGCACTTTTTAAATAGCAGCACTTATTTAATTGAAGCAGTACTGCGCGTCGGCTCAGCGTTGGGCAGACTGGCCTGGACTCTGTTTGACTCTGCCTGCAGCTGTGTCGATAAAGTTCCACCTCGTGTCTATCGTAAATTTGGCTTTAAATCAGCAAATTGTCAGATAGCCCACAACGCCAGACGATGCCCGGAACGCCTCCCATGTCAATCAAAACTGGCATTGGGTATTTTTTTTCGACAGCTTTTCAATTACTCACGGCCCCAAAAACAAATCGAAACTCGGCCTGTGGGCTGAGTGGGAGTGTGTAAAGGGCAGGGGGGGAGGGTTGAAAACTGTGCAAAGAAGGAATCACAAATTTCACATAAACATAAAAAATCCCCAGCTAATTTTTGCTGTCATTATTCATTCGCCGGGCTCTGCGAAAGAGGCGTCCATTGTAAAACTTAATGGTGATAAATCAGGCAAATAATTCAAGCCAGAAAACCCCAACCCCCCTTCAACTCCGTATATATGGTATGTATATATAGATGCGATATACTACGATGCCTATATAGAAGTTGTCGTTGGCATCACAAAAGTTTCGCTTTCATCATGAAGAGAATGCAAATATCATAAATTAATGCAGATTTTTGAGAACGGGGGGGCAGCTGTCAATGATAATGCCACTTTATATGTTCGGCATTGTGATACCCTGTACTTGTGGGAGCGGGTATATAAGTTATAAGCTGCTGTGACGGACGTAAACATTTGCCAAAGTATCATTGTCATTTCATAGGGTATTCCAAGTTAGTTAGTTGCCTAATTTCATGGTTTATTTGTAATGCAATTGGTCAGCTAAATTATTGTGGTCATTTCCAATTGTCCGGTAATTAGAAAGACTTTCTATTATTTAAGTGAAGTCTGCAATTCATTTGACTAACAAATTTCTCACTCGATTTACATTTCCGCTTCCGTTTCTGCGGCTCCTAATCGCATTTGAGTGGTCCATTTTGCGGGTTGTCAAACCTCAACAACAATTTCATGAAATGGAGAAACTGCCATATGTGAACAAAAAATAATTTGATGTGCAAAAATTGGTTTTGAATTCAGCTTGAATGAATGCAATGGAATCGAAACTGTCTTTTATTTACAGTTTGATGCATTGTAACTTTGCTTAACGTAGGATCTTTTTATATTATTTAATGAATTGGTTTGTATCGAATAAACAAGGTCTATCTTTATTATTAAAGGATTCATAATTCATTCATATAATTTAAATAATATTTGCCTTTTGCGTCGGAACCCTGCACTTATCCAACTCTTCTTATCATGATTTCTCTCTATCTGTGCTCTTCTTTATATTACTTTTGTTCTCATACTTTCCTTTCCTTTATCTTTATGTGCAAATCTTATTTTTAAGCAGTTATTTAACGTCTTTCTTTCTCCATCTCTTTGTCATCTTTGACTTTTTTAATCTTTATTCTCTCCCTCATTCAGTCACTTTCTTTCTCTTTAGCCTTTGGCGCCTGTTCTATATTTAAGTATGTTCTAATTGTGCTCTATCAGCAGTTATCACATGTCAGGGTGCCCCAACCCCAAGTGAAGTAAACGATAAACGTGATGACTTCGCACTTTCACGCACAATCGACTAATCAAATGAATTCTATTTGGACAGTGGCAATGAAGGGGAGGCAGTTGTGCAGTAGACACACTTCTGTGTATGTGTGTGTGTGTGTGTGTGGCAGATGTTCCACATGACGTGCCTGACAGGCTGCAGCAAAGTTCTGCAATTGCAATTTCTTCTTTGCGACTTGACTAAAGAAACGTCTAATTAAATATTAATTATTAAACGGACTGGCAACAACAACAACAACGACAACAGGCTGCTGCTGCTATATTACGCTAGTGCCGCAGGGGCAGTGAAGTGTGGATGGTAGGGGAGATGGGGAGGGGAAAGAGGAGGCAAGCCGGCATATAGACTTCATTTCTTCTCTGGCTTGGCCTCAACATCTTTGGAATTTCATTTTATTTGCGCAAACCTCGCCGTGCACCCGTTCCACTGACCCTTCACTTGCCACCCCTCCCCCCACCGACTCTGGCATACGTAGTAAAAAAATAATGCCGCGGTCTGCGAATAAGCAGGAGGCATGCAACATAAAAAGACGTAGGCGTGGCAAGTTGGCGAGTGCAAGCACATAAATACGTGACATATGAGGACGTAAAGGGAGAGACATGCAAGCAAAGCCAGTGCGAGAAAGAGAGAGGGAGAGAGAGGGAGAGAAGAGAGAGAGAGAGAAGTCTCTGTTAACAATGACATTAGTGGAACGTTTTGAGTATGCATTAAATATTTTTATTGTTCGACTTTCGCATACGCACAATGAGAATTGCATCATATTTTCAACATTTTAATGGCATTTTTCCTTTTCCCCCCATAAATAAAACGGTCGGGGCCAACATGGCTTAGATAAAAAGCGGATTCTACAGGCCTATTAAAATTTCTTAATAGAATATTCAATGAGTGTAGCAGGCAGAATAATGGCAAAGTTATTATAACAATTTTATTTAATTAGTTGTTAAAGAATACAAGGGAAATGTTCTAGAAAGCTGACGGGAACAAAACTGAATTGCAGCTGAATCCATTAGTAAACAGTAAATACCTTATAAATATCATATCTCTCTCTCCCTTACACTTCTCCTTTGCCTGCCCTTAGTACGTGACTTTGGTTGCGTATATAAAGTTTGTTTGCACTTGCTGCTGCAGTTCCGCTATGTCACTACATTCGTAAACGTTTTGTTAGCCAGGCAAAACTTCAATGACAAGCTATGCCAAGCCTTCACTCTCTCTGGAAAGGGTATGCAGTTCTTTATACGTTTAATAAACTGCTCTGGCGGCGCATACATGCCCAGCTTCATTCAGCTGTCAGATGAAAGACTTAAACTGATTTATCTTTCTTACTTGAGAAGCGCAGCGCAGAAGGCACCACAAGGAAGCCGCAACACGGACATGACATAATAACAAAGATGCAAGGCTGGAGATTAGTTCAAAGCAAATGCCAAACAACTGGCGCATCGGCTGATTTTGTCGACTGCAGTCGGCCCTTGGCAGCAACCTCACAGCTCTCCTCCCTCTCCCTATATCTCTCTCACCCTCTCTCTCTTTGTGTTTGCCCCTGGGCCTGCCAATTGGCTGACAACTCCACTGCGAACTGAGTTTGATTATCTTTGGCAGCGCATCAAATCAATTGCCTGACCCTCGGCGCAGAGAGCAGCCAACAGAGTGTCAGAGTTCAAGGCCAAGTTGAGGTCCCGCCTGAATTATTAATTGTTGGCAACTTTGCCAAGCTGTAAAAGCCAACAGAAAAACACCTGCAGCTTCAATTGCCATGTCTGCGCGGCCATAAATTGTGATAAATGAAGTGACCCGTCATGTTGTCGGGCTACTTATCAATGTTACCCCCCCTCAAGACGGCAAAAGGCAACGGCAACACCCGCACAATAATTTACACATTTGGCACACGGCCAGCGCTGGTTAGAGATAAAAGACAAACAGAAAGTCAACAAGAACAACAAGACACGTAGATTTCGGACTGTTGCTCTGCTCTCTGGGCATTTGCAGCTACAGTCAAGAGTGCTATGGGTATTTCCTTAACAATTGCTAGGCTCAGGACAACTTATACCAAGATGTTGCATTTGCAACAACTGATAAGACGATCGCACAAGGGAGAAAGCAAAGGCACAAGCAACCAGTGTTGGGCAATTACTAATAACTAAATAATGTTTATTGTCTGACTCGAACAAGCAATTTGTCGATGAACACAGTTCCAGTCATATCTATTGTCATTAAATTATACTCAAAAACACTTGTATTTTTAATTGTATTTTATTACAAGAAGATAAACTAAGACTAACTAACTAAGGACAAAGGTTTTCTACTTCTGCATATCTTGTTATACCCGGTACTCATAGGGTAAGAAGAGTAATTAAAGCCACCAATCAGTTACAAGCGAAAGGAGGTGTATTCGACCCCACAAAGTCTATATAGTATATTCTATATCTTATCTAATATGAACGGTCGAGTTGATATAACCATATTCGTCTGTATGTTTAAGCATGTGCATGATAACTTAGCTTATTTCATGAAGAAACCCTTATATCGGACAATTGTTTCCATGGTAGGTATATATTATAGTCTACTGATGTTGCTGAAAGTTTGACAACATATTATATATACAGAAAATTACCAAAATTGGTTGGGATATGTTTGAAAATTATAAAAAAAATCAATAGATTGTACTGTAGAAGAAGCAACAGGATATAGAATGGTCCGATCCGGCGCGTATCGATTATTTACAGTGTATATAGCAAAAGGAAGTATGTCTGCAAAGTGAGAGACTAGTTAGCCCTGCAACAGACAGACACACAGACAATAGACGGACAAGGCTGCCCCGTAGATTCAGATGCAGAATATATATACACAAAATGAATATAATACCAGCAAGACTATATATATGTAAATTATATAAATGCTGAGCCATATACTCGTCAAATAAGTTGGAGTCAAGTAAATCAATATTGCAATCTTCTGTGTACCTTAAAGGTCCCGTTGAGGCCTTTAGAACTCTTCCATGAGTTGAAAGAGGATATGCAGCACCTTGATTGTGGCATTCACAGTCACATTCACATTCGCATTCAGATTTGCTAGCTATGCCCGCCGCATACGCAATTTCATTGTTTTCTTTCATGCATATGCAACAGCATCAAACGCCGCATAACTTATACGCCGCGTTGAACGTTGCACGTTGCCAGCCAAGCTGAGCTGAGCTGAGCTGCTGCCCCCTTTTATTGAGTTTTTTTTTGAAGCGTGCGCTGTATAAATATTAATTAACAAGCAGCTGGGTGGGAATCTGCTCGTCTACATCGATCAGTGGGTCAAAATGGCGGCTCGAGCGGTGCTTGGCCCAGTCTTAAGTAGCTTTTTGTGGGTCACTTGCAGCATAATGATGAGAAAGCCTCCACTCCCCTTCCCACCCTCCTCTCACCACTCTTTCAGCTCTTGTCTCCTGCCTCCTGGCGGCAGCGGCTTTCTGGCCACACGTCGCTGGGACTATAAATTTTAAATGATGTTGCAATGCCGTCGGCGGGTTTATGTGCGCTGTGGCAGGCGCTGTTTTATTATTTGCAGGCTAAACAGACGTGGCAAAATAAGTTGGTTAAATATGAAAGATGACAGAGTTGCCATCAACTGTGCAGATGCCAAGAAGACTCTATAGAGAAGCTGCTGTAGATCGCCAAGATATTGCTAACGACTTTTACTCTTCTCTCTCCTCTCTGTGCGTCTCACTTTGCTCTCTCTCTCTGTGTGTCTTGGACTAGAAATTGATTTGCAATTTGTGTGTTTTGCATTGACAATGAAATGGCAATCAAAGTCACGTGTTGGCAGTGCCAGCTGCTAAATTCGCATGTAAATTGCCACTTGCGAAGAGCAGACAGAGCAAAATAAATACAGATACGGATACAGGCTACAGATACAGTGGCTACAGTGGCAAAGAAGGCGGCCCGTAATCATCAAACAGCACACGAAACATGTCAAGGCAAGCAGAAAGAAGAAATAAATGGGGAAAGTACAACAGAAAGAAATAAAACAATATCTGTAGAGAATATCTCAATGATTGCCAGGCACAAATGCAAATGCAAAAGGCAGAAGCAAAAGGCAAAGGCCCTTTATCCGACACACAATTGCATGCCAAAAATACCAAAAATATCTGACAGGTAAGCCCACTATCCCGTGCCCACCTACCCGCCCCCTCCTGACCGCCTGCTTGGCTTGCTAATTAGCTTGCACTCACCTTTGCTGGGTCCATTGGCTGTCTGCAGCGAGGACATAGGGATGGCCAGACAATTGCGCGCCGCCACTGGCAGATCCAGATCCTGTGGCGGCTCAGAGCGCGGACACGGCGTATACGCAATCTTGCTGCCACGTCCCGGCGTCGGGCTGACGCGTGCATGGCGACCAGCGCCGCCAGTAGCAACCAAGCGCTCACTGGCCATAGCTGTGCCTGAGAGACGGAGCCGGAGCTAGCCTAGGCCAGATGCTGGGCCGGCTTATGCCAACGGTGCCTGCATGCGCGGCCTGCACAGGAATTCCACAGAGCCGCTGCCAATAAAGCCAACAGCATGCGGAAGCTCCGACCGCGAGCGAGGCTAAGGATTCACGCGACAAGGACACGCGGCAAACGTTCGTTCGTTCGTTCGTTCTTTCTGCGTCGTTCGTGCGTCCTGCAACCGACTGCTCCGCGCTGCACTTCACTTCACTTCATCTCCACAGCGGCAACAAGGATACCCACAACAACAAGATGGACAACAACAACAACAACAACAACAACAACTAGCAGTGCCAAGCACGAGGCGACACCAGACAGTCAGTGCAACGCGCAGCGCAACTTTCCCACACAAAATCCTGGCAACAACTGAGCAGAGGCGCCAGCAGACGACGCAGACGACGAAGGCAGCTTCTCGGCAGAGCCCGAAGACTGACGACAGCGCTCCGAGCGACGCAGCAGAGCAAAACAAAACAAAACCAACAGCAAGAGGCAAAAAACGAAGCATCCGCCTCGAGTGCTGCATGGCGCGGGTTGCACTGCCTTGCGAGCTTTCGCGTTGTTTGCTTTGCCTCCCAGCTTTTTTCATTCACAAAAAAATGCAGCAGCGTGGCCAGATAGTTGGCAGAAACGAATGGAAGTGGAACAGCTGTGCAGAGCTTTGTCAACAAAGCTTTTCAAACTGAAGCAAGTACAACAAAATAGAAAACTTTTTACTCTTACACTCTTTGACTAAGAAGGTACATTGACTTTGTGCAAGTGTATGTAAAAGGCGGGGTGCAAGTCTGTTTGTTTAAATCTCTGAGATGAGAACTTTTACATGCAGATCAAGTTAAAATAAGAAACCGAAGTACAAGCCTGCTTTTATTGCTAGAATGTTCATATTTGGTAAGTACAGTAACCAACATGGTCCAATTGATGTCTGAAAGTTTGCTTACGAACGTATAATTAACATAGAAGTTATTTAAGAAACAATTTAAGGGGCGTACTGACCAAAGGTGCCGCCAGCAAGTATGCAACACAAAATTCAAAAAGTATATAATTTGAATATAGTAGTAGTAGAAGGTGTACACCAGTCGAGTACGTTTGACTAAAGCTTTCGGTCTTGTTTAAGCAAGCGTAAAACGACCAAAGAGCGGAGCACAACAAAGAAAGAAAGCTTTTTCTAGTTCTCAAGCCTTCTTGGTGCATTTGAAAGCTTTGCTTCCCTCTACTTCCACCCATAGATGGCGCCAGCACACAAAAATAAAACTAATTTTATCCACATTTGTTTGTATATTCTGTGTTTGTCTTTATTGATTTTTCTTTTTGCCTGTTAGATAGAATAGAATTGTTATTAAAATTTCTGTTGGTTTTCTTTGCATTGTATTTGTTTCTTTTCTTTGCCATTTCATCCCCGTCTCTTTGATTTCGGGAGGGGTCTATTGCTGAATTTGATTTGGTTTCTTCTTCGACACTGACTGACTTCAATAAATCGATCCGCCTAGTTCCAAATAGAGCTCTGTTCTATGCTGGGGAAATTCATAAATAACTACAAGGAGGTACTCCTTATACTTTTAGACTTGTCGTTTACAGCGCTTAGAAGTTAAAGTTTACATAAGTTCAGTTGTTCGGTTGCTTTTGATTACTCTGTGTGTATGTGTGTTAATGACGTATAAGTAAAGCTTTAGAATGTTTGTATGATATAATATATACTATGTATGTATGTATCATGTGATCATATATAATATACTATATATTATATTTTTACGTCCCCACCTTTCTTCTCTTTTTATTCTCGAGTTGCTTTCTCGTAGTTTCTCTTAAAATTCAATGTCGCTTTTCTTTCCGTTTGAAGAAAATTCAAACAATTTTGCAGTCCACAAAATGTTGCAAAAACCCAGAAATATTTCTCTGTGTACTTGTGATTTGTTGTGTGTGCGTATCAGTGTTGCCAGCTCAGCTTTTTTTACAACAAATCTAGCTTTTTTCAGAAACTAACACAGGAATGGCGAGGCAAAAACATACAAAAATGTTGCATACTTTTAGGATCTCACTTATCTTAAGTCAATATAACTTTTAATTCTAAATGATATTACTAATTAACTAAGAGTTTTACATGCAAAAATCAAGGTTTAACAAGGAAAGTTCATATTTTTTAAATTTTATTTTAAAAATATCTATGTAATATTGATATTAACTCATATGATAAACATGAAATACAACCTTTACGGTTAATTCAGATACAAAAAGGTTGATCTAACTTTTTTAAACAAAACTTGATATCTGCCAGCATCGATATATATATTATATACAATCATATTCATTAATTTATTGATTTAATTCCAATTATCATTTACAAATCTTTAAAATCGGCGAAACAGAAACGAAAGTCAACCGGAACAATCGCATGTATTTTATATAAGTGTGTATATAGTAACTATAGGTATATGTTTGTTCAAGGCCTACAATTGCTTTTCCATTCAAATTACTTTTCGATAAATACCTGTCTAACATCAAGAAGTTCTATAAAACTAAGCACAACATCAATATCTTTATCCTTTGGTATATGTATGTTTCATATAGTTCCGTTATCTGCTTGTTACTTTATCGATTAACTTAGACAATTGTTCAAGTGCGATTCTTCTATGTACAACAATCGAAAAATACATCAACTATGACAAGCAAATGCGAAAGTTTTTAGAATCCATTAAAAGTTCTTGATATTATTTCCTTTAGGTGCAACTACTTCAACTTGACTGGGATTACATATTATAAACATATACTTCATTATATGTAGGTACATACGGTTAGCAAATATGCGTTTGGTATGTTAATATTAAAAATAGCTAGCTTATGCGATTAGTTCAACCATGAAATCATTCGTTATAGGTGGACTTTTGTTATGGTTCAATACATCAGATGTATAACTTGATAAATTCATAGACACGGTGCAGGCGGTGTGGTTCCTCATGTCTTACTCTGGATAGCCGGAACTGGATAACTGAGATTATCTGGACTCTAGGCTATCCAAGGATGTTACTTGACTTTCGGAGCTCGTCGGCCAGTTTGTGTAAGAATTAGAAGGCCGAATCTATATAAAATTGTGTCTGTAAAATGCAGAATTTGTAGCCAATCCCAAAAATAATAATACCAGAAGAAATTAAATAAAGAAGCTAGCCTTGCAGAGGATGATATAATCAAGCGATATTGGTTTTGGGGAACAAACTCTCCAATTGATGAAGTTTCATTCAAAGCTGAGTTCGCATAGTTAGGGGAACTCTTTATATCAATTCCACTTTATCTTTCTCTCTCTCTTTCTTTAGCTCTGCAAGGTTATGGAAATGTAAAATAAATCATAGACCAAAAGAAAACGACAATTTTGTTTGTTTGTTTCGAGGTTTTTAAAATGTTTGTGTATTTTTTTTAAAGAAATTTTCTTGTTTTTTGTTGTTGTTGTATGTTCCTGTTCTTTAGCTGTCTGTTGTTCTTGTTGTTTATCATTCTTTTACAATATAATATATATATATCTATATAAATGTATATATGTTATATGCAATTCGACCATAAAACACACACATAGGTCTTGTAGGAGATTCTATGCATGCTATGCTATACGCCGGCAAATAGTGTAATATAGTTTATCTTTTTAGGTTTTGCTCAAATTTTCAACACTTTGCAAATAAGATTATAAATATTTAACACAATTTGTTATTCTTTTGGATCTGTGGATGCTGAATTTTGTTTTTGTTCTATGGTATCATTTCATATTCTATTTTACTTGCATTTCTTTTATGCTCATGTTTTGTTAGGCAAATCAGGCGATTATTCAATTGTTCAATTATTCAATTGGCCGAAGCTCGAAGCTTTCCCTTTCCGGACAACTTCCTGTAGTTATTTTGTTCGATTTTGTTGTTAACCTTTTTGCGATTTGCAATGGAAATGCGTCACGCCAAACGCTGACGCGACAGAAGATCGCCAGAGTTGCGCTATTAGGTTCAAAGTATAGATTCTTCTTCATGTTAATTTTTCTTGACAATATCGCACAATAAACATTAGCCACAGAAGAATTCTGGCTTTAGATTTTTTCTCTCGTTTCTTTTTTTGTTTTGTTTTTAAAGTTAGAAAAATTCGTGTGTTTTTTGTTGTTGTTTTTCAGTTGTTAATTAAAGTTAAATTTAAGTTAAGACTTTGGTTTCAGAGACCGCATACACATAGCTTTGCAGTTGTTTTTAAATCTGGTTTTTTTAAAACTTGCTCAAATTTTGCTACAAAATGTTTTTCAGTTTTTTTAATATATTTTTTCATTTTTTGGTTTTGTTTAAAAAAAGTTATAGAAAAGTTGATTTCATTTTAGCGCATGGTGTTTCTTTTTCCTTTATATTTTAGCTTTGTTGTTGCCCGGGCACATTCCCAAAGATCAAGCGAACAAAAGTAATATGTATATATGTAAGAGTATATAACCATTACAGTGTATATAGTATATATATATATCCACCCAAACTTACAAACAATATAATAGTAGTATTATGCTTTATATATATATATAGTATATTATACTCACAGTTGACTTATGCAGTGGAGAAGAGTGAAACAAAGACAAGTGGCAAGTGGATTGGAATGCAGAGTTGGGTGTGGTGTGCTGTGGTGTGGTGAGTGGAGTGGTGAATTACGCCTTGGTGTGGTGGTGTATACGGATAGTTAAAAGACGTTAGCCGAGAGAGAGAAACAAGCAGAGAAAGGAAACGGGAAAACTTTTTCGATATCAAACCAAATGAAGAACGCAAGAAATACAGTTCTGGGTGGCGTCGGGTAGCACTTGAGAGCACGGAAAGTGTAGCGGAGAGAAGGTGCGCATGCGTGTTTTAGGGGGGCTGAACGGGCTTGGATTGTTGCCCATAAGAAGCTGACTTAAGTTAAACCATATACATACAGACATCATTGCACACACATACGCAGCAGTGTGTGTGTGTGTGTGTGTATGTTAGTGTGTGTGCTTTTAACTTTGCTTATACATTTGCATTTGCTTTCTTAATATTTACGACAATTGTGTCTTGCTTATTCATTTCTTTTGCCTAGTTTCTTGTTCATAATAATGTAATTCATTAGAAATATACAATATTTATATATATATATGTGTATATTATTATTAATTTATGCTGCTGCTGTTGTTGCTGCTGCTGCTACTTCTTCTCCTTGTTCGTCTTCCTAGAGTTGTCTTCTTCGGCATCCTTTTCGTTTTTCTTTTTATTATGTGTGTGTTTGATGAAATCCTCCTCTTCCTCGTCCTCTGCTTCGCTTCGTCTTCTCGTCTCTGCCTCGCATATAAATATTTAATTTGTATATTCATTATAATAAAATTATATTAATTTTAGCTTCTCCCATTCTTCATATATATTTATATATTTGTATATTTACTGGGTAGTTAATAGTTTAACTTTGCTTTGCTTTTGCTTTTGCTGCCACTTAAGAACTAGAGAAATGTGTAGGTTTCGCTTGCTGGATCTGGTATATATATGTATATATATACCATGAATTTGCTACAAATTAAGCTAACGCTGCCAAAAGCTCATTCCCTCCTTCTCCTTCTGCTTTCTCTTCCTCAGCCTTCCTTACGCAGCGCGCGCCAAGCCCGACTCAGCAGGCCATCCCGATACAATGCTATTTATATGTATAGTATATATAGTATCTGTACCATATGACATGCCATATCTTCCATGCGAATGGAGAGAGAGCGTATATATCTATATATACTACATATGCATGTAGTTTGTCGCGTTTCAGTTGAATTTCATATCGAAAATGTATTTGTTGTTGGTTTTGTTCTTGTTTTTTGTTTTTGTTTTTTTTTTATAATCTTTATTTACTTTTTTTGTTGTTGTTTGTTTCTTTATATTTATTAATTTTAAATTTAAATATAATTTAATAAGAAGAATTTGTTGTTGTTTGATTTTACATTATTTATAATATATATATGTTGTATTTATAATATATTTTATTTCTGCTTCTTGTGTGTAGGTGTGGTGTGTGTGTGTCAGTGTGTAGGTGTAGGTGTAAGTGTGAATAGTGTACGTGTGAGTGTGTGTCTGTGTGTGTATGGAGCTGTGGTTCTTGTTGTTGTTGCTGTTGGTGTTTGACTGTGTCTATATAAACTTTGCCAGAATTTCTCGCTTTACGTTTCTCGTTTTTCTTTTTTCGCTTTGCAAAAATTACAAATGTTTTGTTGTTTTTATTTTATTTCTCATGTTTTTTTCGCCTTTATTTTTGCAACGATTCGACAAATGTTGTTTATATACTTGAAAACAATTTAGTTTAACAAACGCTCCCGTCGCCAGATGGCGTGCTGCCGCTACCTCCGCCTACTGCCGGCCCATAGAGGGCGCTGCTGCTGCTCTGCTGCGCTGTGCGTTTGCCACAAAAGTTCTGCTTGTTGTTGTTATTGTTCTTGTTATTGTTGTTGTTTTTGTGTTATGCTGTGTATGCGCGTATGTGTGTGTGAGTGTGTGTGTGTGTTTGCCTGTATTTAAGTGTAATAGTTTAATTTTTACTTATAACATGCTTTTCTTGTTGTTGTTGTTGTTTAAACGGTGACTTCTTTAAGTTTGCTGTTTTGTTGTTGTTGTTGTTCTTGTTGTTGTTGCATTCTCTTTGCATTAAAATTAAGTGTGTGTTTCTTTGTATTGTATTTGTTTTTGTTTTTTCATAATTTTCATTAAATCTTTTCTGGGTTTTTCTCATTTTTTGCTTTGTTTAAATTTTCTTTCTTGCTTTTTTTTTGCTTATCTCATTTGACGCTTCTTCTTGACTTTCGATTTAAGTGTAATTTTCTTTTGTTTTAAAGTTTCTTAAATTGTTCTCTTTTCTTGTTTTATAATTTTCTTGTTGTTGTTGTTGTTTTTGCTTAACTCTTTGTCGTTTGTTTTTGTTATTTGTTTTGTTTTTTTGTTGTTTTTTTTTTTTAAGATCTTTTACTGGGGTCCATAGCAACAGCGTGGCGCGATGTCATTGCGCACAGCTACAGTCTTCGTCAACATCTTAAAAAAATAGAAAGGCTTAAAAAGAAATAATTTAACGCTTCACTTCGATGTCATCATAGTCACGAATTCTGCAAAGAGAGAGTAAGAGAAGAATAATGTGATTAGTGCTTTGATAAAGATAAGCAACGATAAGAATGAAAGTCGATAAGAAAGTGGAGGTAGAGAGCTAAAGAATTCACTTCGTTGCATTCATCAACTTGTTCATTAGAAACTTAAATTGGAATTGACTGGAATATATCAAACAATAAGCTAAGGAATGATTATTTTTTTATTCATTGGCATTTTCATTGGAAATTACATTAGTCAATAGCTAAGAACTATTGTCTTCATTGGCATTTTCATTGGAAATTCAATTGGTTAATAAGCAAAAGATTTCATGCTGTTCTCTTCATTGGCATTTTCATTAGAAATTGCATTAATCACTTTAAAATGTATTGAAGAATTGCAAAGTAAGATTAACTATTCCATTCATTAACATGTTCATTACGAATTTCATTAGAATCGATTTATAATTGCTAATGCATTATAGAAGAAGTTTAAAATGTATTGAAGAATTGCCAAAATAAATGCAAACAATGCCAACACACTGCGGGCTCATTAGCTAGCTCATTGATTCATCATTAATTACTGCATTAATTACTAGAATTCTCAGTGAAATTCACACAAATCTCTGTAAACTAATCAAATAAGATGAATGCGCCAAGTCGCACGATCTGAGACGAACGTCCGCCGCGATGAGAAACTACGCGAAAAGAGCCCGCACAGCAAGAGACCAAAGAAAAATCCGAGGAAAATTTATTAAGTGCGCTGCCAGACGCGCCAGTTTATCAGTAGAACATGTACAAAATTAATAGGTGGGAAGAGGCGGGCGCACACCAAGCAAAGAACGCATATATTCGAATGAACGAACTTTGAATACGCTACGCGCGAGACAGAGAAAGACAGAGAGAACATAGTGAGATACTTAATACAGTCGTAGTTATATAGAGTAATGAATCTTTGAGGAGAATCGATTTCTTTCCAGGAATCTGCACATCCCCATTTGGGTTTCATAACTAGTGAGTGAAGAAGGTGGGCAACACAAGGGGAGAGCTCACTGTCCGTGTTGGCAATATTCACTCGCCGAAAATGCTTCCTCAATGTATTCGGGACGTTCGTGTCACCGATTTATCAGGTGTTTGCATGCAGCTACCAAAAATAGACACATGACACCCTAACCCCACCACTCTCTCTCCCCTCTTTCTTTCATTCTATCTCTCTCACTTGTTCTCTCTCCCATTCCTCCTCTTTCGATCCAATCCCATGCAACTGCATTGGTTTTTCTTGTTCTTTGCATGTTTTTCTTCCTCACTTGTTTGTTTTTCTTTGCTTTTTTTTTTGTCATTTGCAGTTGGCGCGCATTTTTTACATTTTTGTAGCATGTGAATAACGGTTTTAGCTTGTGGGCGAGCAATACGTAAAGGGGGAAGCAGAAGACACGTCACATGGCACCTGATCGACAGTGTTAAGTGGCATGAAGAGGAGGAGGCGGACTGACACTTGGGGGCATGTTACCCTTCATTTCATTTAAGTAGCCGCTCTCCCTCGCCACTCTGCTTCCTCCCAGGCCATGAATGAATGATATAAGAACTCTCGATTGAGATCATCTTTAAAAGTGCGATAAATAATTCATAACAAACGATTACGGAAAACTACCCAGCAAGAGTTGTTCTTTATTTTATCTGTTTTTCTTTTGTTTTCTCCTTGAAAATAATGTACGTTTTCTTGTTTTCTTTTCGAAGCTCACTTTATGTACTGTTTAAGGAGTTTATAAATCGATATACAGGTTTCTTGTGGATGCTATCTGCAGAAATATGTCTATCAAACTGTTTAGCAATCCTTTTATTTACCTGCTCGAATTGATTTCATAACTTTTCCATGCCCAACTCATTTGTTTGTCGTTCGGCCTCGCCCATATTCCATACTCCGCGCCTACCTCGTCAATGGCACCTTTAATACAAAGTTTTCGCTTAAAAGTCAAACGTTATTTCGTCCAGAAACGCAACACTCTCTTTCTCTCAAAGTTCAGGGGGCACGCCTTTGACTAGGACCATCCTTAGTATTGAGCTTTACAATATACGTGTATATCCCTTTCGCGTCGAGGC
Organism: Zaprionus nigranus; assembly: GCA_018903425.1. NCBI lineage: Eukaryota > Metazoa > Arthropoda > Insecta > Diptera > Drosophilidae > Zaprionus > Zaprionus nigranus. The sequence continues at coordinate 87,693 of JAEIGD010000062.1, read as the reverse complement.
CAATATGCAAATTGCTTACCGTCTTAACTGACTTTGGGCTGGGCCTTGACATTTTCGTCTTTGACTTTTTCTCCATTTCTACGTTTTCTGATCAAATTTCTTAATGGATCCAGCGATTCTACCCGTGCACTAAGTCGCACTCAGAGTTGGGTTAAATTAAAAATCATGGAGAGAACATTTCTACGCAGATAATACTGCTTTGGGTAAATTTTCATTGAATTTCCAAATTGCTTTTCCCACGCACTTTACGTTGTTTTGGGGTTTTGCGGCTCTGCTGTTTATCTTTCCTTGTTTTGTTTACATTCGCCAGCTCAGTTAGCTCTAGCTAGGTGTGCTAGGTGTGTGTGCGTGTATGTGCGTGTGTGCTAGGTGTATGTGTATTTCATTCTCTTTTCTCTTGCGTTTTGCCTCGCATGCGATTTCGTGCCGCGCTTCTTTGCTAATGTTGAATTTGTTTTCCTTTTTGTATTTTGCTTAACATTTTTTTTGATTTTCGACTCGCGTTTCTCTCGCATTTTTACCCCTTCTCTCTGCTCCCCCCCCCTTCCCTCTCTTCCCTTCTCTGGCTGCTCTTTGTTTTAATTCTTCTCCCTGCTCTTTTTGCTTATTCTGACAACATTTTTATATTTGGCAAGTGTCCAAAGTAAGTCTCATATATCTATATAGTCGTCGTCGGGTCCGGCCCATTGTTTGCGATATATAATTTTCACATTCCGCACCCGCAGCTCCTCCCTCATCAACGGATTGGACCTGGCCTGGCCTGGCCGGTTCCCGGTCGCGTTACCAACGAGCGACAAGACAACAATAAAGACTTTGCTTAATTGGCAATAAGCAAATGGCAACAACTCGCATTTATTTATGTTATGCTCATTTCCCCACACACACACACACAGGCACACAGCAGGCAAATGAGTGTGTGTGTGTGTGTGGTGTCGGGTTGTCGGTCAATGTTCAAACAATTCGCCAAATTGCCTGTTGCCAGTAATTGTTCAACGCTTTCTCTCTCTCTCTCTGTACTTCTCTCTTCCACTCGCCCTCTCCTTCTCTCGCTCTCTCTGTCTCTCTACACGTTATTCTCCACACATTTCTTTTGTTTTTCAGCTTATTGCACAATATTTATATTTGATTTTAATTGTTTTTGTCTCTGCTTGGCCTGTTGTGCAGTTTAACATTTATGTTTCTCGCCATAAAACATTTCACTTTGCGCCTTTTGTGCACAGCTGAACAGATGAACAGAAGAATTGGCAGAGGCGCGGAAGAAAGCACGAAGGGGGGGCTGACAAAAATCATGAATTGTTTGCATGATTGTGTTATGAGAATCGTTAGAAAAGAAGAAGACAACGTTTTCTGACAAATCTATCATGAATACTCCGTTAGTTTCAAGTGGGAACAGTTATGAATAAAATAGTTACAAGTGGGAACAGTTCAAACTGTAACATGGAACGAGAAACAGTATAGATACATATACAAATTGCAGTTATAGCTGGGAACAATTTGAAAAGACAGAGACTATAGTGTGAAACACTATATAGAGAGAACAATCCACAGACGATTGTTAGTACCAATAAACCTAATATAGAATAAAAACTATAGTACAGTTTAATATCAAATATGGAAAGGAAAAGTACTAGAGTTCGACTTATAATTCAAATCTTTTGGTATGCACAGTGTTTCTAGGCCTTATGTTTCATAAGAAAAGTTTAGCGCCAATTACTGCCATAAATTCATGCTTCAATTAGCCTAGAAAAGAACCGAGATAATGCCAAATCTGTTATGATTATATTCATATCATAATTCTAGATAGATTAGATTTGGTCAAGCTGCAAACAATTAAATAGCATATGGTCTATAAAAGCCAAAAGAACCTACAAGTATAAGTACCTCTAATATCAGATAAGTTTTATGGGTCTCGCCCTCAACCTTATCGATCCACAAACAATGTTAGCAGACTGCCTTGACATATTTACTTCCTAGATAGATTTGACAAAAGCTCTCTTAATAATCATTTGATATTTCTTGGTATATTTCCATGTATTCTCTTCTCTCAAGCTTCTATTTTCGTATTGCTCTTCTCCTTCGTTTTGTTATTTTTATGTTCCTGTTCATAAATTGTGTGTGATTAATCTATTTGATCCGCAAAGATTTGCGCCAAACGATTTTTATTTGAACTTGAGGCACACATTGTTTTAACTCGATACGAAATGTAGTCATTGTATTTGTCTCTCTCTCTCAGTCTTTCTGTCTTTCTGTATATATCTGTACACAAATGTCTATATATCTGTACATTTGTCCGACTTTCCAATGGGTGCCCAAAAGTGAGTGGGAGGCGGATTGGGGGCATCATTATTTCAGTTTTAGTTTGTTGTTTCTAAGTAAAGCAATCAAAGCAATGAGCTTTTTGGAAGTCCAACACCTTGAATCTATATATATATCTTCTTGATCTATATATATACATATATGCACACATATATAGAGGCTGGCTCTGATCTTTGTAGTTGTTTTTAGACTTTTCTTACTCTATTTTCTATTTTCCCTCAATTGAATATTCAATTTTCGGGCAATTAACAAATTTTCGAAGAACACAAAATGAAAACAAATCTAGCAACAAAATATTTGAGAATTACAAATGATAGCAAAGCAAATACCCAGTAATCAAATCTATAATTACACATATTATTTTTAGTTGTAATTGAAATATTGTCATATTTGAAAGATCTTCATAGTATTTATTGCAACAACAATTATCGAGAAGGCATTCTCCATACACTTTTCGAGAGGCAATACAGGGTATTCTGCAAGCTAATTAATAGATGCCCTGGCACGCCCCTCCTATGCACGATGCTGGCACGCATCGCAGGCGACTAATGAATCAGTCTCTGTACAATACGAATCTCACGAGCTGTGCGAGAAGTAATCAATGACACAAAACGAGTGCCAATTTGGACTCAAAGCTTGTCTATGCGAATGTTTCGAGCATGATTCAATCGACAGTATTGCAACATAACCAAACAAGAGTCAATTGTATGTACTACACTCGCAATTATCAGAGCCAACAACAACAACAGGCTGTGAGAATATCCAATTAGCGGATGACACGTTGACAACACGTCAACACGACAGCTACGTAAGCGGCTTACGTATTGTGGTAAGAAGATTGCAAAGAGGGGGATGGAGTGGGGAGAGAATGTACATTGGTAAGAGGGTGCTGCTTACCTTCGTAATTGACCTGACCATCACCATCGATATCAGCCTCACGGATCATCTCGTCGACCTCCTCGTCTGTTAATTTCTCGCCCAAATTTGTCATCACGTGACGCAACTCGGCCGCCGAAATGAAGCCGTTACCATCCTTATCGAACACTCTGAACGCTTCTCGGATCTCCTCTTCGCTATCGGTGTCCTTCATTTTGCGTGCCATCATGGTAAGGAATTCTGGGAAATCAATTGTGCCGTTGCCTGTGATAAACCAAAAAAAAACACAACAAATTCATTATTAGAATTGCAAATTTAACAAATTGTTATCCCCCAACATTTTTTTATTAGAGTATTATCAAAGTATTTACTATACTGGAGAATATCAATATATATATACTATACTAGAGCATATTTATATATATACACAATATTTATTATATATAAATGGCTTGCAGTTCATTCCATTGGGATTTTACCTTTTCTAAGTAGTATATCAACATCATTTCGATTTGTTGCCATTAGCTAAAACTTAAATGTCTGTCAGTTAACAATTGTAACAAATATTGGCCCCCCTCACACACTTCCTGATTCATTTCTTACTGCCCCTGGGGTAATTGATGTGCCAAACATTTATCTTTATTATGAGCCTGACACGTCCCTTTGTGTACCTGCTGTCGGCTCTATATATTACTGTCGGACAAATCCCCTTTGGCCCAGCGGCAAACACACATCCACAAGCCCCTCCTCTCTCTCTGTCCCTAATTCCATACGCACACACACACAAATCCCTGTCCAGTCATAATCAAGCAGAATTTCATATTTGTCTAAGCCTCCTCCTCCTCCTCTCACACTCGCTCTCTTCTCTAAGTCCCTTTTGGTCTGTCTAAAAAGGTTTGGCTCAACTTTTATTTTTCTGCCTTTTCTCTGTGCCCTTTCCTGTCTCCCTCCCTCACTCCCTCTCTCTTCTTTCTCTCTCTGTGTATATTTCTGCCATGCCAGACGTGGCGTATGAGCAACATTGTGGCGCTTGATAACTTTACTGTTAGCTGCCGAAGCAGATAAGCTTATCCTGTCTAAGCTGCATCTCACAACGGAATACTTAGGGGTTCTTAATCCCAACCTCGCCCCACACCCCTTACGGCCCCTTGCCACAAACTACTGACCGAAATTCTTGTTAGACTAATTGAAAAAGTTTCACTTCACATTTCTGTTAAAAGTTTGTAAATAGTTTAGAGTTTTATATTCTCAATCTCCTCCTCCTCCTCCTCGTTGTTGTTGGGACAAACACTTTTATGGCTGCCAGAAAGAACTTTTGCCAGCAAAGTTTCTGCCCTTAAGCTGAGGCCCCTTAATTGTTATTGACTCTCTCTTATTCTATATATATCTCATATCTTCTAATCAAATGATTCCTCACTGCCATATAGGGCAGACAAGTTTCTAAGATTGTTTTCGGTTCGCAAGTGAAACTATTACAACTTTGACCATTATAATGGCATGTCAAGTATTTCCGACCATTCACAATTTCTTTATGTGCTCAATCCTTGAGGGTTTCCACAGAGTATCCCCTTAATGCTTTTGTCTTGTATATGTGTTATTGATTTCGTAGATTTCCTTAGCCTTTGCTGTTACAATCTCCAAGTTTCCAAATCATTTGCAAGTCAATTAACTTTGTTTGACAGTGTTTCATTCACCCCTCTCTGGTCTGCTACATAATTGTAGATCAAACAAACCCCACAAACAATGTTTCGCTATTGCCTCAATAGACCCCCAGCACTTTGTTTTAATTATCACTCTTTCTCAAGTTCAAAAATACAAATTAATTCGCAGAGCAGGCAAGAATAGATAATATATAGTAGTCTCTCTCTCTCTCTCATATAGTTCAATAACAGCCAACATACTTGGAATCGAAAAAAAAACAAAGCGATTAACAAGTACATTAAATTCAAACTGAACAGCTAAATAAATAATGAAAGAGCAGACAAAAAATGTATAAAAAAACAATGAAAACTGAATAAAAATCCAATAATCAAAATCGAGTTGTGAAAATGTGCGTCTAATTACACTATATAATTGTACATTGAATCGATAGTCGAATGGAATATAAAATAATAATACAGACAGACTCTGAATACCAAGAATACCAGAGAAATATCAACTTATGCCAATATGATGTTGCTTATACCCAGTGTTGTGTGTGATAGAGGGGGTATATGTAATTCATATACAAATAAATGAACCTATTTCTGTATATCTCTACAGACATAACTCGCATGAGATGAAATCAAGTGAAATAAAGTCATTGCATCTCTAAGCTCAGCAGAGGTACAATATGTGTTATAGATCCCTTTCAATTACTTGCAATATTGTAATATTTGCAGGGCATCTGTGTGTCGTGTTAGTTGTTGAGTTATTTTCGTATTTAAATGGGGAAACACTGGTTCGCTTCATTTCTGTTCGATTCAATTCGATTTGTTGCGGTCTGTTGGCTTTGTGTTTATGTTTTCTATATTTAAAACCATTTGACGCGAACTCTGTCGCTGCTTTTGGCATTCCGGCGGCAGCGGCGGCGGCATTGGCCCGTTAGGATTTCCCCCACGTAATTTTGTTGCCATTTTCGTTGGCCAAAATACACTTAGACGCGCCTTAGACAGACGAGCCAGCGCCCGCCGTTAACAGATTGACAAGGCTCGTGACGATGCCAATGTCTGTCTGGGTTTTTGGTTTCTATTACCACTTGTCGCCATCCACACTCTCCCCAACCCTCTACGCCACCTCTGCACCATCCCCTACTCTTCATGTCTTCTCTCTTTCTCCTCTGCACAACGATTCGCAACGTTGCGCAAATTTCTGCAGACAATTTAAAATTTTAATAAGAATTTTTTTTTTTTGTTTTTTTTTTTCTTTCTCACTCTCGCAACGCTAAATTTAGTTGTATGGTGAGGGGGGAGGGAGAGGGAGTGCAGGCAAAGAGGGTTGCCTCTTTATAAATAACACATTGGGGTCCTTCTTGCAGTTCTTCTCCTCTTCTTCTTCATTTCTTCTCTTCTTCTTCTCTTTTTCTTCACTTCTACTTTTCATTTTCTCTTCTTCTTCATTTCTACTCTTCTTCTTCTCTTCTTCTTCACTTTGGTCAAACTGCATTTGTCGCTCGTTTTCATTTTATTCGCATATTTATTTTTATTCCTGGACAAACTCATTTGCATTTCACTCAGCGTAGCGAGGGAAGAGCACGGGGTGAGCAGGGGTAGAGCGGGGGGAAAGGGAGGGGGTAAAAGACGAGGGTAGTGGGGCCTATCTAATGGCGTCGTTTGTATGCGGCTGCAATTTTTGGACATCGTCAACGGACAACGCCAGCGAAATTTTAAGTAATGAATGTTTAATGCTTCCCGTCTGTGCTGCCGGCCAACTGACGGGGGCGTACAAGTGTGTGTATGAGTGTGTGTCACTGTGTATGAGTGTGTTTTTGTGTGTGTGTGTTTGCATTACAAATAGCTGGATATATTTTATATAATTTAATGCACGAAATGCCATTTTAGCCCGTTTCGGGTCGTAAACTAAGCGAGATAATCGCCCTGCCCTGCCCCGCACTGCACTGTAAGTACGGCAGATCTGATGAATAAACATGTGAATAGAACATTCGCACTAGCTATATTCAAAGGGCACGAGAGATCAGTTATATAGATGTATTGTACAGGCGACGAAACTGTTTAAAGTGCAATCCATTGCATTCTATTGAATGTGTTTGATTTATGCATTAATTGCAGATTAATTGATATATTATACTATACTAAACTGTTATATTATAATAATATTAATTAAATAACACTATTATAAAATGATATATAATATATTATTAGATGGGTATTCATAAATAAGGCCAAATTCTGCATAGCAATAACTACAAACACACACACACACACTCACAAACATGACAAGGGCTGTACAAGACTCTGTGCAAATTGCAGCACTACTACCGCACTCTCCCTTTCTCTCTCTCCCTCCCTCTTTTTACAAACAAAAACCAAAAACTAAAAACCTCTCAAGTGCTGCTTGAGCCAGGCAACTATTTTTAACTCTGCTGATAACCATCATTCGTCCCTCAGTTTCCCCTCCCTACCCACTCCCCATAAAAGCACTCAGTACCCACCTGACTGCCTTGCTGCTTACACAGTCTCTCTCTCTTTCTGTCTCTCTCCCTCTCAACCACCTAACCTATTCACGTGCTTTATGTGCTGCTTGTCCTGCATGACGCATGCGCAGGCTTTGCAGACTTTGCCCTGGATTTTCCATCACATGCGCATTTTGCACGTGCAAACGGCAGTAAACAGCAACAAGAGGAACAACAACAGCAAGACCAACAACAACAACATTTGCTTTAGGTAAACGAAAAGTAACGCAGGCAGCAGCCAAAACAGCGCTGATAACAGCGCAGTCTCTGCACCCACCGCAACTAGCAGAGTGGGAGAGAGAGCTCCATAGAGAGTGAGAGCATTTGGATGCTGCTTCTACTGCGCTGCCTCTGCTTCTGCTCCAGCCTCTGCCGCTGTTGCTGCTAACTCTGCCTCTGCTACTTCCTCTGCTATTGCCTATACTGCAGCCTCTGCTGCTGCCACTGCCTCTGCTTCTTGTGCTGCTAACTCTACTGCCTCTGCTACTACTTCTGCTGTTGCTGTCTCTGTTGCTGCTGACAGACTCTATTTCTGCTGCATCTCCTTCTGCCTCTGCTTCCCTCCCTTTGCCTCTGCTGCTGCTGTTCTTGTTGTTGGTTTGTGTTGCTGCTTCGGATGTGGGTGACTTGATTTCGGTTTCTGGAATTTCGTCTCCTTGCACTTCTTTACTTGTTACGCTTTACACTTGTCGCTCGCGATGCGCGATAACTGTGCATGTGTGCGTGAGTGTATGTGTATGTACGTATGTATGTATGTGTGTATGTGTATTAGTTTTGCTCTGCTTGGGTGGGGCCTGTTTTATTTTTAAGCTAATTGTCGAGCTTTGGGCAACTAAAATGGCACAGACACGCACACGTATGTGTATGTATGTGTGTGCACATAATAGTATGTGTGTGTGCACATAAATAAAAAAAGTGATTTATAATTTGTGAAAACTAAGAAAAGCAGGAAGGAAAAGCGCACACGACCAATGCGCGATATTCTCGACACATTTCACAATTGCTAAAAATACATATAAAAAGCCACACGAGCACACACACTCTCCTCAACAGTGACTCTTCCCCTAGCCGCTCCTACACCCCCTTCTCTACTCTTCCAACTGCCCCTTTCCCTGTCTCTCCTCTACCCCCCCTCCCTCTCTCTATGTCTCTATATCAAATAAGTTGCAAATTTGTTGAGTAGTTTTTGGCAAAAGGTGAAAAACCTCAATGAGAACGGAGCGAGGCGTGGCGGCAATGGTGGGAGAGGGGGTTGGGGGAGGTAGGAGAGTGGTTCAGTCGGGGGACACATTCTCGGGTTTTTTTGGTAAATGGCGCGCGGCGCCTATCGCTCAATTTCTTCGCATTGCTCAGTTAAAAATAATAATTCGCCCCCTTGTTGTTGTTTTTGTTCTTTCTCTCTCTGTCACGATTCTTCTTTCGCTGTCGCAGTCGCAGTTCAGCCCAGCCCAACCACCTTTGTCAGAAATCCTGTGCATTTCTGACAGCAACAACAACAACAACCAACAACTGGCAACAACAACAACAATTACAGCAAGTACAACATTAGCCAGAAGAACAGCCAAATATTTTTGGTTTATTCTATTTTTACTGGCTATGACGTGTTTTTGTTGCATATTTTTAGCCAAACAAAATCGAAAGAAAAGAAAAATGTTAAAAAGAAAATGAAAATAAAAGAATCATTTGGTTTTTGTCTGCCTGTCGATGGGTTTGGTTGGTTTGCCCTGAGATCTGTTCATTTGAGGGGATGATTATTATAGCAAACTGCGAGAATAGAATCAATATATGACAGACACTTGCCTAACAGAACCAGGTTTATAATTAGCCAAATAGAATAGTTCCCTAAACTAGATACATATATAAACCATAACTGATCATCTTTAGTATAATTGAATAATAAAATAAACTAACAATCACATTCTCTGTGTACTTAAAAGTATCATTAATTGAAGAGTATTCAGAAATTGTAACTTACCATCGGCATCGACCTCGTTTATCATGTCCTGCAGCTCAGCCTCTGTGGGGTTCTGTCCCAGGGAGCGCATGACTGTGCCCAATTCCTTTGTTGTGATGGTGCCATCGCCGTCTTTGTCGAATAGCGAGAACGCCTCTTTGAACTCGGCAATTTGTTCCTCTGTCAGCTGATCGGCCTGCAGAATTGCAAAAGATAGACATAGACTTGTTTTAGTAACATATACCATAAGAACAAATACAAATATACTAGAGTATACCATAGTTAAGCTTTTAAATTATACTTCAGGGGACTATTTCTATATATATATATTTACAATATTTGATAATTAATTGCTGTCAAAAGTTTATGAACTATGCCCAAAGACGACGACAACGACGACGACTACTCGATGAGGGGGGAACTCGTTAAATATTCTCGATATGTATCTCTGGCGAGAGTTAAAATTTGAAATTAAAATACAAAAGTCGTTGCGAGAAACAATAAAAAAACAAACAAACGATGTTTAGAGAGGAGACGCACTTGGGGAACTCATTAGAATAATTTCGCATATTGTTTGCACTGAACAAAAGACAACAGAGAACCGAGAACCCAGACCCCCTCAAGATACAGTCGCGCACTCGTATCTCAGCTATCCTAACTGAGAAAGGTGTTGGGTTTCGCTGACGTCAGTTGTTTAGATATGCAGAGTCTGATCAGAGCATTGAGTTGACTCTCAAGGTTCGGGAAATAGGAGACTAACTGAATTCTTCCTTCTCTCCTTCCCTCAGTCTTTTCCCTATTCTTTAAACAAACGAGATGTGAAACGTCAAACGTCTAATTTGTTTTGACGGACACAAGTTGTATGCATCAATTTATATATACAATATATATTTATACGCAAGCGATAAGGTCAACGGCGCCCCTATAAAATAATAATAATAATAATCACGCCGCGCGCATATCAAATATGAATAAACACACAAAATAGAATCAGAATAATTCGCCTACGTCAGAGCAATGAGAATTGCTTGGCAGGGGCTCAGCTCAGCTCATGCTTAAAGTCATCATCGTTTATACATATATTATATACACGTAATGCCCGATTTGGAAGCAAATATGCAATACATTAATCAGAGACTGTTGAAAGTTCTGGATGACAAAACAAATTTGTTAACAAACAGTTATAATTAGAATATTATTGAGTTCAGGGTGTAATTATATGGGAATAGTTTAGACAGATCACAAGTTGAACTTTACTTTGCTATTGGAACAATCAGCTTTGAGTATGTGGCCCTATATCACACCATGTTTAACAGCTTTTCCTAGCTCTCTCTCTCGATGTCTTGAGTGCCTCAGTTGCTTATAAGCTCAAATATTTACAATCTAATCAATAGAAAAACTGGAAATGTGTGTCATAACTCCAACTGTTCTCAAGTATTTGCACTTGCAAGGCCCATACTAGTACAGTGGGGTTATATAAGGGAAATATGTGGAAATGTTTGCTGGGTTACACACACACACAGACACACACACTATATATATACATATAGTTTCTATATGGCCAACTTCCGTTACGCGCGCCTTCAGCGAAGCGACGCTTTGCTTGGAACTTTATCTAATCATCGATTGCACTTCGAGTGTGCCAGGTGTGTGTGTGTGTCTGTGTGGTGTGTGTGTAGTGTAGGGTGTGCGTGGCGTCAATTGAATTTCGGAAGGCTTATCGTTTGGCCTGATAAGTGTTTTGCACAGTAATATGCAGGTTATGTCATACAGGCACTCTCACACACTCACACACACCTGGCACACACACACACACCACTATGACTAAGCTTAAAGCAGATTAATGCTCTTAAAAAGGCAAACACAATAATAATTTACTTCACCCACTCGTGGCAGACCTTTAATGGGTATCCAACGAGCCATATACGCCACCTACTCATCAATTCACCCTCGCCATATTCACTGCACACCTGTGTGTGCATGTGTGTGTGTGTGTGTTTTGCAGGCATTGCACATGTGATACAAATAAAGCATAAACATTACTTTTAATAGATTTCTCCTTCTCTCTCTGTCTGTACAACTTTCGATCTCCCTCCCCCTGTCTCTTTTTCTTGCGATTAACTGGTTACCTGTGTATTGTTGCCGGTTAAAACAAGTTGCGAATTATTAATAAGATTTTATCAATATATATTGGAATGGCCAGTTGGTCACATTGAACTGGTTTTGCCTTCATTTCTCGCACTATTTCATAATGCAATCGTACTAAAAATGGACGGGTGTATACACTGGAAAAAAGGCAACTTGCACTAATTGTGTCATAATCTTTTGCTGTATATTGATGAACTCAGCGTCGCGTCGAGTGAGTCAGAAAGTCATCAAGAATACAGGTTTCTCATTTACCAGACTGTCTCAACAGAGCAGAACGGAAATGAATAAATAATAAATGAGCAACGGGCAGAAAGAGAGAGAGAGAGAGAGAGAGATGTACACAATCATGATACTTGATGAGATAATGCCCCGTGCAGTCAACAAACTTTGAAGATCAAGCTCTGTTTATCTACAGCGCACCCATAGTAAAGATGAGGCAGAAGGAGGAGAGAAGAGGAGAGGTGAGGCAGAGGTGTTGATGAATCACGATTAATGCAAAGAAAAATATTGAGCACGTAAAACGATTTGTTTTAATTAAAATCTGTTTGCATTTTGCGTGAGCTGTAAAAAATGCTAATTAAATTAGACGACAGAGACGCAAAGGCGTAGGAGGAGAACAGGAGCACGTCAGGGGGGTGGAGAGAAGGTGTCTCTTCTTTCTTATCAGAAAGCAAACGCAAAGCAAGCGCTAAAGCCAAATAAAAAGTGGGAGAGGCAGCAAATAGTCAAATAAAAATTGGATTATGTGTGCGGTTAATGTGACGACGACGACGTCGTCGCCTCTGCCGCTGCCGCGTCTGGGCAGAGAGACTTTTCTTCATTATGCTGCACGCTGCACACGTTGCTGGCCCGTTACAATGAAATTCTTGTGCGAATGGCAAAGTAGAGCAAAGCAGCGGTAGCAGCGCAGCGGCAGCAACAACATGGCCAAGCTAGCGCAGCAGCAGAAGCAAAGGCCAAACAGAAAGCGAAACAGCAAAATAACCGCAATGCGGCAAATGAAACGGTTATGGAAGAAAACAACAAAACGAAGGCGCCGCAATTGAGAGAGCCCCCCAAGTAGTGAGAGAGAGAACAACAACAACTCATCGCCGCACGACGGCGAAAACGCAAAGAAAGCGCACGCAGATAAAAATGCGCGAACAGAACAAAGAGAGCGATAGTAAGAGAGGGAGAGCAACAGCGCAGCGCAAGAGCCGAGTGATAACAGAGTCTTGCAAACCTGCCAAAAAAACTATGTGAAACGGTTATGAGAGAGAACTTTTATGAGAGAGAGAGCGAAATGAACTGCGCGCTGCTGTTGGTGTTCGCGCACAAACGAAACGGTTAAATTGAGCAAATAAAACGAAACGCGAAAAAGCAAGGGAGAGACAGAAAAGTCGACAGAGAGAACAAAAATTTCAAAAGCTAAAGAATTTTTGCCGTTTCTTTTTCCCCCCTCACAATTTTTGTTGGGCGAATCTAACCTCAATTTGTTGCGGTAAATAAAGCGAAACGGAATACAAGAAAGGGAATATTGCAAAAAAGCAAGATGCCGGCGGCGCTGCTGGAAAAGACGTTGCTGTTGTTGTTCTCTCTTTTGTTGTTGATCTTCATCAATTTCGGACTCGCACTCAAATTCGCTGATAAGCAAAGCAAATTCAATGCAACCATGCCCTGGGAACGCTTTTTTTCTTAACAATAAACTAAAGTTCGATGGTATTAGTATGTGCTTGTGTGTGTGTGTATGTTTGTAATGCTGCTGCCAACGTAGCCGCATAGACGCCGCAGGTAATAAGGGGCGGGGGGAGCAGCTGCTGTTGAGAATTAATGATAACAACTTTGCTTGTTTCAGTTCAACGTTTCTCTGCCCACGGTAATGGAGGGGTGGGGCTAGGAAAGGGATTATTGTCCCCTGTCATAGTACAGCGAATGACAGTAGTGGCCGATAACAAAACGTGTTAATTGCACAGTTTTTATATTTTGGAATTGCAAATAGGAACGTTTCAAAGATATTTGGCAGAGAATAAAATCAAGTTTAATTAATTAACTGTTTCGAAGAGAAACTAAGAGAAAGACAAGCTAAATGACAAAGTTGCCAATTGTTTTCGCTATATATACATATGATAAAGATATATATGTATATGTATATGAATTAGTATCTGGCTTTTTTAATTTGCGAGTGTTTTCTGGTTTTTTAGCCATGACTCACGGCTGACAGATGGATTTGCGAACTACTTCTTAGAATGACAGACAATAAAAAACGTGTTAAGCAGCCGAAAAAAACCAGTTAAATGAATCCGAGGGGGGTTGAAAATGAGGACAGCTGTTCTCAAGGGTTAAACGAAAGCCCAAGGAAATCCAATTGGAAGGAACACATGCAAACTCATTGTGCAGTCTATATGTGTGTGTTTGTGTTGTCTATGTGTATAAAAACACATGTATTAACCTTTGTGTCTAGCAATTTTCGTTGAAATTTCATGGGAATTTTAAATGTAAACAATTTGGAGAGCAACACGAACAATTTATGAACTTACCATTTTTGTTGTTGGGCTTTGTTGTGTGTTTTTGGAAAGAAATGTAGCTAAAGGTTAATCCGCTGCTGCTGCCCGGCGGTGCTGCTGCTGTTGTGGTATGTGTAAGTGGAATTACGTGGAGACGACGACAACGCGCGTTCTACGTTTAACTTGAGTTTGTCTGCGTTATAAGGAAAATTAATAACACACTGCAAAAAGAGCAAGAAGAAGGAAATACACCTTGGTTGTTAAATACGTTAACGTTATAACGGAAACTGAACTGTAAACTAAAACTAAGGCTGTGATTCAATTTGATTCGATTCTGCTGCAAATAACAACAACAGCCAAAAAATAGCAACAATTGGACTCAGCTTTCAGCGAAGTAGCGTCGCGCGTTGCCGGCGGCGAATAAATGATGCAAGGGAGACCAAATGAAAGTGCGAGGCAATAAAGGCGACAATCGGCGTTGGCGTTGACGTTGCTGCTGCCGTCGGCGTCGCAGCGATGCTTCTTTGCTTTCTCGCCGTGGCAATATTCTTGTGTTGCTATTTGTTGCTCTGCCGAATTTTCGTAAAATTTTTCGTGTCTTGCGTTTTCTTTTTCCTTCTTATTTTCTCTCTTATTTTTTTTGTTTCTTTTTGTTCGGGGTTTTCTATTGTGCGATATAATATGCGAAACACACGCGCGCACACTCGTTGTTTAATACATATCAAAATTTGCTCGGTTTCGGTTTATACAAATATTTGTGTTTCATATTTTAGTTAATTTAATTTTTTTTTTTTTTTTTGGGAAACACGAAATTGATTGCTTTTTTGGGGCCTGGGTCTTGAGTCCTCTGCAAATTTACTCTTGTAGCTTGTATATATTTTATTGTTGGCAACTCACGATCCTAATCAGAACTTGCGTCCGTAACGGTTGACAACTCAATTGTAACTGTACCGTTTAAAACCCGTAAGTGTACTACAACATTTTCGCACTGTTGTGCCGCTGTTTCGCTGCAAAGTAAATGTTAAATTCTGTCTGCTAACATTATGTTAACTGCTCAAATGAGCTGCGCACTTATTTTCAGCTCACTCATGTGAACTGCTAACATATCTGCAATGCTCAGCGCCGCTGTTAAGTCACATACCCGCTGTTCGCCACTGCAACTGAGCGAACCGGTTGGCGAGCGAAACGGTTCGCCCTTCTCTCTCCTTGCGTTTGCTTGTGTGTGCGCTGTTACTGTTTTGCGGGTAGTCAGGCAATCGAAAAAATTAGCTAAAACGAAATTTGACAATGAATTATAACGGTCGCGCCGGCGCTTTGCGACAACAAAAGCGTGCAGAAAATTAATCTTGACACTTGTGTGAATAATAGAATTAACAGAGTTCGCAGATCAACAATAAAATCTAACAGAGCTAAACAGCTACATTCATTACTAATGAAAATAACCGTTTAGTGAAAGAAAGCATGAACAAAGGAAAGGAAAACAAGAAAACATCACCAATTTTAGAGTTGCCAGATAGTTGTCGTGTAAAATCAGTTTTTTATTTAAATTTTAAAGCTGCATTTATTAATTTCTAAATTTTTTTTATATGTTGAAAATTGCTTTTGATTTAAAAAAGTCAGTCAATCAGTAAATGAGCTCAAAATCAGTAGATTTACTGAGAAATCTATAGCAATGGCAATCCTAGCCAATATTATTTCATAAATTTAAAATATGAAATTGGATTCCACGGATTACCCTCGTTGCATCTGCAGTTGCTGCTGGCGTTTTGTCTGTTCTACGTTCTACGGTCATTCTACGCCATTCGCCATCGTCCGCTCGTTTTGCCGCAGCAAATTGTCGCAATGTATTTCTTGCTTTGCTGCAATGTCGTCCCTCGTCCGGCGTCCCTCGTCCGATGTCCGACATCCGATTCAACGCATGCCAACAAGTTAAGTATGTTAACCTCTGCAAATTAGTCAGGGTGTGCAGGAGGGTGCAGGGGTACGTATTGCCGCAGGGTGGGCCATGGGCAAAACAAAATGAAGTAACAATGCAGCAAAGCAACATTGGAACGCTATGCGACGGCGACGCAGCGCAGTGGTGACGTCGTCACTGGCGACGGCGATGGCGACGACAGCAATGCGCCATTTTTCGCCATGAAATTCGGTTTGGGACGGCTTTCTGTCAGTCTGAGCCAAGCTGAGCTTGTGTGTGTGTGTTGGGTAAACATTTTGCAAGTGCCGAAACCCCACAAGCAACATTGACCCCCTCTCCTCCATCTCCTCCGTTCCATGTCTATCGCACTTGTCAGGGCTTTCGTCGCAATGCGTTTACAATTCCACGACAATTTCTGCTTTAGCCCCTCCAAATAGTCGAATGGAAATAAATACACATAACTTATTTTATTATATACAATGCTATGTACTTATTTATCTCATTCCAAATAATCTCTCAAATTTGATTGCAAACAGATAGTTAATATAGAAGTTATTTAAATAATAATTTTACTGGGCGTACAGATTTCACAGGCACCGCATGTAAGTATGCAATACAAAATATGCCAAACATAGAAGTTACATATTTAGAGATAGGATGGTATACTTGTATAACAGTTATTTAAGTTTAGATAGTACGTGTATTTTGGGTCTACTTTTTCTTTTTTCTGCCAGCACGTCTCTCCCTCTGTCGCTTATCCCTACGCCACTTTTGCCAATACTGCTGAATTCTGCGGGCCGCGCGATTCATCATGAAGAGAGCGATGCGCTGTTGTTGCTTCCGTTGTTCCTCCATTTCGAATTGCACAACAATCTTCTTGTACACGGCTTCCTCCTTACGATAGCCCACCATGAAAGCGTTTAGTTCCTTACTAGCCACATTATGCTGATCCTGCAATACGAGACATTCAAGGTTCTTCTCAACCATATTCGAATCAAACTTGTGCAGTAACATTTGCAGCTGAATTGTCAATTTATTTCTGTGTATAAGATGGCAATAATATATTAACAGACTTGCTATATTTTAAATAAATATTGTACTTTACTCACTTCATACTGCGTGCCTCCTTCTCCTCATGACGAATTTGTTTTAAAAGCTCATCATAATCATCTCGAGCCTTCTTCAGTTCTACCTGCAATTCATTCTGTTTCTTCAAGGTACCTTTGTGTGATTTAAGTAGCTCGATTTCGCGCACTGAACTGCATACGCAATCTTATCAATGTTATCATGTTAAGCAGTGTAGAGAGGCCTACTCACATTTCATTTTGTATGTAGACGCTGTTTTTCCACTTTCTGTCCGCAAGATCTCTCTCCATTACCTCAAGGATAACAGCCTTGGCCGCCAGTTTCCAGCGCAAGGCGATGTTTCGCGATTTTAGTGCCTTCTTAGTTTTGAGAATCTTTGCCTTAAACTCTTCCCTCTTCAAGTACATCTCCCGTAGCTGTTTCTCCATGTTAATTTCAACCTTGGCGCTTCGCTTTAGATGCCGCCGGGCAACAGTCAACAGAGTCTCACAGGCGACCAAGAGCGTCTTGTCGCTCTTTGACAACTCATTGAAATATCGTGGAAATAACCGATGCATCGCATAGTTATCATGAAAGAATTGTATAATTTTTAATATCTCTTGATCCATGTACAGATCTTTCGAAAAGTTAAAAAGAAACAGCCGGGAAAGCAGTTTAACTGCCGGTAACATAAGCGAGCCTTTTAGCTTCTGCTCCATGTAATCCAAGTTGTGGGCCAACTTTGGTAATATTATTGATATCTTGATACGATTGATGGTATCCTGAATAAGGTATAAGACATTTTCGATCCGATTGTGGCGAATTTTTGCAAAATCTAAAACATTATTTATGCGATTTTAACTGTTCAAAGATTATTTCGTCCACTGCAACTTACTAACTGCAGCTCTGATATCATTGAGGGTCTCCGCACTGGTCATGTTCCTTGTCTATGTGTGTTCATCTGTGTACGTACGTATGGGTTTGTGTTTTGTGTTTGTGTTTTTTTTTTTTTAAAGCTACTAGAGCTCTGTACGTGTGTGAATCACTTTTTGAACTGAATAACATTCAAATTTGTGAGAATAATAACAACTTTGACTGTTGCTCGGCAACAACTTGAAACTATGACAATCATATAATAACAATGGGCTGTGCTATACTGAGTACTCCAGTTATAGTTTTAAGTAATTTACCAGGAAAACGCTACCCTAGGTGGGACTCTTCTTGAGGTCTCGTTTATGATCATGTTTAAGTCATGTTTACTTATCATTTGCGAGTCATGTTCATGTGTCGCATTTAGTATTTATTATAACATTTTGTTGCAAACGGATACTTAACGTGGTCTACTGATTTTCAAGGTATGAAAAGTATGCAACATTTATATGAATATTTATATACGGACATTTCATCATTTCTGTTTTGTTTGATTTACTCATATTCATACTGGTAGCACCCTTATATATGCATGTACGATATTAAGTTGCTGGCCCAAGCTACACATAGTTTCGGCAAACTTCTTGTCTTTTATGTTATTCACATTTGAGTTTAGTTTTATATGCAACACTGAGCTAATTATTCTGCCACATCTGGCGGTATTTAGCCATAAAACAGCCGGAACGCGCTCAGTTGGAGTTTGCTAATTGTCAGCGAAATAAAGCGTAGTAATTACAATTATACACTTCCAGGTTTCCACAAGGTGGACTCATAACAATGTCATGGCCAATATGAATATGGCTTTATTTATTATCAATAGATTTTCTCTTGCCAATGAAAAAATAAACGAAATAAGTAAGCAAACAAAGCCGTGTTTATATATTTTAATAATTTGATTTGCTTATAACAATACTAAAGTACATAAATTGTACTATATATGCATTAACCCGTCAGTATTTTCTCTTCATTTTCGCCTTCTTTTCTTCCAGTCTTTCAGCCCTCCTCTCTTTCTTAAGCTGAATCTGGTGCCATTTACCCCAATATCTTTGAATCTTTCGAGCGGCAAGATTCATCTGGAATGAGAGTCTTGCCACTTCTCTCTTGCGAGCAAGCTCAATTTCAAATTCCACCACTATCTTATTGTAGACCGCCTCTTCCTTGCGATAAATTATCATAAAAGCATCCAATTCCCGTTTGGCTTCTCTGTATCTATCACCAAGCACGAGATTCTCGCGCATTCTGTCTTGAAGAGTGCTGTCGAATTTTATTGTAAGCACATTTAGTTGAATAAGTAGTTTGTTTCTGCAAATAGAACGTAAATATTATTGTCTGCAAAATGTTTCCTTATATAATACATTTATTTCTTACTTATTTTCGCGAGCTGTCTTTTCGTGGCCGGCAATATTAGCGTTGTGACGTTCGTTTATTGCCTTCGCCTTCAGTAACTCCTCCTCTACTTCCTTATACTTTAGCACTGAATTCATCTGATAGTCGCGTACAGAACGATCGACTTTAGATCTGCAGAAAATTGTTTTATTACGATAAAATTCTGATTGTGATTGGCACTCACATTTCTTTATGGAGTGCTTCATCGTTAAGAGTCCGGATTGTCTTCAAGTCTTTATGCAGTTTACCAAGAAAAGCATACTGGATAACCTGTTGCCAGCGCAGCAAGGCAACGCGCTTTCTCAATTTCCCTTTGGATTCTATAGTCTTTGCCTTGGTTTCCTCGAGTTGATGGAACAAAGAGTGGAGCTCGCGTTCCACATCCAACTCACTTCTTGCGGTTCGATTGAGATGAAAATCTGTCACGTCATAGAGCGTCTGCATGGCCACCAACAAGGTCTTGTCTTCTTTCGAAAGGTTATTCAGTAAACGCGGAAACATGCTGGCAAACCCAGGTAACTTCTGAAAGAAGTGTAGTACGCCAAGTATCTCGCTGTTGATCACTTGATTTACACCGAATTCAAGGTTTTGTACCTTTTCCAGCATGGCCACTGCCCCATAGTAGGGAGTATCCTTTAGACGAGCCTTCATGCATGTCATATCAGCTCCAAGTTGTGGTATAATTAGGGCAATTTTAATATGATTTATTGAGTCCTTTATATATCGCAGTACATTTTGAATTTGTGTTTCACTAATGCGCGCAAAGTCTAAGTTAAGTTGGCAAATGCAGTTTAAAATACAGCTAAAACAGATAGAAGAGCTAGAATTAACTTTCTCACCAATATTCGATTGTATAGTTTCATTTGAGTCCAAATTCATGATTGCTTTCCATTTATTGTTAAAGTAGAAAATATAAATATAATTCAAGCTTGGTATTTGATGAATTGTTTTTCCTTTGTTCGTCTTTTTTTGTAAAAGTAAAAAATATTTGTTTGTTGATATCGTTGGTGTAGCTTGAAAAATTATGAACAGTTTTTCTTACTAAATTCAAAGTATTATGCTAAATCTGACGTAGAACGAATAGCTTTCTATATTTTTCTTAAATGTTGGCAGCCATTTAAGGTGCAGACAAACGAAACACAATGTACAATATATCGTAATTGATAAGCAATACTATATATCGACGGCCCGCCTCTGTAAATCAGTAAATATTATGTTGTTGAGACCTTTCGTCATTACAATAGAACACGCTACGGCTATTGAGTAGAATATATTTGATTTAGAGTTACCTAGACTGACCTCAGTTCAGAACCATGAAAAATATTGAATAACTTTATCAATCCGAACCATTGCAAATGTCGAAAATAGGTTTTGAATACAATTTATCGCCATTAAACCTATTTGGTCGAGGAATACAGAATTCATAGTACATAATTTGATATATCTAACACGCAGTTGCTAAGATCGGTGGCTAAATCGATGCATTATTTAAGCCGATTACGTACATATAAATAAATATATATTGTATATTTTATGGGGTTGCAGATATCTCCTTCTGCAGGTCGAGGCAGACCCATCTTTATTGTTTCGTGTTTTTTTTGTACGAGTATAACAACCAATGCCATAAAAAGGATTATCTATAAGTAATCTTCATTTCTTTTTTTTCTTATTCTTTTCTTCTAGTCTTTCTGCCCTCAACTGTTGCTTGATCTTATACGCTCGCCATTTTCCCCAATATCTTTGAATTTTTCGAGCGGCTATGTTCATCATAAAGGTGGAAATGCGAATAGCTCGCTTGCGCTTTTCTTCAAGTTCATATGCCACCACGAGCTTCTTGTAGACCGCCTCTTCCTTGCGATAGATTACCATAAAAGCATCCAATTCCCGTTTGGCTATCTTATATTTATCACCGAGCACAAGATTCTCGCGCATTCTGTCGTAAAGAGTGCTGTCGAATTTTGTTGTAAGCACTTGAAGTTGAATCAGTAGCTTGTTTCTGCAAATCGAATGAAAATATAATATTATATATATAGTATATCCATATCATTCTTACTTTTCAGCGCGAGCTGCCTTCTCGTGGTCGGCAATGTTAGCGTTGTGGCGTGCGTTTATTGTTCTTGCCTTCTGTAGCTCCTCCTCTACTTCCTTTTGCTTTAGCACTGAATCCTTTGCATATTTGCGTAAGTCACGATTGATTTTTTCTCTGTGAAAATATTGTTAGTAGAAGGGGAGAAAAACGATCGCGATTGTCACCCACATTTCTTTTTGCAACACCTTTTCATTGAGACTCTGGGTAGTTGCCAAGTCGTGTTTCAATTTACCAAGAAAAGCATACTGGATAGCCTGTTGCCAGCGCAGCAAGGCAACGCGCTTTCTCAATACGATTTTGGATTCAATAGTCTTTGCCTTAGTTTCCTCGAGACTATGGAACAAAGAGTGGAGCTCGCGTTCCACGTCCAACTCACTTCTCGCTGTGCGATTGAGATGGAAATCTGTCACGTCATAGATCGCCTGCATGGCCACCAACAAGGTCTTGTCTTCTTTCGAAAGTTTATTGATGAAACGCGGAAAAAAATTAGCTATGACGGAGTTTTGCTGAAAGTAAATTAATATGTGGAGTAACTCGCCATCGATCACAGCATCTTCTTTGTTTGCCAAGCAATGTAGCTTTTTCATCACTGTTATAGCCGGATAGTATAAAGTACCTTTAAGCATGCTCTTCATTCGTGGCATATCGGATGCAAGTTGAGGCAATATCAGGCACATCCTTATGTGATCTATTGTGGATTTGATCAATGCTTGTAGATTGGCTGTTTGTGTTTCGCGAATACGCGCGAAATCTGAATGTGCAAATGGAAAATTAAAAAAAAAAAAATAACTGACAATGAATTCAATTTAAATGGCTCACCAATATTCGACTGTGTGTATTCTTGTGTTTGCAACCCCTGCATGTTTGTTATGTTGTTGTCTAACTACAGTTTATAGGTGTAATGAATAAACATTTTTAAATTTTCCCTTATGTAGGGGCGATTGAGGCAGAAGCTTGCTTTGATTTCAACGTGTAAAAATTGAAACCTTATAGAGTATAATCAAGTAGAAAGGCGTGACGATCCAAAGGAACTCAACGAAAGGTATCAAATGATGAGGATGAGGAATGTGCAAACAAACCTCAATTGGTGAAAATATATTCACTATTCATATTGCAGTCTGGCTGAGAAGAAAACCCCGTAGAGAAGGCAATTTTATTATATACCGCATATTCCGTATTTCGTGTTCATTTATCGAAATATTTGCAATGTGAAAAGTTTCCATGCACATCCCGCACACAGAATATTTGCACAATCTTCGCACATCCTTGCGAGTCCTTGGGCAGAGCGTAATGTATAAAATCGCATTCTGTGCTAAAAATAGAATGCGTATGGGGCGTCGAGTGGGTTCGTGGGCGTTTAAGTCGCCGCCACCCTACGCAAGACTTGTGAAATTGGGGGCGGGACTGGGGCGGGCACTGTGCAGTTAGTTTCAGTACTATTTGCTGGGGCCTTTGGCAAAAACTTCTGTCACACAAGAGTGTGGTGGGGTGGGGAGTGGTGGTGTTGTTGTGGAGTGGGTTGGGTTGGGTTGGCGTGTCGTGTCACTGTGGCTGTGTCGCATTATGTCAACTGGCATGGCATGAATGAAAGCTGCGACAGGCTGAAACAACGGCAACTACAACGACTACGACTACGACTACAAACGAATGGCGGTGGCTGTGCCAGCGGCATTTCCGTTGCCTGAATGTGTTTGTCACTCACAATATGGAGAAGAAGAAGAACTCGAGAGCGCAAAGAAAGCAGCAACGTTTTGGACTTGCGAATTTACCACGGACTAAAGAACTAACTAACTATAAGTATTACATAATTGCAGTATTATTAATTGTTGGTCAGTAGAATAATACAGAAGTCTGTTTGAGCGATCTGGCAACATCATTGTAGGTACATAGATTCATATGACATTCACTTGGTGAACCGCAATAGAGTGGAAGAAAGAAAGGGAAGGGATTTGATGCTTTTGCTGTTGTTAGCTAATAATAGTTCTGCTTTTGAGTTGGAGGATTATATAAGGAGTATAATTATGAGTCTAGCGATGCCTGGCACAGACATACACACATTTATCAGCATGCGTTTTATAATATCATTGTGTAATAGAGTTGTGCCGTTTAGTCCAAACCAAGTTCGTTTGAACTAAGCACCGAACAACAACAAGTCCCTGATTTCAGTTCATTCGAGTGATTTTGTCTTTTGTTCTTTTGGTCTTCGAGTCTTTGAATCTTGAGTAATCAAATGTTAATATAGCCATGCTGGAAAACACTGCTTATCAACGATTTATCGTCATTATAATTATTCATCGATATTTAATACTGTTCTCAGAATACTTTATATAAAGCGAAACTAATAAGATTTTAATTTTAATTTTATAACAACAATTTTCAAATAAAGCCAACAGATTACCCTTCAAATTGTTTAAATTCGCATAATTTCACTCACATCAGGCTGTTTCTACATATGTATGCAACTCAAACCCTATGCAGATCCTCTGTAAATGATAGGCAACAATTAGTCGCAGCCTTGGAGGCCTTTCTTTCTGAGCTGAGCTTTATTTCCAGATGATGTGCTACTAAAATAACTGCAGTAAGGGCACTATCCTTGTGCATAGGCATCTTCCCTCCGCCTGCCCGCCCGAAGAGTCCTTGCTAACCGCATTGTGACGCACAATTTGCAGGTGAATTCGAAAGACCTCCAAAGAGCTCACACACAGAGCAAACAAGAAGATAAAAGTTAGTAAGCCAGCCAAGGTGGGGGAGAGAGACGGAGAGGCAGGCAGAGATGGAAAGAGAGAGAGCTAACAGCAGCAGCAGCAACAGCAGTGACAGCTGCTCTGTTCGCGTCAGCTTCAGCGCAACAAGTAAGAAGAAGCATGGCGATGTCAGAGAGGCTGATACACAACAACAACAACATCAACAGTAACAACAGCAGTAGCAGCAACAAGAACAGCAGGCAAAGCATGAATGGCGAACAGCGCAAGGCAAAGCAGAGAGAGAGAGGGAGAGGAGCAGCGCATCGAACGTCGCAGGGGGAAAGAAAGTCCACATACGATTTTTGTTTTACTTGGCTGCGTAAAATGCTGCAATGCTGACGAGCAACAAGAAAGGGAACAGCAACAAGAGTAAGGGCACTTCATTGTTGTTGTTGTTGTTGTTGTTGCAACGGGCTGAGAGCAAAGGCGGCTGCGTGATAAAGATGGTAAGAAAGGCACTGGGAATGGGCGAAGCTTGAAAAAATGACGCATAAGTAGCACAGCAGCAGCGCGCAGAGAGTATGTGAGAGAGCGAGAGGGAGTGGTGTGTGAGTGGCAGCGAGAGGAAGAGGAGCAAAGAGAAACAGCGCCAGAGAGCGCGCGCCCAGATGTATGCAGCGTGTTGTACGTAGCAAATGGCCATGCAAAGCAGCACCGCAGAAAAACACAAAACGGTACTGCAAAGAACGTGCAGCGCAAAGCAAAAACACAAATAGAGACAGAGCGCCACTCTCGCACTACACTGTCCCTCTCCCTCTCTGTTATCTGCTTTTCTTTTCGCTTCTGCTACGTGGCCCACATTTGCAGGGCTCAGCTGTGGCTGATTTTTACCGTTTCGACTGCTCATTATGGTCGCTGCGTCGCGACGCTGCCGACTTCGCCGTTGCCGTTGCCGTCGCAGGCAGAAGGCAGCTGGCCGCAGTTGCTTTCTAATCTTATATATTTTTATTGTCCTTACTTTATTTTCATGACTATCTATGACTGCGACGTTTCACTGAGAATTCTCTCTCGCCGCTTGGCCACATTACAGCAATAAATTTGTCCTTTGCACTTGCCTTGCAATTCGGAGTCTGTCCCGCTGAATGGATGCCATCTGAGCGGTATACAGGGTGTTTATTTGCATGCCTAAGGAAGAGATTATCACAATGATTACATGATATTGTAGGTTAAGGTAGAACAATTTTGTGAAGACAACTAAATAATGATATATACATAAATAATATATATATTTAAATGTACACATACATATACTATAAAATAATACATACTTTTATCCTTTTATTGGTATAAATCATTTTGCAAATTTATGTAATAGGTAAAAATATAAGTTTATATGTATTCTCAATCAAGCTTTCTAGGAAAGTCGATTAAGTTATGTCAGCTGTTATAAAAGCTAGACACACCAAGTTTGGCATAAAGGTTCCTCTATGCCATACGCCGATAAGGCTTATTTTAAATGTTGGAAAATCATAAATTTATTCATGAATTATTTAAGAGTCAAATTCTTCTGACTCTCTCCACTGTTCTAAGTTGACATTAAACAAAAGAAAACTCTCTCTTAATCTCTTTAACTTGGTATATGAAGAAATATATATAATAAATAAGGTTCGTTTTTGTAAACATATAAAAAGGTACATTTATTTTGCTATTTAGCGAATATAACGGAATAATAAGCGGCGGTTTCCTTTGAAAAGTTCAACAAAAGAAGCATTCTATTAGTTCACAAAAGGAGCGAGTCGAGTTTAATTCGTTCTTTGTTCATGAAAATACAATTTACCCTGCCATAAAATTCATTCGCTTTATAATTCGAAACAAAGTCAACTTTTGCGCAGGGAACGTTTTGAAGTTCCATTGTTTCTTGGCATACATATACTAACAAAAGTAGATGTGTGTCTGTCTGTGTGTGTGTGTGTGCATTAACTTGAGATCCATAGGCGATAGTAAAACTTAACGACAATTTTCTGTGGCGCTTTCCACTAAATTTTTCATTATTCTTATTTCCAGTTGTTTAGCTTGACTTTTCATTCGTACGTTCCGTGCGTTCTTCTCTTCTGGTTAAAGTTTTTCCTTTGAAAAGCGTTTGTCCTTTGGTTTTTTCGGGACGAACGTGCGACGCGTCGTGACTTCGTGAAGGTGGCTCAAGTTGCGCTTGAACTTTTCCCCTTTTGGCATCTTGCTCAGCCTTTTTGCAACCTTTTGGCTTGTCTGTAATTTGAATTTCTTCAACTGTGAAGCCCGAACTGGGCCTGGCGGATATGTCTAGGGTTGATTACGGCCTCCAGCTCGGCGAAGCAGAGCAGCAGAGTAGGGATTAGGAACGCAGGCCAAAAAAGGGTTAAGTTATCTAATAAACTGCTCAAAACTCTCCTCTTTCTCTCTCTCTCTTTGACTGGCTTCTTCTCTTCCTCCCCTCGTCTCTGCTTATATGTGTGTGCAACGCGATTTGTGTGTGTTCAACATTCGGATGGTATTAAAAAAGTTCTCGCAACCTTCTTGGTCCCGCGTGACTGTGATTTTTGCGGATAATTTAATAAACTGGCAGAAAGTTGCCTTGCATTTAATTTATGAGCGTCGGCAATCGCAAAACTTTTCGACTCTGCAGCGGCGCAATTAAATTGCCATTTTTTTCTTTTTTTTCGTCATCCTGCGACAAAATTTTCTTTGATTGACGTTTGCCCAGTAAACTTTGATGCCAGAGCGAGACGGAGGGAGTGGGGGAAGCAGCAGAGAAGACGCTGTCTCCCTCGCAGCTTGGGCAGCTCGTTAATTTATTTTCGTCTGTTGTTACACATGTTCCGCCCCGGGGCGGACAGAGCAATTGAAGAAAGAGAGAGAGAGAGAGAGAGAGCATAAAAAATAAAAGTAAAAAAAAACAAAAATAAAGTCGTTAAATTCATTTTGTTTTCTTTTTTTTATGTCTTTTTCCAACGCCTCCGGCATCGATTTTGGGTAGATTTAACGCGTACCCAGAAGTATGCAATAAAAATTGAAATTGTCTTTCAGTTTTATCAATAAACGCATTTCTCGCCACTGTTATACGGGGCTGAGTCGGTATTTATGGGGCTGTTTGAACAAAAGTCGGTTCTAGTTATGGTAATGATAGATCATATGATGGCTGGCAATTAATGTGGCATATGACGCATGTGTAGAACAGTAGTAGGAGACAGTATTATAGCAGATGGCGAGCTTTGCTATTGCGTAGTTTATGCTCGTTATAATAGTATAGCAGTAGCTGAGCTAATGTTGCCAAATTTTATACTGTAGTCTTAAACAGTAGTATGACAGTGTAATAACAGTTGGCATTGTTTTGCGAACTTTGCTATTGCGTATACAGCTGAATAATATGTTTCCTTCCTCCTGTAGAACAGTAGTATGACAGTATTGTCACACATGAAACCCGGCAGCAGTATAAAACTTGCTTAGGCTATGTTGTCAACTGTTATACTGTGGTCAATCTCTTTAAAGGAAACTCCTCCTGACAAATATGTCCAACGTGGCCAAACAGTGAGGATTCTATGACAGTATTAGCTGTCACACAGAACTTGTACACATATATACTATGTATACAGATTATAATACGTTTGTACAATGTCCACAAAATGGCAAAATGGTCGCACGTGCAGCACCGCGAGGCCTCGAGGCCAGTTCGATTTGCAAATTGTGGGCCACAAAGTGATTGATGAGTCGCCTTCGCCGCACACCAAATTCAGTTGTCAACAGCAAACCAAACACGTTGTAAGTGTCGCTGCCACGCCCATGCCTACGCCCACAGCCTCCACCACTGGTGATGGTGTCGAGTCCATTAGAATATCGTAAATTCAGCGTGTAGTTTATGCAAAATTGTGTGTTAAAAGAGGCAAGAAGAGGCGAGATCCTTAGCAAATCCAGCTGAAATTCGCCTCGTAATGAAGTCGCCGATGCTATGCGATGGCAAACATGTTCCGGCAAGGGAGATAGAGGGCTAGAGGCTGCTTGTGCATGCGCGGCACGCAAATTTGTTGCCAATAAGCAACCGAAAACAATTTTTATATGGCTTGCAGAGGCAGTGGGAGCGAAGAGGGAAATGGGGGCGTGCCGGTGCGGAGCCTTACTTGCCTATGCGTGTCGCGTGCACGTCTGGTTGCTTCTACATTTCATTTATAATTTTTTCTTCCTTTCTTTTCTTTTTTTCCTGTTGTTGTTGTTGGGGGTGCTAACTTGCAGGACGGCAGGGGTTGCTTAGCTACGGCCCGGCCAAAATGTAGGTCATGTTGGGCTGGGAGAAATCGAGCTACTGGAGCTACTGCGTTCCATTTGAACTCTGCACTCTCACTCACACGCGCACGCACACGCGGGCTTGTAACATGGCTCTGCTGGGGGGCTGTCATGAATACTTTAGCATGGGGCGTGGCAGGGCGCAGGGCGCCCCAGCCCAGACTCCCGACTCTCTTGCCATATCTCTGGTTATGGTGTGTGTTCATCAACTGCCTCAACTGCCTTATTATAATGAATATTTCATTACAAAATTGAATGTTGACGTGTCTCATGTGTTGCTCGGCCTGATCCTGAGTGCCTGGCTTCGTGGCTTCGTGCCTCACAGGCTGTTCCCACCTCCAACTTGGCTTGCCAAGTGTGTCAAGTACCCGCGATAATCATGACTATGCATAAATGAGCACACATTTCCTGTGTTTTATTTATTGCAAATAGATTTTACTCAGCATCAATTCAATTTGTATTCAAGTTTTCTGGCAGCCATTTTGGCCGTCAACAGTTTCTGTTGATTAACATAAACTTACAGCGCTGGCTGGAGCTGCCAATTATTTCTCTGTTAATTAACATAAAGCTGAAGATGAGCTGCTGTTAAAACCAATCGATAACAGTCTGTACTGGACAATTATCACTCCCCAGTCTGTTATGCTACTGCTCTGTTAATTAGCATAAAGCAGCAGTTTAGATTCTGTCACTGCAATCGATAACATGCTATCTGTTATTTATCGTTGGAAGTCTGTTCTTGTATTAGCAACAATGTTTTCTGTTTATTAAAATAAAGCCTAAATTGAGGTTCTGCTACAACAATCGAAGTCTCCTTGGAAGTCTCTACTAGCATTAACGCGGGCTTTATCTGGCATCGCGCTGTCATCGCACTGATGTCGCCTGCTTGGTCGAAACGTGACTTGAGCTGCGCGCCATTGAATTTGCCTCTTCTGGCTGCACTTAGCACAGCCAGTTTTCCATTGACCCACTTGGAAGAAGGAGAAGGAAAAAGAAGACTGAGCGATGTTATTTATTTGGCATGCCTGAAGTGGCCCAAACTACATTTACCAATCGTGTTTTATAACACATTCTTGCAAGCCTCTGCCCCGCAACGTCCCCAGCCCTGGTCATTGACAATAATTTGCAATCAAGCTAAGTGACGTTGCACATTCTGTACCCCGTTCTGGCGGAGCTTAAGTGCACGTCGGCTGTTGCCAAGACACTTAACTTGATGCGAGTTGTTGCCTAGGCCAATTTGTTATTGCAATCGGTTCACAGGACACACACACCCAACACTCTGTGGGAGGACACAAAATTCGATGTTCTCTACATCGAATTCTTTTAAGTGAAACACATTTTATGCAAAGCTTCATCGAGTATGCCCAACTCGAGTGTCGCCCCACAGTGCGTATGCGCAATATGCCAAGGAGTCTAGACAAATGTATGCATGCACAGAGGAGGGTGGAGGGGGAGTGTAAGGTGCTTCGGGCATGGCCGTAAAGCACATGTCAAAATGACTAATAGCTCATCAAAGTTTCATTTGAACCTTTTTTGTTCGCCCATTTTTCCACTTTGCGACTGCGAGAAACTTTCGACGGGCGTTTTATGAAGAAAACTTTGCCGTCAATGGCAATGGCAAAAGGCGAAAGCCCAAGCCTGAACCCAATGGCCAATTGACTGGCACCTTGCACGTGCCCCTGCCAAGATTCCAAGCTCCTTTTGTAGCACCCGCTCGAATTGGGTTTGTTGGCACATGCAATAATTTGATTTTGCCAGGGGAGAAATAAAGGTAGAGGGAGGGAGAGAGAGGGGAAGCGTGTAAACAAAATGTTGACGTTTTTCGTTTTGGTTTTTCAATTTCCCACTTCGTGTCGTGTGGGCGTAATGAGACGCTCTACGCCTCTGACTGTGGATCAGCTATCGCAGTCGTTCGTCTGCCCGAGCACATGTTTTATCGATAAACCGTGTGTATAGATAGGGGAGGAAAAGGAGAGCGGGCGAACACATAACAAACAAGAACAATTTTGTAACTGGCAGTCGCCGCGTTGTGCGTTCCATTCCATTTCGCCTGATACCCTGTAAGCACTGCAAGCTGACGGTGGGATATGTAAGAGAGTCAAAAGGATACTTAGTATGTGTGCTTGGCATACCCTGTGGAAGATTTAAGATACTATCTCAAATCTGTTTGTTAAATTTCAAACATTTGCTGAGGTATCTGTAGCCTATCACACTGACGGTTGCCACTTACACTTGTTCTTGCTTTTCCTTTGTTTGCTATCCAAAAATCGGTTTTTGCGGACGCTCAACTGACACGAGGCCCTGCTCCTGTCTCTCTGTCCGGGACAGTGAAGCCTTCAGCCAGCTGCGAATAGGGTAGCGTGGGGTAGGGTAAGGTGGGTAGGGCAGGGTGGCTTGGGTAGCTTCGTTTATGAGTATCGACAGGAAATTGGGACCGGCAGACAGGCAGATATTAGACGACGCTTCCGCAAACCACAAACTTTTGATTGCCATTGACGCGCCGCGTGTTGAGTTGGCAAAGCAAAAAGAGCGAAGGTCCTCAAAATGGGGAAAATGCTGTCGTGTTAATATCAAACAACAAACAAGCAAAACACCAATGCAACGAGCTAATGTATATGTATAGGTATTTATAGGATATATGGAGATTGTCCTGCTATTTCATTTCCCTTTCGCTTGCCTTGCGTGTTCGTCCCATAATCGCCCCATATAAAGCTAAAAATAATTCGAATTTTATTGCTGCAAATGACAAAAAGTTTATATACGGATTTGATTTATTTGTTTAACAGCAATCCGTTCGGTTGCGGTCAATTCCCCGAAACTGATTGAGTGAGGCATGCGGACCTAAATCGCCACTCCCTGTGGGGACAACAACTAATCTCAGTGTGTGTGTGTGTGTGTGTGTGTGTGTGAGAGAGAGTAAGTAGCTGTTAAAAGTCACCAGTAAGGTCTTTGTTCTTTCAACTGCCCAATCGATTGTGAAGAGACCCTGTAAGTATTGTAGTAGGTTTAATTAGAGCGGAAAGTGAATATGGAGTTCAATGAACCAGTATTATTATTATTATTGTGCCATAGGGTGCCCTTTGTAACGCTTTTTTTGACTGTAGGTAAATGAAAACAGGAACTAATTATGAGTATAATAAGTAGACGAAAGATAATCAAACCTATTAGGAGCAAGCACTAGCACTAATTAATATATTGCTATAGTATGGTGTATCAAACTTATGAATACTTGTATCATCTAGAAGGCTCAGAGAGTTCTCCATTTGTTGTAGATGGCTGATTATAAGAAAGCACATATTGTATTGCACTACATTGAAGAACATTATGATATAATCATATATTTAATATGCCTTTTTTTCAGGACTATTTAAGGCTAATTAGAAAGCAAAGAACACTTTGTCGGTTTACAAATTATTGATGCAATCTCAACAAACAATTTCAACTGAATACATTATGAGTGCCAACATGTACAAGTGTGTGTATGTGTGCGTGTGAGTGTGTCAGTTCCGGCATTGTCAATGTGTGTGCACACAAATCGAAGAGCTATTATTCAATTAGCGTGACAAAAGCGTCTCATGCATAATGAAATATACCCAAAAGAGGCGATACTAATGACAGCAGAAAAGGCACAAACAGAACACGATGGAAACAAAATATAGAAACAGAGAAAGGAAGCTTACGACATGACGAAGGTTTCACACCCTTACAGTCTACCTACAATTCTTATAATATGTACAGTATATACACTATAAACAGTCGGATATGTCTGCTTAGGTGCGCTGCAAACTGCTTGTCAAAATAGGTATATCCTTAGCAAGAGTATAATAGAATATCTGAGGACTATATAAGAACAATGAAAATCACTTTTGGTGTGGAGGGGTAAATGAGTTAGATTAGAGAACGAGAAGAAGTGAAACAAACAAGAAGATTTCAAGACAAGGGGAGTGCAAAAGAAGCGCACTCAAAGTAGACTTCACAATACACTATCAAATTGAAAGCAACGTTGTGAACATAAAGGATATATTTCTACTTATTACATCGTGATTTTTCATAGAATCAGCTCGAGTATGTAAAGCTCATAAAGTAAGAGCAACTAAGCCTTTTATAGAGCACTAGTGAAAGTCAGGAAAGTGCATTAAAAATTAAAACAAGAGTAAAGGAAAAGAGAAAGTAGAAAATAATTAGCCTTGTTGACAAAACAAGCCACTGGGGGCAGCGGAGAGGAGGAAGAGAGTGTGATGGAACATCAGTTACCCAGCAGAGTAATAGAAAAGATTAAACACCCTGTAGTAGGACAGAAAAGCAGACAAGCTTGCCTTTTACTTGCACACTGCGCCTGCTACTCTCCACCCCATGCACTTTACAGGGTATATGCACTGCATGGCTGTGCAGTCGACTTGTCACAGTGATTGCTATTATTATATTTCGCCTGAATATTCTTATGAAATTTTCGTTTTATTTTGCCTCACGGCTTGACCTTGTCACAACAACTGCAGAAAAGAGGGGAGAAAGGAGGCCACGGAGGAACGGGCAAGCGATAAACAACGATAAACCATTTGTAATTTATCTGACATGCAACTGTGCAGTCGGGCGACTAATTAAAGTCGAGTTTTTCCTTTGCTCGTTTCAATTTTAACATTTTTCCACGATTTTCCCTCAGTTGTTCGTATATTACAATGCGGTGTAAATGGAAATACTGTAGCCCCTGGGCGTGGCTGCCATGCCGTGGCCATTGTTAGTCATCTTTGGGGATTGCATGCAACGGGAAATTGTGCACGGGAAATGGAAAACTGAGACCAGTCACAACTGGCCAAGGCAGCAAAGGGGGCCTCACAATGGCGACAGGCGAAAGAAAACCTCAATTATAACGCCTGCCGCTTGCCATGGCCTAAAGGTGCGATAAAATAAAACAAGGGGGCCAACAACAACAAAAACAACATGAATAGGAACAGTTACAAGAAGTGCAGTAAAAATAAGAACAGCAAAAGAAACTGGATCAAGGAAGAGTATTTAATGGCAGCACCGATTGCAGAGTGGCCTGGGCAGCCTTCTGTTATATTGCGAAGCTTTAATGAGCTTTTATGATAAGTTTTATTGGTAAAGTAGCTTAGAGCGTTTAGCGTGACCCTTGCAGAGCTGCGGAAGCTTTGAGTTGGGCTGCTTACGACGCCCCTCAGACAAAAATAGCAGTATTTGTTGCTCGTATAAAGCTTTAATGAGCTTTGCCCGAATTGCATAATGTTTCTTCTGTTGAGCTTCATTAGCAGAGATGTTGTAAGTGTTAGAGTCGATGTTTTTACTTCACTTTCTCAACTAAAAAGCTCTGCATGCCAGGGAAACCCAAAACTTTGAAGGCACACACACTTAGGATTAAATATTTATAAACACAAATTCTGTTTTACAAAGATAAACAATTTGTTGTATTTTTTATTTGTTGTTAGTCGTTTGCTGCTTTGGTAGGGTCTACGCAGAGACGCACTTAGACAGCACACACGCAGACACACACACACACAAATACAGGTGCAGGTTTACAGTTGGGAACATGCAACAAAATGAACGCCTGACATGACATGCCAACGCTCCTGACATGAAATGTGCACAACTCTCGGGGGAATGAGTGTGAGTAATCGCATGAGTGTGAGTACTCATGTGAGTGCGAGTGCGAGTACTAACCTGTGTGTGTGTGTGTGTGTAGATTTGCATGATGAACGACTCGCTAGCCTGGAGTGACGCCTAAGTGGGCAATGCCAAGAAAGGAAACATGCTGGAAATATTAGGAAGGTGCTTATAAGATATAAATACATATATACCAGTATATACCTGTATGTCCCTATATATCTTGTATGCAGTAAAAAGAAGAAGACTTAAAACTATATATTTACATACATTGCCAGTGAAGCTCTTAAGAAATGCAAGAAAAATAAAGAGTGTATAAAAGGGGAAAACCAAAAGAATCCTTAATGGCATATATAATATATAATGAGTATTATCAACATTCACAAGCAGCTCTTCTTGGTCTACATATAATAAATATAAATACATATAATATATATATGTATACACTACATATTAAGTACACATGTATGTTCCCTAGTTTACCGTTTCTCTGCTGTAATTGCCATTAAAAATATCTACAAATAAAAAGTTACATCACTTTGCAACGCCTTTAAATGTTTAATAGGCCTAAATAATTACGCGAACTCGACACCAGGCTGAATATATTATCCGATTCCCAGCACTTACAGTTATTGTATACCAGGTATGACTCAGCTGCTCTATTTGCCTGACCACAATATTGTCTTTGGCCTTTTGCTTTAAACTGGTCTAAGATTTTCGCAAACACTATCGCAGCTCTTTCACTTTCGCTGGGCAAATAATATTTGTTGGGGGAGATTGCCCTGCACAGCATATAAGACGCCTTCACATACCGGGAGCATAGATCAGTCACAGTTTCTCCAAGTTCGATATGAAGTCGTTCGGCCTGCTCTTTGTCATGTGCCTTGTACTCCTTGATCTCTTTGGGCATTCCGGAGTTGAGGCGGCTCTCAATCGAAATGGAAACGGGGTGCTCTACTGCAAGTGGAGCACGAGAAAGACGTGCAGCAAGAAATCCACTTACTGTGTGAGACTGTCAGTTACTGGGAATATGGTAACGACAGTTACTTGTAAACTATATCAAAACGAGTGCAAATTTAGAATGGACAACTGTCTACAGCAGACGGGTAAGTATGGGCCATATACTTGTATGTGCATGATGATCCTCAACTATATCATGTTAATTCCCTTGCAGATTATGGAATCAGTGGCACTCCAACTCTTGCGTCGAATTGTCAGGGCATTTCTGTTGGCCAGATTACAACTTGCACTTAAGCTTTATCTATAATACATTAATATGTTATAATTCCCCATTAAAATTGATTAAAGTGGTTTTATATTTAGCATGGAATTAATTGAGGTTTTCTTCTGCTTGGTCAACCTTCTGTTTGCCTTGAAAGTGCGTGAAAAAGTCGCATATGTGTCGCATAAATCGCTCGGCAGCGATGTCAAACCGGAAACAGCAGTGCGTCCATTTTGATGATTGCATTTCCGCTGTCTGCTGCGCACAAGCCAAAGCGGAACTATTATTCATTTTATCATTTGGCGCACACTTTATGTGGCATTGGCGCGCACACACACACAACACACACTACACACACACACACACACCTAACACACTGTAATATATGCTGCAGTTTTTGTGTGCGCTATGCTTTTTAATTGCAATTGCAAAACATGAAAGCAAATTTACCATAAATTGCACAATTTTCAAGGCAAACTGCAGTAAAACCGGCTAAATTATGGCTGCACTCGATACAAGCTCACACACACACACACACACATGAAAGGATAAATTTGCGAACGTACGTTTTCAGTTTGCCATTTCGCTTTTTGCTTTTGACTGTGGATTACAAAAGCGCCTGCGGATGTAATTAGAATAGAGCAACAAAAGCAGCCAGCAAAATCTCTATGCAAAATGTCACAAGATACACAAAGATAATCGTACTTGCTTAAGGCTATATGTATATCCCATCTCCGATAAGCTGATGTGCATATAATACTGCTAGAAGTTTCAACAGTTTTATATTTAACTTGTGAGTATGCCAGTAAAAGAGTGCTGGGGGCTATTTTGCATCTCTACTCAGTTGGATAATGTATAGTATGTACATATATTTAAAATAGAAAATTGTTACTAAAATATTTGTTACAATTACTCGTTGCACTGCGCACGCAAAACAAACATCCAACACATACTCATACTCATATATATACAGTTTTATACATATTCAAATCATATTCATTTGCATGTGGTATGCAAATTTCATCCAAGTTGCGTGCACCACAAAATGACAAACAGTGATTGATTGTCATGCCCTGGAGTTATATGTCACAACCCTTTGAAATTCTCTAATCGAATATTCATATATGCAAACTTTTTCTGCACATGAGAGAACACATTTATATGGAGTACTATATATGTATATATAGCATATAGAATACACAACTGTCATAATGCCAAAATCAAGCTTTCGTACAATTAAAGTGTTAACCTTAGTTTAAAATAAAGCTATGGATTTTCAATGCCTACTGATTGATATATAATAATTTATTAAATACATTCCATGTTCATTGTGTGTTGTATTTTTTTGCGCAAAATTTGTGCGCCCACTAAAAAAATTTCATAAATAACTTCTTTATTTTTAATCACAACTAATTTTTCAGACATCATTTGGAATAATTATTGAGTACACACTGAATATTGCAGCTTTAAAATATCACCTACAATTGTATTTTTATTGATTAATAGAGACTGAAGAAGGCGGGGACAGAATCTAAAAAGAACCTGCATATACACACACTTGTATTGTCACAAAATTTGGTAGCGTTTATACTCTCTGGGATCTACGCGCTCATACAGATGCACAGACAGAGAGGCATTGCGCAAACGACTCGGCTGTTCATTCTGATGAAGAATGTACAATTTGGCATCACTGATGTCTGCATCTGCCTTTTACAAATGTTCATATTTTTGCTTGCAATAAATAAAACACTGTAAAGTTCACACATAACATACATTTACTTTTTTTCCATTAAATTTGTAAACAATTTCTTTTTAAACATGCTTAAAGTCTAACCGCGACGACGACGTCTGCTGATTATAATTGGCGTGATCGAGGAACTGGACGAACTGCTGCTGCTGCTGCTGGAACTGCCGCATTGGCTGCGCTGGCCAACAGCAATGTTGGCACATTGGGATAGGCTGACAGTGGTGTAGGTCACGGAACTAACGCACGTTTCGTAGCGGAGCAGGCAGCTGTTGTTGAAGCGCTTGCAAAGATTGGATTGGCCGTAGCGACCACAGACATTGCTTGTGGAATATAAGTTGCAATTGCTGAGGACACAGATCTTGGGTGTGCTGCTGCTGGTGCTGCTGCTGCTGGTGATGTTGTAGCCAGAGATCGTGGCGGCACAGAGAAGCGCCAGAAAAGCACAGAAAGCCACGACCAGTTTCATGTTTCACAGTTTGCTAAGGTTTACTTTCGAATCTTTGCAAATTGTCGCTTTTATACTTGATTCTTGTGTACAAATGATATTTGGCCTTTCATCGGCATTGAAAGTTTATTTATTATCGGCAAACACTTGTGCAAATAAAAGAATGATTACCGTTTGTTAGCCGTGAGTTGGGTTAAGTTAAGAAAATTGTTTCACGTGATGTGTTAAAAAATAAATATACTTAATAAATTTTCATATTATTTTGTATGTTTATTTATTTAATCATAATTCTAATTTAAATATACTATCTGCAGTCGGCATTCATTAATAAAATAAATAATAAAAAAATAAAAATATCTTAAAAAAAATCTTCGCAACCTATTTATTTTGCGCACAAAATTAGGCAATTGTTTTAAATGGCATATATCAAAAAGAGCGAGATAGCACCTTCAATTAGCAAAACCTGCAGCATACTTTTTCGCTGTAGAAGTAAGTGCTGTAAAGTCTTTAACAGTAAAATGTTAAAAACTGTTTTTTCGCTGTCCCGCCCCCTGGTGGCCAAGGTGGCGTGTTTCAAAAGGGGGGCGTTTTAAAAAAGTGAGAAAAACAGGAAAAAATTGTCAACTCTTTGGAGACCTCTCCAGGGCGGACTGCGCACATTACGAACTTGAAAACATGACCCCTGTTAAATGAAGAAAAAACGAACAGATTGTAAAAAACGGCAAGTCGTTATCTTTTCTGGTTTTTCCGCAATTTTGAATTGAAAATGGAAAAAAACTGCCGTTATTCCAAATGAAAAACTGCTTGTTTTCTTGCTAACAGAGCTCGTTTCCCAGGACACGATCCTTTTTGTGTCATCGATGACAGCAACAGGTAAGCAGAACACTGCTTGGTCCCGCTTCCACGATCCCCCATTTTCCCCTGCTTCTTAAAAAAAACTGCCGTAAATTTGTCAATTTTCCCCGCATTTGCCATACACATGATCTAGTGGAAAAACAGCTAAATTGGCAGCACTGCTTCTTACAAATCATTCAGAATTATCAATGTAAAATTTGTCAAATATTACGAGTGATAAGAAAAAAAAAGCCAAAAATAAATATAAACACATTAAAACTATTGGAAAGCAATCATCAACTACAGATACTTTTTATATAAAATAAATTAAATATTTACTTATTCCTTAAATTGATTTAATTTTCTCTGCATTTTTATATATGTTCAAAAGGGAAAACTTTGGAAACCTTAGAAGCTGTAGATCGGCTAAGAAGGTTATCTCTAAGGGCCACTTAAAGTCGATCCACTCTTGAGTATTTAGTGCACTTGCTAGAGTATTTACAACAACACACACTTGCACCCAACTTGAACAATAACAATTGTACACGCACACAGACACACACACAAGTATTTGCTGTGACTGACAACGTCATTTGGCCAACTCGACCCTGCCAGCGTTTGGGCCACATTAAATTAAATTTCATAGCCATGCGCAGCTTTTTGAGCGGCTTCTTGACGCGATGCGTTGAAATGGACATAAAACAAAAAAACAGCGAAAACCAACAAAAATAACAAAAACAAATAAATAAACATTCAAGCGTGAGTGCGTATGTGAGCTGCACTTCTTCTACTCACACTTCATGTGGGGTATATTGAATTGGGATCATAGTAAAGTAGAGCCCTAGAAAAGTCAATAAATCTTTCAGAGATTCCCTTTCTTGCAGATACTTCTGTATGGATTTTATTATACTTGTAGTCACCTTGCATTCACAGGGTATTTTAACGTCGTTCTATTCCACCTCTTCCTACTCTTTCTGTTGGTTTATTTATTCCATAAGCGCACTTTAATAAAATGCCGTTGAGTTTTGGCCAAGGCTAGAGCTGTGCGCTCTTAATTGGCTTCAAATTGATTGGCTTAAATATTGATAAATTGACGCATTGTTCATATTAGAACTAAATACCAGAGCCATGTACGACTACGCACAGTATAGCTATCAACATACGCACAATATGTATACGTATGTTGCACAGATTTTATTTCAGAACTGCGTTAAATTTGCATATTTTGGCGAATCTGATGCAAAACTGTATCAAAGTTCGTGGGAAACTGCGTATGTTGCGTGCGTTGCAGACAAGGGGGCGTGGCACTGGGGCCTGCGGCTAACTGTTAGCCAACTACTAGGTGGCCAATTAGTCAGCACTTTTAACCATCAATTCTCTGTCAACTGGGTGTGTGTTGGTGAGTGTGGGTGTAAAATGGAAAGTGATAAAAGCCAATTGCGGGCCATACAATATAAAATTGTCATAGTTAAGTTTTAAGTTTGTTAAATATGCTTTGCATAAAAAGTTAATAAACGACAAGTGAAAAAAAGCGAAATATGATGCAATAAATGTTTAAATGTATTCCTAAAATAGTGTAGACATTGTGATACTAATAAAGGAGGGTACACTTATAAGTATATTAAGTATTTATATAAATATAAATATAAAAATATGATTAGGACCAAAGCCAGAAATCAAATCAACTACTATATGTATGTATCTGTACTAAAGACACCAAGGCATGAATGTGCCTTTATGTGCGTCGCTAACTTTGGCACAGACGAAACCTCGTATCGATCCCTTTATGTCATCATTTTATCTTTTCATATTGTATATATTTATAGTATCACTTTATTACAGATTGTTATAGTTCAAAACGCTTGTTCAAATTAATTCACAAAGTTAAGACATTAATTAGCCTACCTTATCAATATTAATTAGCGCCCTGCTTGATTAATTGCCACCGTTTGGTTTGGACAACTTGTTTCTGGTTTTTCACAATATGCTTCACATTGGTTGGTTGGGCCTGCATGAATTAATGTTTGACTTACACTAATGTGTGTGAATATTAAAGGTTAAACACAGATAGATTACTTAACTCATGCGTTATAAAACTATTTAAACAATCGCATGGCACACATTTGGAAATCAAATTAATTTTTATTGTTCAAGTAAATTGATTGCGGCCAATTCAATTCGAGTGGGTCAATTTGAAAGGGACTCAAAAACAAAGGCCGCCAACCCAGAGAGACCTCACGAAACCCAATGAGAGCGAGCGACAGCAGGTGAGAAAATCGAAGAAATTGAAGATGAAAACAAAAACAGAAAACATTAAGGCGATGCGAGGCGAGGCGAATGAAAACGAATGTTGTTTAAACTTGAAAACGAAGCGTGGACAGCGGACAGTGGACAGCGGAGTGTGGAGAGTGTGGAAGACCTTAACGGTAAACAGTTTAACGGGTTTCGCGGATGCAGGAAGCCGATCTGGTCGATCCCGTTGGCGGGTTTGTTGTGGTCAATGCGATTGATGGCGACGACGTTACATTTTTATGCCAAGTGCAATAAAATTGTTTAATTTACTTGCGTGAGATGAGGCCAATGCGGCAGCTGAGTGGCAGCTCCCCCAACGAGCAGTGGCAGTGGTGGCAGCAACAGAAGACTTTCTCTTTCGAGCATTTTGGGCAGGTCAGTTATGTGTGCAGCGTGAGTCGCAGCGATTGCAGCCGTTCAAGTTGCAGTCCGAAGTCAGTTCGAAAGAGCTGGCAACGCTTGACTGCATTTTCGATTTGGGCCGCGAATCGGACTGATATAATTATTGTGTTTCGATACCCTGTAATGGAAAATGTAACTGCAGCCGGCAGTGCCAGACAAAGTAAAGGAAAGAGAGACAGAAAGAGTGATGGAGAGGAGAGAGTGCACTACAAAGTGTTTCCTTATCTCTAAACTCTTTGTTCCGTTTAGCAGTGTTAACTGCAGAGATTCTAGGGTATCCTGTGCTTCTGCACTCCCTGTCACGGCATTCTTACACTGTTTGCTTTCGCTAACCGACTGATATAATGCCCCCTATAGCTAGCGTATTAGACAGAGTCTTAGGCTTAGCCCCGTCGTCTCGGAGTCGGGCTAACAAAATGTTGTAATATAATTTTAATTTGTACCAGAAATGATTGCCAATTGCCTCCGTTTTATGTTGATTATACAACTTCTGTTGCACATTGTTCGAATCCATTTTCCCTCGTTGCTCCGTTCCTTCGTTCCTCCATTGCATTTCAATTTTCGGGGCGTTTATCGTTTCGCCTTCAAATGAAAGTGCTGCGAGCACTTAAAGTTATTTTTTAACGCTATTTTAACCGAATTTGAACACATAATTTGTGTAATTGTTTTGCGGGCATAGCAGAAAGTGGAAAGGCGTTTAGACAGTTAAAGATCAATCGCACAGTGGGCATTGCCAGCGATCTACGTTTAACTTGTATAACATATTCCAATCTGAAATTAACAGAAGACTCTTTGTTGCTATTTCAGAATGTATAACACTTTGTCGAAGGTTCCTTTATTGAAAGTGTTCCTTGGCAAGGCAGTCGACAGTTCCACTTATCCAGTAGCCACTGTAGCGTTAGCTTATTAATGGCGTCCAACGTTAGAGGGCAAACAAGTGTGCCCCGATATGCTCAACTCGTGAAGGTCGAAATCTGCATTCAATAACACATGAGGCCCAATAGGGAAACCTCCAAGCGTGGCCCTACGGCCCGCTGACCATCGACAGCCATCGGCAGCATCTGAGGTCGTCGCACCTGAGTGTCAAATGGTTCAGTGCACCCTAATGAGGGGCGCACAGTGAGCAGCGATCAAGAAGCGGCAGCTAGTTAGCCACATAGTGTGGGGATTGGGTAATACGCGCTTGTATCTTGTATCGTATCTTTAATTGTCGCTGGATTTTCCAAATCTGTGTATGCATTTGTCGCAATCGGCAACGGCAAATGCAAACTGCTATGCGGCATGTGGCAAGAATGACCATAAAACAATTTGAGCCTGTCTAATTTATACACACACATACACACACAC
This sequence comes from Zaprionus nigranus, assembly GCA_018903425.1. Taxonomy (NCBI): domain Eukaryota; kingdom Metazoa; phylum Arthropoda; class Insecta; order Diptera; family Drosophilidae; genus Zaprionus; species Zaprionus nigranus. The sequence goes on along the minus strand of JAEIGD010000062.1, from coordinate 45,460 downwards.
ACACTAAGAAATCCCCGTCATCGTTGGCGTCGCCGCTTGTCTAATTATTGTGATTTTCGGCTTGGCGCTAATTGGAGTTGGAGTTGAAGTTGTGTCCAAGCGCAGGAGTGACCCACTGCACATGCCAACATGCAACATGTTTGCAGCGAACTTGCTTCGAACATGGTCTTGCTGGCTGTGTCTGCTTCCCATGCAAATGAAGACAAGTGTTTTTTTCACTGCCAAATTTGTAACTTAACTGTGTGTACGATGTGTGTGTGCTTAACGGTCCCATATGACCGACAAAAATATCGCCAAATATAGCTTCTAAATGCCATTGCGGCTTGTCCGGCCCAAGAACCCAATATGCAGCATTGTTTTTGTACGTCTACGTGCCGCGTTTGCTCAATTACCGTACAGTTTTTCGCGCTCTCCCCCTCTGCTTGTGTCTCTTCCTTCGCCTCTGCCTCTTCTCTCGCCACTCCATCTGCTGTGTCTGCTGTATGTTTATGTCTGTAGGCCACTGTTGAGATTGCAAAACATTCGCTGATTAGTTTTTGTTTTTGCTTGATTAAATTTATTTGATGTGGCAATACGCAGAATATTAATGAAGCAGAAGACACATCAAACAGCTGACATTGTGCGATTCTGCCTGACTGACCGGTTTGTACAGTTATTGCAGATGTGTGAAATCGGTTATCGAAATGCCTTTGACATCGTTTCTGACAGCACTCTCTTTAATCTCTTTTGTCTGTGCCTTGCGTTGGAGAGGGGGATAACAGCAGCAATGCAGAAGAGAGCAGCATGCTTAGTCAAAGTGCTCTCTTTCCCATTAGCTCCCTGTGTGGGAGAGAGGGACAGCAGCAGGTTCGACTAAACTAGTGTGATCCGTTCTTTGAAGATGCGTTCAAACATTATATGTCGTAACATAAGGCTTCATACAAATCCTGTTCAAAGCAGCAGCACACAGTGGGACAATTACGCATGCGCAATTGTGCAATTATTTATTTTAAAGTTTACACAACAAACAACTTTTGAGTCAATTCATTAATTTAATATTATTTATTTTTGTTTTTTATTTATTCATTTTTATACCATTGTTCCCAAACTGATAGTAGCCCTACCAATTTCTTAAATCTACAACCACTTCTTCTCTCTATTTATGTACAATTCACGTATCTTTGCTTCCTAATTGCAGCTCTTTGAATATAATCTTTTAATTTAGCTGTCAAAACACTTAAAATGCCAGAGCTAGTCAAACATAAAACTGCTAAATAAAATCTGCATAACTAGCAAAGAACACAGTATGATGAATACAGAAGAGACAGGCGATTTCCTTATGGCAACGACTACCTGTTCTCTCTCTCTCTCTCTCCCCACCACAGTCGAAACTATAAATCGCCAAAAGGTGTTAAAATTGTCGCGATTTTTGTGACACAACGTCAAGATCAATATCACAATGATGATGATGATGATGTTGATGATCATTATAACTATAAAACAGCAAAAAATGTAAAAAAAACCTTTAACAATTTTATTTGTTGTTTATTTTCTTGGTATTTATCTATGTGATTTTCATGGTTCCGAGGCAAGGCAAATAAAATCGCCTTAACAACGCTCATTACCGTGGGGCTGTAGCCCAGACGCAGTGCGAGATTCGACTTGTGAGTGTGGAGAGCGCATCATAAAAATCAATAAATCAAACTGAAAGCAACCGAAATTATAGTTGATATAATAATCATAATGATCAGAGATTATTATCTGTGTCTGTAAAGCCCATCATACGTCTCTCTCACTCTCTTTCTCTCTCTTCTTAGCTCTCTGAGGGGGTCTCGAGATTACAAAATCTGCTGACCTTGTGCGAATTTTAAGCACCGACACTTGGCACTGAGTGTGTTCATTATGAAACTGAGACTGAAACTAGACGACATAGGCCGCAACTGAGACTTCAATGAAATGTTGCAATCAAAAGTGTCTGAAGATAGAAAAGAGTGAAGTAAAAGAAAGATAATGGTTACATTTCAGTTGGTATGTTATTAGATAAATGTAAAATACATATATAAATACTATGTCTGATTAATTCGACTCTATAAAATGTTGCTGAATTGCTCAAACTGCATTAAAATTGTGTTGTAAATCTCCTCACATATTCAAGTTAAGCTGCAGCCCAGGATTAAATGTAAAGCACTCAGTGCACCCATTCACTTAATACCACAGTGAATGGGCAGGCCTATGGGCATATATCTGTGTATATACATACATTTATGCATATATTTTAACGATCCGCATGGGGCAATCAGAGCGCAATCGGCTCGCATCGAATTCAATTGGCAATTTCCAACTTTCCAACTGTCCGGGGCTGTGCAGATAATTAAAAGGCTTAATTAAGCCAGGCTTAATTATGCTTATCGCGCTCGCATGTGTGCGTAATTAGTGTGGCTGCCAATTAAAGTGACGCTTAATGTTTAATGCACAATGCAAATTGCAGTTGGCGTACATTACATATCGCGCATCGCGTATACGCTGCAGTGGCCCGCGCAGCCATTGAACTTGTCGCCAACGTCTTTTGCACGCCAGCTAACTATCCCCTGCCCCCCTCCCACCACCACCTCCTCCGTTTGTTGCAGCTTCAATAAATAATTAAAGGAATTCGCCAGGAGTTCAGCCAACTCGCTGTCAATTGGCTTATTGATTGCCAGTTTCACGTTACACTGTAATTAATTCATCGTTTTCATATTTTACACTATTTGTTTTTGCGCTCAGTTTCCGTGTAAACATTTAAGCAATGCACTTCATTTGGCAAATTACAAGTTTAATTGTTGTAAATGCAAAGCAATTGTGATTAACTGCGCTTCCATGAGATTTATGTGGCTTGTGGTTGACCCCTGTGTGGGATGGATTGGCAGCAGTCTGTGGTTGAATTGAACGTAAGTAGGGGAGTTTATGAGAAGATTGAATAAGGCTAGGAATGATTCAATAAGTATGAGCTTCAATTAACTGAGTATAAGTATTGTAGTTGAACAATGAAGGCAATGGAGAACAAAAATGGGAGTAATTTCATTTTGTGCATTTAAAATAAAACAAACATAAGAGAAACTACATCTGTTTAGTTACTTTCTTAACAGAGCACGCATTTTGATAATAAAATTCAATAATTCATGATTAAATTATAAACCAAACTGAAGGTGTTTGACAGTAATATAAAACACAAAACGTATGTCAGCTGTTTAAAGCTGTGTTGCCAAAAAAGATAATAGCTAAAAAAATCACCCTTTATATCATATATTATATATAATATCTAATAATTTTATTTATATTTTGATGAACTTCATCTTAGCAAAACATTATAATTAGTATACTGATATAAAGGCAATATCATCTGTTAGTAATTATAAAACCAATTGAAACTAGTCCGTTTCTCTTCGAAATCGAGCAAAGCTTGTTAGCTCACTCGACCAATAAGCTTCTGCAGTGCCTCGTTCTAGTTCACAATTTATTGTAGATACATTTGTTACATCCGTTGCTGGTTGCTGGTTTTTGGGGGTCTTTGCTTTAGAAATCCTCTTCATGTTTTGTGCCACATTAAACGATGTTTAATGATTGCTTGCAATAAAACAAAGGTTATTTTTTCTATTTAATAATTTTGTTAACGGAGCGTTAAGCGCAGCAACTAACTGCTAAGTGGCAACAAACTGTGTTTAGTGTTTGTCTGTTTAACAAATGCCCCTGTGTGTGTGTGTGCTTGTGTGTGTGTTGTGTACCTTCGCAGATACACGTCGAAGTTGAGCTACCTCTTCACGCGTGGCAAGCTCGAATTCAGCGTCAATTTCAATTGCAACTGCGACGTCGACTGCATTCGGTTTCGGTTTCAAGTGCAGCATGCAATGTTGCAATAGAGAAGACGCTGCAGAGCAGATAAGGCAGAAGCAGCATGCTGAAAGAAGGCCGCAGAAAAAAGTGAAACTTGATTTGTATCTCGTAGATACACACGGGCACACGGGCATAACTGTAGCCATAATTACGGCTCAGTGCGGCATGCAAAATGAAAAGCGAAACAAAGTTAATGAAGTGTGTGATAAGCGATGTGAAAAAACGCAACCCACACACACTCAACACACACACACACGAACCACCACAACTGCAGCTGGTGTTGTGGTTGTTGTTTCTGTTGATTTACGAGTATCTTGCGGATCTCGTGGAGAAGAAAAATATGTTTCTGCGCGGCACGCGGAAGTACAAAAAACATTGTTCGAAAAACACAACGAAAACAAAAGCAATAACAATGCACAATGTACAACTAACAATGTACAATGTACAAGTACCACACGCACATACACACACACATACACATAGACTCCCAAGTTGTTTATACAAATTTGTATCTTGAACTTGAGGCATCATCGGTCGGGCAACTTATCTGCATCTGCGTGTTTAGTTGTGTGTGGAAGTGTGGGTGCCATGTTGTACGTGGGACAGCCCGAGGGTGTTGCCAACATGAGAATATCTCACTGGGAGTGTCGCACGATTGTGTCGCTGCAAGATACTTCTTCATGTTGCTGGGGAATAGTTTGTTTACGAAGCGTATTAAGAGATGTGGGTGGAAGCTGTTGATAGTAGAGGAACTGGCAGTAGTCTAGGTGAAAACTGAAGAAGAAGAAGAAATAGAATAATAGTTATGAAGAGAGTGGTATTAATACAGAACCCCAGTATGATTGGTATAACAAATAGTACTTACATTAGTAGTGTAAACAGTAGGAGGTATAGATAAACTTAATGTTGTAGAATTATTAGTAAGAAAAGCTTTTTAATTGCTGCCAAATTTACCTTAATTCATAAAATAAAAAATAACTGAGAAAAGCGAATGTTACTGTAAAAAAACTGGTTATAGAAACCGCACTATAAAAATAAATTTAAGGGTATAAAAAAACCCATTGAAAATGGTCAAAAAATGTATAAATGTTTTTTAAAAGCAGAAGGATACCCCACAAGGTATAAATATATATATTCTTGAGCAGTATCACAAGCCGAGTCAAAACCTTTTTCTTCTCTCTGTCCTTGTGGATGAATGCTCCGATCTTAGCTATTTTACGAGTTACGAATACCAAATTTGCAACGAAGATTTCTGTATACCATACGCAGTTGTTGTTTAAATTAAATATAGAAGTTTAATAAATGAAGAAAAAGAAAAGGTTTCTCAGTTTGCAAAAGAATCATAGGAGAAAGATACAAGAAAGATCAAAAAAACGTTTATTAGTTTATAGTTTAAAAACATAAATATTAGTATGAACTATGAAACGGCATTCTACGTCCTAAGCAGTTACCCAGGATGCAGCTAGCTCACAATCCTATCGAGCACTTGAATAACGAAGTCTCCTCTTTCGCCCACACCCCCAAAGGCAAATAAAGTGAAAAAGTTTTGATTTGCAACAACAACAACAACAACAACAGGGAGGAGGCTTAAGTAAGCTGAGCACTCAAAACAAAAAAAGAAGAGGAAGAAGAAACAGCGGGAGATGCAGAAGCAGACAACGCAACGAAGCAAACAACAATCAAGAAAAACAAATTAAAACTCGTCAAAGATAAACAAAACAGAAATTGACAGCAGAAAAATAACGAGAGAAAAAGCTAAAAGATTTGACCAAATTATGCCAAAGTTGGAGGCACATTGCAGTTTTCTGCTGCTGCTGTTGTTGTTGTTGTTGTTGGTGTGGTGTTTGTTGTGGAGATGATTTGTGCCAGTGGCACTTGAACCCAGCAACAGCATCTTCAGCTCAGCTTCGACTGCGACTTCATCTCTGACTTCATCATCGAATGAGCATCGGCTGCAGACTTAAGCTAAGCCTTTTTTTCTGGTCGGGGGACTTAAGATCGACGATTTGTTGGCCCTCAGCAGATGTCGAAGAAGCTGATGATGATGTTATTGTTGTTGTTTTGTTGTTGCCTGTCTTGTAAAACAACTTACCTACACATGTACCTATTATTGTTTTTGTTGTTGCTGCTGTAGTTGTTGCATCTTTGCGCTCAATTGTGCAACATAAAAAGCTGTAAAATAGTTTATTTAATCTCAATGCACGCCACGCATTGTTTGCGGATAATCCCAGTGATCTAGGTAGCAATTACAAGGGCTATAGGGTAACTGGACTTGTATTATCAAACATTACTAACAATATAAGATTTCTAAGTCACACTTTCTTTAACTGCTTTTCTATGTATTCTATTCCTGATATCAACTGCACTAACTAGGAATTTTTTTGAAGAACTTGCAAGGACATAGAAGCTTGGTCATGCCGAAAGTAGCATTCGTTCTTGTGTAACCTGTATTTCGCCATTCTTAATCCGTTTCTAAAATCCAGATTAGCCATGCACCCCTGACTTTCGACATAACCTAACAAATTATTAAAAAATAACTAAAATTTTAGTTTTTCTAATTTATTTTAATGTTTTTGCATTATCTAATAAAGAGATGGGTTATATTTTGAGTTAGTTCCCATTATAAGTAGCTAACATAATATAACTTTATAGATTATTACTTATCTTTCTTACTTCTTGCTTATAATCTGCACTTCATTTATCACATTGTACCATATGTTTGTCTCTTTTGTGCAATTCCTAACTTGATCAGTCTCAAATTCGCAGAAATGTAGCTTTAGCAAAGTCACCTTAATTTTGTTTCAAAACTTTTATAGATTGTTCTTGTTGTTGTTGTTGTTGTTATTGTTGTTCTTCACTTCTTTTACTGCTTACCCCCTGACAAGCAGCCTGGGACAAATTCCATTAATGTATTGCTTCCTTGTTGCTTTTCTTCCCTCTTAGGCCTCAGCTTGGGTACTTGGGAAACTTTTTGCTGACGCTGCGCCTGAAAATGGGAGGAAGCCGACACACACACATAGACACACAGAGAGACATTAACAAGACGCTTTTCTTTGGCATTTTCTTGTGGCTTTGTGTGCTGCACACGTGCGAATGACAAAGAAGGAAATGAGAGCGTGTGCGGTGTGTGTTGGTGGAGAGAGGATGGGAGATGGGGGGGAGTGGGTAGGAAAAGGAAAAGACCATAAAGGCGCAGGTCCAATTCGAATGCGAGTTACATTTGTCTTCGACAAAGAGGCATAAACGTGTTGCAATCAAACGCATTGAGCGATAAATGCGGCCATAAAGCGACATATGAAAAATCGAAAGTATGCGGGGCAGAAAGCCAAACGGGCAGCAGAGACAGAGACGAAGGCGGAGCAAGGGAACGTGAAGGGGAGGGGAGAGTGTAGATTTGAGCACTTGCAAAAAGCGATGGGGGCAACCATCATTGTGCTGGGTGCAGCCACAGCCACATCCACATCATCTGCAAGAGCAACAGCAGCTGCAGCTGCTGCGACCATATCGCGCAGCATGTTGCACAATGCGAAAAATTGGAGCAGAGATCAACGAGCTGGCGCCGAGGCGAACAGCTGTCGGGTTGCAGCCCGGGCCTGGGCCACGGCTCCACAGTTTCCACAGCTCCAGGCCCAGCTGCAACCGGTTTCCTGTGCCCCCTTGCCACTCCTGCATGGCAACCATTCACCATATATACCACATATACCATAAAGCATACACCATATGCATATAGTTATGTGGAGCACGCGTTTCAACTGCCAGCACACACACACACACACACACAAAGTTAGCATCCACAATTGGGCAGCAGAATATGCCAAAGAATTTGCCGAGCGAGCAATCAAAATTGTTGTCTGTAATTAAGCAGGCACTTTTTAGGATTAAATGGACCGAACAGAATATTTAGAATTAATGTTATCTTGGCTTACGCAAGAAGGGGCTACCACATTTGGAAAAGCGGAGAGTGGGAGTGCCTAGAACTTGGCTTATGCGGCAGAGGTAAGCAATGATTAAGACTGGCTGTGCACAAGACCTCCTCTAACGTTTGTGGGCAGGAATAAGTGAGGTAAGTTGGTGTGGGAATGTCAAGAATAGCAGAGGAGTCAGAGGAGATACGGCAGAAATGAATTTACTAATGATTCATTTCTGCTGTATCTCAATAAATAGCTGAAAAGTTAGTGATAAGTAAGAGGCAGCTACCTTTAAAAGCGTTAACATAAGAGTAGATATAGTCGTGTCCGTCTGACCGTCTGTATCAACACCTAGATTACAGTGACTATAAGTGTTGAATCTACTGAAGCTGGCTCTATGCAAAATGTATATTACAAAGTAAGATACAAGACCCTGGAGCAGCTCATCATGTGGCGGAGCCCCACTAGTTATGGCCTTATTATTATCATATAGATCAATTTAAGAATTTGCCACGACCCCTTTCAAGTCGGTTAATAAAAAGAGTTCCAGATTTTTAGGCTTAATATAAGGCTACAGCGTTTAAATTTCCTATGAATATATTCATGATTTACATTATATTTATATTTATTTATTGGGTATATTTAATATCTTTACGCAAATGATTTCTTGAGTTGCAATCAGATAATAAAAATACTATAAAGACAATGAATAAATAATTAAGTAAGCAAACAGGTGAGTAGTGGGTATATGACAGTCAAGCACACTCGACAGCAGCTTTTTTAATTGTGCTTCCTCGTATCAACTTTTTAATTAAGATATAACTGAATAAGACACACACTAATATACATCTAAAGCCGTACAAAATACCATTATTATCAGCCCGCAAAAAGCCTTCAACAGATATATCAATTTAAATGTCATGTGGGCAACCTTGAAAACAGTCAAATCACATACACTTTCGCCGATTGCAGCTGCTGCAATTGATATGCACGATAAATGTGATAAATATCGGTCTGTTTTAATCCCGTTCGGACATTTAAAACGACCGCAAAGTGAACCGAAACCGGCTGAAAGTATGAAGAATTGGCGTGGCGTGGCGTGGCGCATTTGCACATTGATTAATTGGCGCGAATTGCTCGTTTTATTGACTTTCAATGGATTGTCAAACAAACCGCAGTGGAAACCGAAAGCGAAACCGAAATAGCCAAATAACTGACCTGGCCAATAGACAAGCTGGCCAATAGACAAGCCTAAATGGGCAAATCAATGAAAAGCCACAAACTCCAACGCAAAGTGAAAGTTTTTTTTTTTGGGTAAACAGAAAAAATGTACAAAAAATAGACAAAAATTCAAAAAATGTGCATAAATTATTTATGAGAAATAGAGTGAGAGAAAGAGAGGGAGAGAAAGAGAGGAAGAGAGAGAGATAAGGGTGCACAAGCAGATCGCATTACAAAGTGTTGAAAAGCGGAGCAGAAAGCGCTGAATTGAGATTTCCGAAACTCAATGAGAAATAAAACAAGCAAACAATAAAAAAGCCGGTTCAAGTTTAAAGGCTACGTGATGTAATTTCTTGTATTTCTTTTTGGCCAACAGCTTGAACTTGGCAGCGTGCTTTTATTGCTACTCTAGCTTGCCAGTGTGTACCCACGATTACGAATGCGAATTTGCATATCAATGCCCCTGCCTCTGCCCCTGCCCCATCCCCTTCTCACTGACAGTGATATAATCGTCTAAATGAGTTGCTAATTAATTGTACCAGACATGGACACCCAAGGGTTAAAGTTGCGAAGTTGCGCGACAATTGATGTTGTTGTTGTTGTTGCCTGCAACAGGTCGCAACTTAAATGCGAGGAGGATCAGCTGTGACACTGTTTGAAGTTGCACGGGAAGTGGGGGAGGTATCAACCCACTGCAGTGCGACAAGTGCAAGTGTTAGAAAAGTCGGTGCAACCTGGTTTGAAGTCACGCCGAACACAGAAAGCGTAGCTTGAGCGCCCACACACACACACACATGTCGAACGCAACTCAAACCAAGCTCGAGCCGAAAGCATGCTTGCGCCTCTCTTGACGTGCTCGACAGGCATGTCGTGAAGTCAGTCGAGTCGCGAGCGCCGACAGCAGCGCATGCGCAGCACGTTTAGCTCGCGTTGTCATTGGGATTTCTTTTGTGTTGTTTTTCAATTTGAATGCCATTTACCGTTAACTACATTTCATATGTTATGCCATGCCCGACCAACGCCTTACGGGTTGCTTTGTGCCGCGCTTGAAACGTGTTTGAAATTCGCAAGCATAAGAACTGTGAAGCTTATACAGCAAAAGTGTCAACAAAAAAACAACCCAAAAAGAAAGAAGGAAAAGGAATACACAAAGTTATTCCAGTCAAAAATCGATCGAACATAAGAAAGGTGAATGAATTTCCAGAAATGGCAAACTGTGTCAAATCAAAAGAAAGCCAATAGGCTGTTAAGCTGGCAAATGGACAAGAATGTAGGCGGACAGACAGAGAGACATGCAGGGAGACACCAATATAGTAGGCAGACGGCAGACAGACAGACGAGAGTAGAAGACAGACAGACAGACATACAAGCAGTCAGACAGACAAGCGGGTAAACAGACAAACATAAAGACAGCAGACAAATGGAAAGACAGATCGACAGACAAAAAAGCAGGCATACGTATAGACAGACATGCAAACATACAGACATACAGACAGACAGACAGGCCGACATACAGATATCTGGTAGAGCACTAGAACTGTGGGCTGACTTTAGGCTTGTCGCGGTTTTTTGACGTGGGCCTCACTGCAATTCCAATGCAAAAAAGACCATTTTTGGATCCCCCCAATGCCTGCATACGCCCAGGCAGAGGCTCCCAAATAAGAAGAAGAACAAACATTAATCAGAAGATTCTGACTCACAATTCTTCAGACATTTGTTGTTTATTGAGGGCGCGGTAAAAGCGTGATGCGAAATTTGATAAGCAAATAAAAGAAAGAAAGCAGAACGTGGGTGAACATATAGTAAGAAGATTGTCAAGCACATGACAAAATGCAAAAAAAAAACGTTGAAGATATATACTTCTAAATGGGATTAACCTGCCAATTGATGCTGTGTACCTTCCTTATGTAATACTATACATCTGCAGTGCATAGTTATCTCTCTTCAACTTTGATGACTTCACGCAGTTAATTAATTTACTTATTCATATCGCGGGAATTCGTCTTTGAGCTTCTTGTTTTGCATAATTCGCAAGGTCGTCAGACATGTTTTTTTCTTGGATGAAAAATGCGAAACAAAGTTTATTCAGATAATTGGTAGATGATATATACAATACATGTAGTGTGTATATGCATGCAGCCCATAGTCGGATGTTGATCAATAACAATATTTGTTAACGATAAGCCCATTTCATTTGAATATGAAAAAATATTGTTTGAAAAAATCAGGAAATAAATTCGCCAAGCTTTTCTTTTTGTATCTCATTCAGTTTTATCGGAATATTTATGTTACTATTATTTACTATTTATATAGAAATGGGCTCAAATGGATTGTATAGAGCGAGCTCTATTTATTGAGAATATATTATTAAAGAGGGCTTTAAATGTTTAGAATAAACTGTGGAAATATGAAAAAAGTGTAGAAGAAATATTGAAGATGCACTCGACTTTATACAAGATTTAACGATAGGTAAACACCTTTCACAGCAATTCGGTTAACGAGCTGGAAGCTTGTTTTAAGCTGCCTCATTATGGCCTATAAAATTATGTTTATGCCCCTCGCATTAAGCGCGTGTCTCGGTATTGAGGGTTTTTCACTGAGCCCGAACTAGCTTCGAAAGGAATTCCGATTTACTTTGAAATTACAATTGATATTGAAGTACAAATCGTTAGTTAGCTTAGAAAAAATGCAGAAAATTAGCTGAACTTGACACATTTGGTATGCAAATAAGACGAGCGCAGACCAAGTCGGACAAGTTGGACAGCAATTAATTAAATGTGGTCAAGAGCTGAGTACCAGCAGCATGAGCTAAGCAGGTGGATGAAGGTAGATAGACAGGTAGATAGATACAGCAAATATATAGTTTGTAGGTGGAAAGTGGAATTGGTAACTTATAGTAGTATGGTATGTATGGCTGCATGAAGAGTTGCCTTGCATATAGAGAGTATAATCGTAGGAGGTCGTCTTAGGGTAATATGTGAACCTATATAAATATATATGTGCATTATTAACTTAAAATATATAAGAGTAGTTGAACATATATAGACTCTAGATAGACTAATAGATAGGTAGTTGGGTCAATGAGTAGATAGATGATCAGTTTAATAGTTACATAGACAGACAGTCATATTTATAAATTTGACCTTCTTAAGGACAGATAAGCAAAGGCATTCAAAGGCAAAGAGATATATGGAATACATTTCGATTTATTTAATGCCTGTAGCAAAGCTCAAATAACTAAACTCATTTCAAAGACATATTTGTAGTTGGGCCACGCGACGTATGCTTAATATCCAACTTTGTCAGCTGCATGTCAAAGCGTCGAGCATTGCGTGCATGTGTGCGTGTGAGTGTGGCATGCAATAAATCAAAACTGTAACCAAAGTTCGATTTATTTGCGTGCGCGTATCTGCAGATACATATTGCATCCTAACTTTACTTCTCTGTGTGTGTGTGTGTGTGTACGTATCTGCATCCAACTAAATCTCTCCTTATTGCTGTGTTGTTGTTTTTTGCCATGTAAACAGTCGATGTCAGATGGAATTCATTTGCGTGTCAGAGCAAAGTTACGTTGCATTGTTTAAATTGCAATTTATTTTGTGTATTTTATAAATATTTTGTTGAAAAGCAAAAGGAAAGAAAACTAACGAGAAACTGCAACAATAACAACAACAAAACGACGACACTGTCAAAGAGAGATACAGAGGAGACAGACTGGCATGAAACCCATAGAAATGAAACCCATGAATCGATCGTCCAAGAAATTAAAACAAAAGCAACAAAAACAAAGCCAAAGACGAAGGCAAAAACTATGCAAAATGGGCACATTGCGATAAGTTGCGCAACACTCGCCCGATGGGCGTGAACCAACCCGACAAAAAAATGAGGAAAAAACCCCATATCCAATAGCCAATATCCAATATCTGACCAAACTAATATGACGAACATAGCTTGAAATGAGCTCGCTAAGCAGAAAGCCAAACACACTGTGAATAAACGGCAATATAAATATTAGATGTGCATATAACGATATATGGTATCTATATATAGTATACGAATTGGCTAAGCAACATGATATTGTAACTTTGAGCACTATCGATAGCTTATAATCGATTGCGCTGCGCTGTTTTAATTACTTTAAATGGGTTTTATGTAATACAATAAATTTTAAAGCGTATTTATGGCATGATAGCAAGCACAAGTCATCTAGTAGCTAGAACTTTAGATTAGTGTCTGATTTGTCGTTTTTTTGACTATAAACACAAATGATTTGATTTAGCGTGATTTTAATAAGCTCTATACAAATTGAGATGCATCATTAGCATATGGTAGGAGTAGATCTATAAACTTTAAGCCTATATATTGCAGCTAAGTATCTCCATCCCTTGCCATAGCAAGCCTTGCATATCTATAGACAGATTCATCATTTACATTAAGCTAAACTAGGTCTCTACAACTTATAGTGTATTTTATAGTATATAATCTACGCATCCCCCTATTGCTGCACATCGTAGATAGTCTTAAACCTTCACTGATTCATGATTCAACTCATCTCAAACTAGACCTCCACTTTTCGCTTTCTTAATATATGCAAATCGAATCGATTTTTAGGCTTTTGTATAAATTATAATTTATGCTGGGAATTTTTTCGAGTTGTAATCAATTAAAATATGCACAACATTTTGTTAAATAAGTTAAATATAATAATAATAATCAATATGTAGGTCAACAACAAACAAACTCTGCTGCAGGTTCTTAAATTTCACATTATATAAATGCCATAATGTCATCTCTATTCATTTAAATAATAAGCGAAAACACAAAATTCCGATTAATTTCGATTACCAAGCTGTCTCTCAATGCAAAGCGAACAAAAGTTGACACTTAAGAAGAATACTGCACTCAATATCATTTTCCGACTCAGCGATTTGCATATTTCAATTAAATATTATGCAACTTTCTGGAATTTTTGTGTCAATTGCAATTTTCATGGTTTCTGTGTGTGTGTGTGTGTGCGGAAGAGATTCACAGATTTTTAATTAAAAGTTTCTGAATCTGTCAACGCGCTTGCTTTTTTCAAGCAAATAAGCCAATTTGTGTCTGCAAAAACTGGTTGACATTTTAGCGGGAAAAGAGCTGACAACAAATCCGAAAATTATTTATAAACTAAATAGTTAAAAATGAATGTGAATCCAAATATAGCGTATTTGGATATGTTGTAAATGTTGAACTAATGCCTTAAGTGTTTGCTTTTGGTTTCGGTTTCGTTGGCAACCTGTTTGGCTGCCGTTAATGGCAAAGCAATGCTACACTGAGCGAAAGCGGGGGCAGTGTAGAACTGAATGAAGTGAAAATTGGAATGGAGTGTGCAGAATGAAAGAGACTTGTTACTGTTGGAGCAATAAAAGACAGTTATTTGCTTCTCTTCTTTTCTCGCAGTGTAGTGGCATTAGAGAGGCCGCACCGCAGCTGCAGCAACTTGCAGTGTGCAGAGTGCCGGCGTTAATTGTAACACCTGCCTGGCGAAGGTGAGCGAGTGACAGGCAGAAATATGAGCTGGACATTTATGTGGCATGCAACACACACACACACACAGAGAGGAACGAAGACGACATGCCACAGATTTGTGGGCTGACGAGTCATAAACGGGTCGCTGTCGTGCGGAAGACGCGTCTTCAGCCAAGACGATCGTGTTGCATAAGCGTCATTGAAAACTGAGCTGGACAACCTGTTACGCACACTTTCTCCCCCTACACTCTCTCTCTCACTAACGCACTCTCTGTACCTCTCTCTCCATATCTTGCAGCATGCGTGAACGCAGCCAGACAACGCCGCGACGCCGTCGTGCTGGCCCCAAGCAGCCGCTGCCGAGTGTCGAGTCGCCCTACAACATTGACAACACGGAGGACATCTATGGCACCACGCTGCTGCCCTCGCAGCGCTGCTATGTGGATCCATGGGATCTGGAGAACTATGACTATGTGCGCAAGAAAATCGACGCCGATGTCGTTGCGCCATTGCCAGACTATGAGACGGCCCTGGACTACGAGCACAGCTCATCGCAGTCGCCCAGTCCGACTGCCACACCCGGCTACGGCATGATTGTGGCCTCATCGACTATGCCACGCCCACACACCAGACGCCAGTCGCGCAGCCAGTGCCAGCTGGAGTGCTGTCGTCTGCCGTCAACCAATCGCAGTCGCAGCCAGCGCAAGGAGCCGCTCTATGCGGCACGCAGCGAGCTCTATGGAGCACCGCCCAGTCGCTATGACGACTACATGGCCACCATGACCCGACAGCTGCAGCTGGACGACAATGTGTATCAGGCAGAGGCGCTGTACGCGGAGCAGCGACAACTCTACAATGGCTATGGAGGTGGGTTGCCCTCTCTCTCTCTCGCTCTTCTATTCTCCATTTGGCTTTCTAATCTGCTGTTCATTTATTGCAGGCTTCTCCAGTGCCAGCTCCACGGAGCAGCACTCCTCCATTGGCGGCGATGAGCTGCCCTCAATGACACTGCCACGTCGGGCGGCCACTCTGCAGCGTCGCCCCGTGCCCAGCCAAAGCAAGCCAGAGCACAGCTATGGCATGGGATATGGCACAGCGCCGCATCCACGACGCAAGCGCAACGCTGCCGCCCACAACGTCACCAGTTAAAGCGGGGGATCGACCACAGATCGAGTTTCCCGCACCGCCGCCGCTTTCGCCTGCCTATGACTACTGCAATCCCTATGCCACACTGCCGTACTGCAGCCTGCCCGATTGCCAGGAGTGCCAGCAGCAGGCGACCTCCCTCATCTATGCCGCGCCCTCGACGCTCTATGGCACTCTGGCCAGGGCTGGAGCGGGACGAGGTGGGCGGCGAGGAGGCAGCGAGGTCAATCAGTGTGATTCCCCAAGTGACTCGTCGCTCTATGCCGGAATTTATGCGCGTAAATTTGGCTTGAGCAAGAAGGGTCTGCTGCAGATCGACTACTCGTGCAGCTGGAACGATTTGGATCGCGTCATGGGGCGTCAGTATTGAGCACAAGCGAGGGCTGCTGTACTGCGTCTGGTCTTGGGTTTGGTTTAGTCTCTAGTATTCTAAACTATTCTTATATTAAGATCAGCTTACACCCCCATGCGGTCATCTGTAGTTATGTCATATCATACACACAACCACACACACACACACACACACAAACCAGTACCAAATAATTACAATTATTTCATAAAGTTATTGTCCTCGTAGTCTGTATTCAAGTCGTGCACGCCCCGTGCAAGGAAGTCTTTCTTTTTTTTGAGATTTATCGAATAAAGTTTGCAAATTCAAATTTGTTGCCTACTTTTGAGCTGTTACGTTATGAAACCAGAAGCATAGAAACTCTAGCACACTTTTGTGCTGATCTGCAATAAGAAAATTGCGCAGAATACGACTCGCAGCAAGTGTTGCCTACTTTTATGTAGTGTTTACAGTCCGTTTGCAGTGACTGTTAAAAACGGTTTTTTCGCTGCCCCGTCCCCCCACCTGGCGACCAGGGGGCATTTTTCAAAAGGGGGCGTTAAAAAAAAAGAGAGAAACAGGAAAAAATTGTCAAATTTTCGGAGCCCTCTCCAGGGCGGACTGTGCACATTACGAACTTGGAAATATTACCTCTGCTAAATGAAGAAAAAACGAACAGATTGTAAAAAACCGCAAGTCGTTATCTTTTCTGGTTTTCCCGCAATTTTGAATTGAAAATGGAAAAAACTGCCGTTATTCCAAATGAAAAACAGCTTCTTTCTTGCTAACAGAGCTCGTTTCCCAGGACACGATCCGTTTTGTGTCATGGATGACAGCAACAAGTAAGCAGGACACTGCTTGCATTTCATTTAAATTAAAAAAATTTAAAAAAATTAATTAAGTTGAAATAAATATAAATATTTGTAAGTCTGAAATGTGTGTTTTCTATGAAACCCAATTTAAATATTACATTATTTGTATTTATTATTTAATTCCTGTGAGGTGAGCGTGGAAACAGACAGGCATTGAATCTGTCCAAGAAATACCAGTAACCTTTATGCCAAATTTGGTGTCTTCTAGCTTTTAAGAGGTTTGTGTGTTCTCACACTTCTGCCACACTTCCTTCTGTTTATTACAACCATTTCTACAAACGAAGAACACCATAATTTTGTCCATTTTCAATGGAATTATACTTGGCTACCAGCTAAGATACTCATTTATAGCTATTACTGAATTTTATTACCAAATGAATGCAACAAACAAAATTGAAAGAGTGTCCTGCAAGAAGAGCTGCTTGCTGAATGCACAGTCCACGCTTGTTGCAACAGGAAGGAAGCCATTATACCATTTCAGGTACACTCTAAAAATATACAATATAATATTCCCTGCAGCTGTCTGTCGCATGTTTTAGCATTAATTTAGAACTGATCCCTCACGGCCCACGATCTCGTTCCACAACGGCATTAACTTCAGTGTCCTCCCTTATCCCATTCGGGAAGTTTCATTCACTTAGAGTGTTCTCTTTAAGCTGCCCGTGCATAATTAAGATAATTTTATGCCTGGTCGCAGCTAATTAACGTCGTCTGTCTGATGTGTCCAATTCGTAGCAGCTTTTTAACAAATTACTCGTTCCATGGGTGGGCCCACTAGCTGCCGGACTGGAACTCCCCGGGCTAATTTATGCGCCCAGTGCAACAGAGTAGGGAGAGCTTCAAAAGTGGGCAAAGAGCAGATAGAGTAGGCATACTGAATGTTGAATACGCTGCACGGCAAAGACACCTTTGTAGAATGTATATGTACATATATCGACTTGAATTGTAAATATGGAACTATTTTGCATTCCCTTCCAGCTTGCCTCTTTCCCACTGCTTCTGTCTTGCAAGGTACCTGCTGCAAGGTCGGCTAGAGTATTAGACTGCCACCTAGACTAGTTTCTGACTTTGCTTTTTAATTAATTATGACGTCATCGAGTCTCACAAGGTGTCCAATTAGCCAGAAGCCGACAAAGTCGACGTCATTCGCTTTGACAATTTTCGAATGACATGGAAAACGTTTTTGCGACGGCTTTGATGAATAAGCTGTCCATTCCAGGCGGCATTTTCTGCCAACAAATGGACTGTTTAAGCCGAAAAGGGTGTTCCTAAGTGCTAACCAAGTCAACCTGCTACTCATTTGTCCCTGTCAGCTTTGTGGATTATAACCGCTCTCCAATATCCTTTCTGGCTTACTCGCATTTGCCATATTTAATTGGTCACCCTGAAATTAACTCAAGTATTTTCTTAAAGAGAAATACGCGCACAAAAGCTTCGCAGAACCTTTCAGGCAGCACAAAAAAAGCGAAATCTCTTTCTGCTTTCTTTCACCCCGGTAACCTGATTATCTTTACTGGAACTGGGGCTGGGGCCCAACCACACCTGCAGCAGAGGCACAAAGAACGGAAAACGAAAATTCCTTTCAAGAGAAGAGTTTTGCCGGCTTTGCTTTCGGGCAAGCTCATTAAACTTTATGGCTTAAATGGAAACCCGGCATGATTATCTGTTACATCAGCTAGACAAGCGGCAAAACACATTTCAAGCTGTACACACACACAGAGACGTGCTAATTTTACTTGTACGTATATACCGCACTATATTGTATATATGTATATATAAAATCAATACGACAAATAAGACGAGCACATTTTACTCGCTGTCGAACAGTTTCTTTTCTCTTCGTTTTCGAGTTTTTTACCATTTTCCTTTTGCTGCGAATGCGATTTCAATTTCTCAATCCAATTTACCTTTGCAACGGCAACAGCAACATCCACGCAAACATACCGCCCACTACCCAATACCCTATACTAACACCAACACAAATACGAATGCGATTGGGAGAACAAACACAAAGCGCAAGTAAATCATGCAAAAAGAGAAAGGGAAAAAGAAATCGCAGGCTAAATCTACATGCATAAAAACGAGTCCATTGAAGCCAGCGCAATGTGGCAGACTGGGGAATACCCTGTACCCTCGTGTACTACGATATTCATTACGATATTGACCCTTCAACATCTATTGTCTTGAACTCCCTTGATATCAATTTCATTGGCTTTGGCAATGGGCACACTCTGGGCCACCCCCAGCCCCTCCCTTTGCTTACAGGGTATGCAAATGTCGAATGCGAAGGGGAGAAACTGCACATAAAAGCGCAAATATTTGCGCAACATTTTCCCAAACATCGTCAGAGATGAAGGCGATAAAAATCGAACAAGAAAATATGCAAAATGTAACGCATAAAAGTAAAAAAATATAATGCAAAGGAAAAGCTTCAAACAGGCGAAAGGGAGGTGGTGAGGGAGTAGGGGACTGGAGCGGGGTCAACTCAAATAAAGAAAGACTAAAAATATTCACGCTCTTTATGTTGCCACAGCGCGGATTTGCTTTTATTTTGCACAATACGACAAACATTTGCATGTGGCGTTGCCAGAGACGGCCCTAAAATGTATGCCACAGTTTCTGCTTCAGCGAATCCCTCCTGCCTGCCACCCTCGTCGCCCCTTGACTACCATTAGTATTTGCATTTATGTGCGGCGCCAACTCAATGCGGCGCCCCACTGCAGCTCCCCATCTCACTCTCTCCACTCCCTTCTCTCTCTCTCTTCCCCTCCCCACCTTCCTTCATCTGAGTCTTTATGTGAACATGCAAATCGCTGCGAGAATATTTTGCACTTCACTGAATCGAACCGTGTGCCAAAGCCGTCATCCTGCCATGTCCGATGTGTCCTCCTTCCCACTCCCTGCCTCCCTCTCTGCCTGCCAGCAGAAGGTGTTCAATTTGCAATGTCAACTGGAGGACAGCTGTTGCCATAGACGCAGCCACAGCGTGTTCCACAAAACGCTATCAACGTACAACGAAGGCTAAATTGTCAAGATCTAAAAAACGTATTAATGAAAATAAAGCCAACTCAATCAGACAAATACAAAGTAACTTAGCGAATTTCAGGCTAAATTCCTAGCCGGAACACATTGTGGAGCTAACACTTACAGCAGTTTGTATGCAAATTCAACTATTTGCACTTTAAATGCGAACCGTAGCTTTTCCTTTTCCCAGGCTGTGCATTTTCTTACGGCCAAGTTCGAGTGGGAGCATTGTCAATTCCTTGGCGCAAATTGCATTTAAATGGCAATTGGCAACTGCCATTGCAGTTGTAGCTGTCGTCGATGCGTCTTGCTGGAATGTCTTCCAGAAGTTGCGCTTTGATAGAGGAGACACTTGCGATGGCACCTCAATATGTTGGATATGGGGATCTTTAAAGTGAGAAAAAAGAATATAAGTTTTAAGATCTTTAAAGTCTTGTCCAAAAAGCTTTTTTAGTGCAACTAGGTTTGTGCACAGCACTGTATACTATTTTCTCTGTTACAGTTATGTTAATTTTTTTTATTTATGCAGCATGTTAACAACACTGGCCCCAACAGTAGGACTGTTAGGAGACTGCCAATAACAGTTACCGGTTTATACATATCAGACTGTTAACTTTGCATAGTGCTGTTAAGTCTTTTCTGTCCAACTGTAAACAAAACTTATTATGGACTATCAACTGTCAAGTCCTTTGCTGTTAAGCTGTTAACACATTTTAAATTAAATTTAATTATGTAACTAATATCATGAACATATTATTTCTTGCGTGACTATTCGTATTATAAACATTAATACTTTAATATCTTATATAATCCCATCTGGCCTTTATTCTCTTTATGCTGCACGTGTCACTCTTAAGTGGGCTCTTTTATTTTAAAATTCCCTTTCAGCTCATATACGTTAAAAGGCCAAGGCTTACTTTGGCAGCCCCTGAAAAGAAGGAGACAGGCATGGCAGGTAGAGTGAAGTCTTAGCAATGCATGGGCAGTTCATTGTTTTAAAATTGAAATGCACGTCATATTTCATACGCTCGAAGAACTTCACTTAGGACGCTGTGAAAAAAACGGGGCGGCAGCTTGTCAAAATCTGCACTAAATGCCGTCATAAATTACGGCCAGCTGTCAAAACTCGCAACTGTTGTTGTTGCGCTCTCTCTCGCTGTCTTACTACCATTGTTGTTGTTGGCAGGCAGGCAACGCATGCAAACAATGCGAGAAGCTAAAAATAAACTTGAAAACTTAATTAAACTTTTTTTACGGAGTGCACAACAAAAACAAACGAGGGATGCTAAAGAAAAACACAGAGAAATAAAGAGAGAGAGCGGGAGAGAGAGAGAGAGGCAGACAGGCAGACAGACACACACACAATGGGGCAACTATAAACTGTTTATATACAGGGTATATGTAGGAAGATGAACAACAACATTGAAAATGACCAAGGATCCAAACAATTTGCAGTAGATGAGAAGATTTTAGTGCATTCCCTGTAAGTCAGACAAAAGATTATATGTACGCCTAAGAATATACACTTAATGCCATAATTATATTCCCTAAACATAGAGCATCTCCTGGTCTATCATCTGTAAGGTACCTTTGCTGTTAGTTGATTTTAATTAACACACAGCTTGAAGGCAGCAAGCCAGCAGCAGAGTACACACCATATACCTGTTCATAGGAACTACATGTAGATGTACATACGATATATTTGCATACACATACGATATATAGTTGCGATATATATATATATGTATGATATGCATATATAAACTATGTCCCGGCTTGCCATTTGCTAATGAATAAGTTAATTTTATCCTGGCCGCGCTGCGGTTTCTTTCTACTAGATCCTTATACCCTTTCCTGGCTTACACACTCCTCCTCCCGCTCTGCAACCAGTACCTCTTCTCCCTTATCACCAGGCAGCTAGCGTTATTTATGTGGCGCATGCCTGTCGCACGTTTTAAGCCCTCAAAGTGGTCACTAGGGACTTTGCTTCACTTTGTGCACTTTGTAATTTAAACACGCACACACACAACATACTTAATAATTGCACACATACACACACACTGCATATACATGTGTGTATGTCACGTAGAACAATAGTTTGCACCAACTTTATGTACACACATACATAAGCACCTACGTAACACAGACACACATACACTAATATACTTCCATGCGGGATAAATAGCACAGTCCGTAAATGCAAATTAAGTCTCTGTTGCTGTTGTTGTTGTATCATGCCTTAGCCAAAAGTGGGCGTAACTGAGAGCTGGGGGCGGAGCATTTTAGTGGCCACCAGCAGTGCCAAAGTGTTGAAGTTACGTAAGCCCCAAATCCATTAGTTGAAGCAGCTAAATTAAAATAAAAAGCTGCCTGGGTGCGCTGTTATACGACAAGAGACCGAGTGATAGGCAAGAGGAGAAGCACAGAGACAGGGACAGAGAGAGAGAGAGAGAAAAGGGGGAGCACTGCCAGTCAACAAGTGTAGAGGGAATGCAATTTAACTATGAATTTCTCTGCTCACTCAACTCAAGTGAACTCAACTCAGTCCTGTTGCGGCATCTTTCCGTCTCAAGAGCTACCCCTCCCCCTCCCAATCCCCTCTTCTACTTGGCGCCGCCATAAAGCAGACACTGTTAACTGGCATAACAAGTCGGTGCTATAAAACCGACGCATTTGAATATAAATAGACTGTGCAGAAGTCTATTTTGGCAGCCGAAAGTGTTTTATTTGCATGTCTCAAAAGTAATGGCTAGTGTTATACTACAGAACTGTAATACTACTGTGTGCAAAGGAGGCAAATTAATGGCTTTTGGGAATTTATGTCAATGCTAAAAAAGAAAAGAGTAAATTAATAATTTAACAACTCTAAAAACTCTTTAAACATCATTTGATGAAACAGTCATACAAGTTTCTGGTATAACAGTTTTTTTAAAATATTAAAGCAGCTGTAAAATTGAGAGCACATGCCAAAAAAAGAGGGACAGCCTATCAATAAATTAGAATAGTCTTTCTTTCATCTTTCATCTTGAGCATGACAAATGTCCTTCTGTATTTCAATTGACAAAAGTCGACCCAAGGTTTGGGCCACAAATTGGGATTATGCAGGGAATCTAAAACAAGACACACACACAGAGACACACACATAGAAGCAAACAAAACCTAAAGAAACAGACAACTTAATTTATGTGAAAAAAATAAATGAAACAATTTATTTATATTTATTACAGTGGTTCCTCCCTCTCTCCCCCGTCTTCCTCTAGACATTTGCAATTTGTGTGCAGCCAGGGAGCGAAGGCAACAGCAAAAGCCATTGGATAAGTTGGCATGCCAACAATAATTGCAAACTGCAGAAAGTTGTAAACAACAACAGAGCTAGCACAAAGATGACAGCCCAAGATGGAGACTTATGCTGCAATTCCGCAGCTGCCTGTGCTAATTGACATGAATAAATTAAACGCAATCAGCAGCATAATAAATTCGAAGGCTGCGAAACAGTTTGCCCAAGTCACGCATGGAATTGTGTATACTCTGTGTAAGTTAATAACAGTCTGTGCTAATAACACTCTGTATAACATTTAACTATTACACTTTGCTGTTAGGCAAATGCTGTGTAGTGATCATGTTGTTAACAGTGTAAGTATATTTCTGATCTGCCTCTGTTAATAACAGCTCTGCGCTGCCTTATTACAGTTGGCTGCTAAGCAACTGCTGTTTAGTGACCATGCTGTTAACACTCTGTAAATATCTTAACATTGATCAGCTGCCTTCTGCAAGTCCTTGTATATTATTCCCTAAAACAACGCATTACACTTTTATAGTCCTATTTATAACCATACACATTTTCTTTTTATAGTATTTTCAGTAGTTATATGCATTTCAAGCACACCTGACAATTTCCCCCAGCTCAGCAAAGCACGGCACATTCAGTATGTACATTGTTGTTTATCCCTAACAGGATATTAGGAATGTCGTACGGTAAATATTTTCATTTTCCGCTGACGTTGGCGGCAACTGTAAAATTTTATGCAACATACACACGTGGCAATGGCATTGCCAACATGACGAGGACGAACAAGAGAGCTGCCAGCAAATAAATTTCACACCAGGCCGGGCCGGGGCAGGCCACATGGCTGCCATGGCCACAGGATGCCATACAACTCCTGCTGCTTCTACTGCTGTTTATCCTCTTCCATTACAGTGTCAGTGTGTCAAGCAGCGTGCGATGCGGAATAATTTGCAAAATGTCATTATTAGTTTCGATTTTGCGCAGCAGCAAACCGAGAAGAAGCAATTGGAGAAGCACAGCCGAGGCGTGGATGGGGGAGGGAGGATGGGTTGAAGTTATCCATGGGACGCCCAGGCACGTTTCTGGCTGTAGATAAAAGTGAAACACACAGTGAAAGGCAGGCCCGATGCGACCACACAAGCGTCCAAATGATATCCTCCCATGTCTCTACTCGCAGTCCATCCATGAGGCTGAGGCTGTGCTTCGCCCGACTCGTATATCATCATCAAGGCTGAAGCGAAGCTGAGCTTACGCCATACGTAAGCATTGTTGCTTTTATTGTCTACCTGTAGGACACGTATCCGGCGCCTTCAGCTACCGTTATGCCACACGCATAAGCAAACAGAGAGATTGGCTTTACCTAAGCAGGTGCACCTCCTCCCGCGTGGCGAAGGCGAAGGGCGCAGTACGAAGAGCGAATCATTAGGCAACCACTGTAAATGAAATTACCATACACATACACACTCACACACACACACAGAATTCCTTTGCCAGCCTAATTCAAGACAGGTGGGATAAGCCAAATGATGGATTGCAGTTGGGGATAAAGTAATGCAAGGCATAGAATAAATTGAATTTCTTGTTTGCCAAAGTTAATTCAAGGGATCAAGATATCAGTTGATTTGATTTTATATATCCTTAGCAAAAAGAATAATATGCAAATGCCAAGAAAGAACAAATGATAAGCAAACAAGTGGAAAAACATATACGGGCATCCGCTTTCCAACACTTACTGGCAGCACAGCGTTGCCACCCTGGTTAATCATCGTTTGCTTGCCATTTGTCACAATATTCTGGCAAAGCTGATCATGTGCTCAGCTTTGCCACCTTATGCAAAGAGCATCTGATAGTCCAACTGGGTTTTGTTCGCACAAATATTGAACTCGTAAACTTAACTCGCACACATGTCGCGCATTAAAGTATTTCTATATAACTCTGGCAATAAGTCATAATGGCGCAAACGTGCTGTGGCTGCTGGCGTTTATTTGCAGATGCCACGAGGCACGTTTCCCGGCCAACAGTCCACCTGGCTGACTGGCCACATGATTGACTCCAAGGACTTGCAGAAAATGAAATTACACAGCATACTAAATGCCGTGTTAAGATAGACAAGAGAACAGTCTGACATTCTGACGGTCTGTCAGTGCGTCAGTCAATCAACTAGTCAGCCAGTTTATCATTTGTTTCGGGCTTGCAATAAAATGCTGTGGGGGAAGGAAGCACAGGGAAGCCTTGTCTTGTGTCAACTTTGGCATCTAATAAAGCTTATGGAGCGCAAAATTGGATTTGCATACATTATTGGTTAGCACAAGTGGGAAGCTGGAACATTTCCCCCCCGGCCCAAGGCACATGTAAAATGGGGCAACACACAAGCTCAGCTCTGTAATGCATTAATGGAAAATACTTTTTAGTTGCGACCTCAAAAGACGGTGGTTCATTAACCCACAAAAACGCCTACATCAAGTCAAATTGCCATCAGAACTCTGGGTAAAGATCATTTGAAATATATATAATATTAATTAGTATGCACTAAGATATCTAATACCGAATACTTATATTCCTTTTATATATTTTCATTACATATATATATTTATTCAGCAATTTACGAATCTCCTGCGCCCACTGTGCGATTATCTGGAATTCGAATTCAACGAATGTTTTGGGTGTGTTTATATTTGATTGCCGTAAATGCGATTAAGTTGAGCTTCGACTTCAAAAGCAACTTAATTTGATTCCGAACTGGGACACGGAATCTGCTGCGAGTGCAATTCATGCTTCGCTCCATTCTGCTGCTGCTGCTGCTTTGGCACGCTCATTGCTTAATAAGACACGCCCCATAAATCTCCAAGGTGCAGTTCATGGGTTCATGGGGGCGTCATAAATAAAACGAAACGTTGCAGCCCAGTATGAAAAAGGAGAGTAACGCATAAAAATGAAAAATCCACAACGCAATTGGCTCGACGAGTCTTGCCATCTCTCTTCCTCTTTCTCATATTCCATTAGTGATGTGCGATATTATTACTTTGCAATCACAGGCGAAGAATCAGCAACGATATCGGGCTATCGATAAAATAGAGAGGGTCTCACGATGTTTAGTAGACATGCGATATTTTGCAGTTCTTCTTATCGATACATGCTCGTGCCAGCTTATCGATACATGATCGTGAAGCGATAGTTGCCAGTCGAACTTAACGATGTTGCTCATCTTTTTCTCACACATACACAGTATTTTATACTACATGCATAGGCCACAGGCATAAAAGGTCAACACAGCGCGACCTGCGGCTGGCTGCGGTTTCTCTCTCTTGCCTCGTGTCGGTGGTTGCCACCCTTCTGGCTGCGGTCAGCGCAACGGTTTAAAATTACGACCAAGCAGGCTGCTTGTTAGTGCCAGCGAGGCAGCAATTTGTTGCACCCACCCCGCACTGTGCCCCACGTGGGGTGCCATAGATAATAAAGCTATACCGACTCGCTATATATAGTGGAGGTGCACTTCTATACATACATATAAATACGTACATACGTGATTTTATGTATGCATAGTGAACAGCTTTAAGCTGCGTTTCTTTTGTGACAATGTGCAGTGAGTAAATTGTGTTTTAATCTATTTGAAATTTCTGCTCGCTTGCTGGGGCTGCTGCCTGTCCCTTTGGGAATTAATTAACTGCCAACGGCAATTACCAAGGCAATTGAATTATGCAATTTACATACATAAATAAATAGAACAGGCAAAGCGAATTAAAGTCCAGCAAATTGTAGACTTCACTTAGCAGGCGCCTCCATTAAGGGGCACTTCAACGGAAATGCCAGTAATCCAATTACACAGATGAAATCTGCTGCGGCGCCACGTGGCGTATGAGTAACGCCTTATTAAGCGCGCGGCAAGTAACACGTATCAACCGAAAATATTAAGCACATTTCTCCCCCTGTCCCTCTCTCCCCCTCTCTCTATTGTTCAACAACAAAAAATGTAAATGAAATTCACTAAACGAATTTTCTTGTAAAACGGTCACACCCAGGCGGGCGGTCCCTAGACAAAGTTGCGGGCGACGGCGGCAGACGGCGGGGCCAAGCTGTGGGTGGTCAGCGCAAATGACAACGGCGACACATTTTGCATACAATGGCACATTAGGGAGTTGCCAGCAGAAGAGGAGGGGCGCACCCCCGGCGCAATATTTTAGTTAGACAACGTTCACTTGGCTTTTCCTTTTTGTTTTGCACACAAAGCACAAGCCAAGGCAGTGGCGTGTATTTGGTGGGGGGTGAAGGGGGGCAGTAGGGCAGTAGGGGAAACAGCAGCCATGTACGTCTTGCAGCAACAAGCCATAAATCAATTGACAGTGCAGAAAAATTGAAGAAAATTACTTGATATTTACGGTCAGCGCACACACAAAGAGACCGCAAGTCGAGAGGGGGGGCGGCGGGGGAAGAGGAGGGGTAGTGCCTTGAGCTTTGACAGATCACGCCCACTGTCCAATACAAGTGAGAATGCAACAAGTTCTGCTTGCCTTCAATGACACTCAAGGACAGTCGACATTGTTGGCCATAATTACACATGTTCCATCTGCGAGTGTTTCACATGTCGTATTAGTAATAAGTGCCTGTCTGCACTGTGCGGCCCAGGCGTCAGGCGAAGCCAGCCACAGGCTGTTGTGTATGTATCAATCATGGTTTGCCCCACTGTGCCCGCACACATCTATCGACAGCAAGTGGCCAAAGCTTTTATGAACCATACTAGGCAATATATAGTATAGCTGTACTAGCGTGCCTAGCCTGTCCCCATTCCCCTACCCTCCCTTTCCGCCGTTCAGTACAAATGGGTAGGAGGGGGAGGTGCGATGGTACAAGGGTGCTGATGTGTTGCCTGTGTGCATGTAATTATTGTGTCAACTGAGGTGTGTGTCACGGGGCCAGAGACAAAAGCCAACGTCCTTGTGCCGTAGTCCAAGCTGGTGTTCCTTCCTCACCTTGCGCCGCCCCGCCCCGGCTCTGCCCCCATGCGTTGTTTATGGCTCGAACTAGACTCATAATTGCATTGTTGCCGTTGTAATTACGGGCAAACATGCAGTTAATTAAAATCATTAAAATGCCTTTGAGCCAAAACATCAGACGACAAACGGTAAACGACGCACGACGAACGACAGACAGCAGCAGCTGCTCCTGCTCCTGCTGCTGCTGTTGCTGCTACTGGAACAGCCCATGGGCAAATGGAATGGCACGTGGAAGGTAGAGTGGAATGGGCCATGGAATGGCACTGCCTGCTGAGCTGCTTTAATTTCCGACACACGCCAACCAATCCCCTGCGTAGATATTGAAAACTGGCCCACTTTGCTGGCAAAACGAATTTAAAATACCCTGCAAGAAAGAAAGGAAAGATTAAAGGATACCCCATACCCTAATGTTAGTTGGAATACCAGTTGAATATGTCCTTCTGTTATTCTACAAACTAAATTTATAGTTCTGTTATTTTAAATATTGTAGATGTATCTCATCTCATTTCATACCAGTTGCATGTCTAAATCTTGAAGATCTCTTTAATTTCATCTCAAGTGTAACTCTGATTATTCTATTTGTATCCATAGGTATTCCATATTTGACTTCCATTCAGGCTACCTAAATTGAACTGGCACTAGATTCCAAACTGCGACTTGCAGATAAAACACGTTTCTGGCGTTTTTACGATGCCCCATAAATGCACTCATATCTGGTGCCAGGCGGTACACCCAAATACATTGTACGACATATTCGCATACGATATAGAACGGTTCCATTTGAGCAACGTCTGTGCTTGTCAATTGTTTTTTATGGTTTCTACTAGGTTTGTCGTCTGGCAAGTTCACGGCAGAAATAGCCTTATAGGTTTATTTTGATGAATGCTTTCGTTTGCCTAGCAAGAAGAACATTTGGTGCTGTCGTAAGACTCACTCACCATAAATCAAATCGGGCAATTGCAGTTAGATTTTATTAAAACATAACTTTAAGTAAACTAGGTCACGTTTGGCAACACTGGCAGAGTATTTGCAGTTCTATCTGAGACCTAACGCGATGACTAATGAGCAAAACTATTTGCCATAAGCTCGATATTAATGTCAGACCCAGAACAATCGAAACACACATAAAACATGTGTAATGCTTATGAGCATTGAGCATTGGCAAAGTTGATTATAAATGGAATACAATAGAATGAAGGCAGCAGAGAGCAGGCCGTCGGCATTCATGGCCAGCTCGGCTTGGCTCAGTTCATGCATTCCTGGCATAATTAATGAGTTTACTCTCGGCTCACTGTCTGGCTGGCTGGCTGAATGAATGGATGAATACACGTAGATGATTCGGAGTCAGAGTTGCAGATCGCAGAGGGTCCTAGCATTGTCATTGTTTATGCGTCTCTTTGCAGCTGTTATTTTATTCAAACGCTTGCCTAGAGATTATTTGCGCACGTGCTACGAATTTTTTGTGTCCTTGGGCCTCTTACATCCGCACACCAAGCAGAGATGTCCGGCAATTGTGCTAGCTAAAGCTAAAGGTAACAAAAACAAATCGATTTAATGTCAGCATTTTTCTACTGAGGCCAAATAAATCTTTTTAAATCTTCCAATTGTTCTTATTCCTGTTTCTATAGAGATAGCTATTATCTTTGGGCTTTAATTCTCGATTTAATTTCGTTAATATACATTTCAAAGAAAAAACCTAGCATACTTATTTGGGCAAAAGTAAAGTAAGCAGTTTTAGCTGGTTTCCAGCTAGTTTTTAATCATAAAATTGCTAAATGTGACAGCACTATTCGGTATTCAGCTTCAGAGAACCCAAATTACTTATGTATGTATCCGTTTAGAACACAGCAAGTGCGAACATTTGTATTGTCATGTAATCAAATATGAACAAATTGGTGATTGGGAAAGAGGCGCCTGCTGAGCTCAATTAAAATTTAACGACCATTGGCGTACAAAAAGGTGCCATATAATTTTGAGTGTTCTCTTTCACAGAAACTCAATGTTTGCACATCAAACAAAACATTTTGTTATAGTATTTTGACATTTGTTTATATAGTTAAGCTTGTCTTTCTGTCGAATTTTCTGTCAATGTTGCAAATTATTAATATTGTAATTGTTTTTGGTTTATATTTTAAAGCGTGCAGAAATGTTTTCCATTTCGCCCGAAAATAAATTAGCTGTTGACTGTTGTCTGATTTTAGTAACATCTCTTTGGCAGAGCATTTGCAACCTTGCCAAAATGCCGCACATTGCAAGAGTTTTTTTTGCAGCGGATTAGTTGTGCTAAAAGTGGCATCAAAAGCCGTCGACGTCATTACTCATTGTGGCCGCAGGTGCGATAGAGATGGGGGAATAGCGAGTGTAAGTAAAAATAAGCTAGGCAGCAGGTAGCAGGTGTAAGTAAACGAAAAGCAGCTCATAAAAACTCAAGAAGGCGAAATATTTAGCTTGAAGGGTGCACAGGAAAACGAAACGAAAGAAGGCAAATGAAATGTGTGGAAGAAGAGTGGGATGGGGGGAGTGAGTGGCTTGCATGGCATGCCATGGCTTCTGCTGGGGTTGGGGTGTGCATTCAGCTTAATCCGTGGCACAGGTTGGGCCAAAACAAGGGCAAGTCGGGCCACAAACTCAAGGTCCTTGCAGGACGTCAAGAGTCAGTGGAACGACAACTATGCGACTACTTGACAGTCCGACTCGAGTTCAGTTCTTTGTTTTCGCTGCATACTTTACGGGCGTCTCTTAAATATTGTTCTTCTTCAACCTACCCCCGTTGTTGTTTTTGTTTTGCTTCTCTCTCCTTGGCATACGTATGTACGTGTATATTTATGTATGTGCGAGTCATGTATATGCAAATTGATGGCTTCTGTTTGTCTTTGGAGAGTTTCCATGCAGCACGCGCACAGTGCAGAGAGCCAAAACTCGCAAATCCGTTGAAAATCCTTTTTAACTTTTAATGATGCCCGCACCGTCTCGCAGCCGCCACTGACGTCAACGTCGACTGAGACGGCGACTGCGACTGCGACGGCAACGTCGTCAAAGTGGGCCAATGTTTTCTCATGGGATTTGCGTAAAGTATCTGCTAAAAGCTTCCTTTCATTCCATTTGCTGGCAAAAAGGCAACGGCAACGGCAACGGCACAACCACATGGCCAAATCAAAATGCTGCTCGGCAGCTGCCCCAAATTTTGTTTGCCATAAATTTGGCTTTCTTTTGGGCCAAACAATGTGGCAGCAGAGCAGAACAGAGCAAATCAAGCAGCCCCCTACAGAGCAGGCAACTAACAGGGGAGCACCCGCGGGTATTATAAAATCGGATATCTCTCTTTGTTACCTTTTAATCCTCTCTCGGAAAAAACTTTAATGATCTTGCCAAGGCATAGTCTGCATTTTTAATTAACAGCCAAAGCAGCTGAGGTGGGGTAAATCATTAATGAAATATTCAAATATTTCACTAAAGAATATACTAAACAAATGTACAGGCAGAAGAAGGAAACTGTGGAAAATATCAAAGAAATATCCTAAATTTAGGTGCTTACCATGTCCAATGGAAACCATTTTGGGATTTTGCAAAAATCATAGCTTCCTTAATAATCATCAGAAAGTCATTTCATAAGTGATTTTTCTGCTAGATTAATTCTGCATTCAAATTTAACATTGTGTTAACATAATTAACTGCAATGTTATTCATATATTGTTATCGAAGTACGATATGTAGGTGTCGCGTACTGTCTAGGGTAGTCCTCGTCATATTTTATAATTAGCCAACACTGAAAACTTAAACTAATTGTATAACTATGCGAGCTACTTAAATAGTTTCAGCTTGCCCCAAGAAAACCAACAAAAACTGTGGGCCGAAGTCATAAAGCAGCAGAACAGCAGAAAGGAAGCGCAGCCATTTCAGGCGCATCCTGCTGCAGCAGCAGCTACAACGAGCATCCGCTTGCGCTGGGCCAGAAATTGTAAATTTTCGCTGCGGACAAACAAAAGCGTGCCCGGATGTGGGGGCAAAAGGGGTTGGAGGGTTGCAGGGGGTTCGGCAAACAACGGAATAGCGAGCAGCGAAACAGTTATGGTTGCAGTTGCAGTTGCAGTCGTTGCAGTTGCATTACCAAGTTCTATTTGCAGCAACTATATAGCGAATAAAGCTTTTAGCTGCCTGGGTCAATAGATTTAGTTAGCCCCTGGACCCTAGAATGGATGCGAAACCCATACTCATTGACCAACAAATCAAATAGCGGAAAACTTTTATTCTGCAAGTTTTCTTCATGCTTCCGGTCGCTCGAGGAAGCTTGAGGTTTCACTGCCGCTCGCAGCGTGGGCGTCCAACATGGTCGCCTAGTTGGGGCGCCTTGGGCCTCATAAATAAGCAAGCAAATTGCATGCTTGGTTGGCTTTGCTGGCGCATCCAAGCGGTCATAGCCAATCCCCTTTCGTCTGGTGCCCATAAAATTGATGACTTTGTAGCCATTGCTGTATTAAATTGCTGGCTGGGATCGACTTTCGTTTCCGTTGCCTTGAACTACAAGACCCCCACCCCCGTCATCTTGTTTAGATATTTATGCGTTAATTATTTCATTAACGCTCCATTGAGCCCATCGCCTTGGCCTGCAAATTATTCCAGCCTATTGCATTCAAGTGATTCTGATTTTTGACCATAATGAGCCACAGCTCGGGCGGCACACGGGTCAGGGGCAGGAGGTTTGCGCCCGGGGCGTGCGCCACTTCAAACTAAAATTGTGCAATCGACTGAAAATGGAATGATGCCACAGAATGGATTTCATTAGACCGAATCCCGCAGCATAATGGGTGCTGCGGGGGCAAATGAAACCGCAACTTCGATGCCCAATATATTTTAATTAAATTCCATTGTGCATTGTGCCTGATTATCTATTTGTCGATGGGGCTCATGAAACACATTAATTGGCCACTAGAAATCAGATTACAGTCAATTGAACAAGTTTTATTATATGCTTCTATTTATATAATTACTAGAAACAATTTGATCGATAAATATTGCAAGAATGCAATTAAATTTCCAACTATGCTTCAATTTATCTTATTGAGTGTGTTGGCGAACACATAATTATCGATAAATATTTTGGGTTATTCAAAAAATTTCCCACTGAAATCGGAGATTCCTCTTGAACGGGAGGAGCTTTCGCATTAACTTATGCAGGTTAATGTAATGCTCCTCCCATGCCACTACTCCTGCACTGCGACCAGGCAGTCCATTTGTATCTTCTCTAGGGCAGACAAGAGAGCTGTAGGCTGGCGCTCAATTGCCAACAATAATAAACATTATTATGACTACTCTGTCCAGGCACAGGCACAGGCACAGGCACTTAATGCTGACTTCGAGTCTCTTAAGCTTCTCCAGCTGCAGCCTGTTCTCTTCCTGTTGCCTGCTGCCTGCTCCCTCACAGCTGGAAGAGAGCTAACTTGGATTGGCATGTGGTATATAAAGTTTCATGACGCTAAGTGGATGATTATTTGTGATTACACACGGCAGCAAGTGCGGTATATGGTCTCTGCAAATCCTTGAGCCGAAGGACACGCACACACAAACACGGCCGCCTCTTGTATGGAATTTAATGAAGGTGGAAGCTGGAGAGAAAGAGGGAAACTGAACGACGATAAAGCCAATACAAATATGCGGGCCACTGCGCCCAGGCAGTCGTCCGTTTTTACTATCCCTCGCTTTATGCGCAGCATTTTGGTCGACTCCTGACTCGGGAATACATACAACGTATACATACATACTTGTATTTATGTATATAAGAAGCTGATGCTCATGATTATGTGTTAATGGTCAGCGCACGCGTTTTTATATCGAACGCCAAATTGGCTGCTAACAATTGATATATGGCGGCAATTACACAACATGCATTACTCAAGCCGGGCCCCGTTCCGGATTCCAGTGGCAGTAGAGCCAGAGCCAAAGCCAGATCCTGCTCATAAATGCAACTCGTAAATCTTCTTGTGCTCTGCCTGCACCACAATAGCAGTTACCACTAGTTTTTCCTGCTTGCATTTTGGGGCGCCACGAATCGACGCATTCATCGCATGTCCAGCAGCCAAAAGCCATAAACATCAACAAACAATTGTGCCAGAGACGACACAGTTCTTCCAAATCTGGATGCAGCTGCAGCCTGCAGAGAATCCAATGAGACATATCGTTAGTAATAATTCTTTTAATATAAATAATATCGATATTTAAATTCATATAATGAATCGATAATGTAGTAACAGATAGGCTGGCAATGCGCATACCAATATCAATGATATCGATATTTAATTAAAGTTATGTACAGATGTTAATCGATAAACTTAACACAGGCAACAGTGCTGCCACCAATTGCGAAAACATATTTGCCTCAATTAGCTGCTTACAAATAATAGATATGAGCTTATGTACTGTCTGCATTTATAATATATATTTAATTATGTTCAGATCAACGAAGTCAGCCAGAAAAAGTGCTTGCCAAGCAGTTCGCATCGATTTTCTTTACACAAGACAAAGAAGAGAAAAAATGTATGCTTGGTCGACGCTTCAATTTAAGAAATAAATGCGAATTCCTTTTCCAGTCGCCAGCGGGCGTGGGTGGGCCAATAAATCTATGCGAGTTGTCTGTGTGCGACAGAGACAGAACACGACAAAGCTAGCGAGTGAACGGCACAAAAGAGATAGAGAGGGAGACATAGAGGGAGAGACAGGCGCGAATGAAGCTGACCAGTTACCCAGGCAGGTCGAACTGGGCGAGCCTCGGGCGGAAACGGATGCCGTGCGCAAACAGAGTCGAAGAAAACGGAAGACCAAGTTCAGACACCGTGTCCAAAAAGTGTGCAGACCATGTACACCATGTTTCTGGCGAACCTTCCGCTGTGCTTATTGTTGTTATTCGTCCTTCTCTTAGTATTATTCAGCCAGCGAAAAGAGCAAACTGCAGAGGGTAATTTCTGGCTCTGCTTCTTTGGACGGAACAGAACAAGGGGAACGAGGTCTGATGAATGATGGGGTTGCGGGCTTTGTAGTGGGCGTCACGGCCAGTTAAGGGCTAAAAGTTTTCAATTAGTTGGGAAATGAACTGAAATGATGATGATTAATGGGAGAGCTCATATTGGGAAATCAGGTAACATTTTCTCTTAACTAGTTAATTTAGAATTATAGCAACTAATTCATTTGTGGCTCTCTGGTTTGAGTTGCAACAGTTAGCAAAGCTAATAAGCGCAGCCAACTTCATGTCAAAGTAATCAATACAAGTCCATTAACTTTTGTAAACAAATCTCCCATTACAACTAAAAGGCTGTTTAGGTTTTGCCTCTCCTTGGATAAATTCAAAGAGATTTAGTGGTTACTGCATTAGATTGGATGGTAAAACTATTGTTATCCTATTTCATCACGTAGAGTTTGCTGTATACAGAAATTAGCATAATTACATGGTTCAACCCCTTTTGCAAAAGGTAGAAACAGTTACAGTGTCTACTCAGTTGCCGAATTCGAATCCGAATCTTATTCTGTGCCCCAACCCAACCTCAACTTTCCCGCCCGGCATCATAATAATTTCGTCGTTGGATCTGATGAAGGCAGTCTACATCGAGTCCCCAGAAAGGGCCCCATGCTCGGCGCATAAATTTATTTGTTGAACAAGCAGCCCCCAGCTCCCGCCTTAGTTGCCTCTTCTTCCCCAGCAGGCACAAACAGCCATTTCCGGCGCCAGACCTTAGCTTAACCGCAGCCAGCTGCTGCTCATCAAAATTGTATGAGTCGGTGTGAACGGAGCAGAGTGGGTGGCAGGGGCGAGGGGAGCTTGTAGCAAGGAATGATGGGTTTTTGGTGTTTCCACAGCAAAAGTAAAACCAAACAAAGCATGCCAAAAATTATCTCGGTCACTTTTCAAATGCACGCACACTTACACACACGCACACGCTCATTGATGGCGAGAGGGGGCAGCGGGCAGGGCAGTGCTGGCAGTAAACCCCTTAAGCTTGGCTCCTTGACAGGGTCAATGGCTCGGGCGGCCATGCAACAAGCACTCGAAAGTTTTATGTGTGTACACACTTTTTGTTTTTGCGGCACCCAGGTTGACAACACTGTTTACCTAATGTACCGTTAAGCTGCACACTTAATGCCGTTATCTGCTTTTTGTTTGCTGCTTTCGTTGCCGTCGTCTCTTCTGTCATTGTCTCATGCGCCATGGAAATTATTTTTTTAATTTGCTTTGAAGTGACTCCCCCTCCATTCCCCTCCATCTTCCTCAGGGCGGGGAAAGTAGAGATAGAGCATGAAATGTGAATGGGGGAAATGGAAGAACCTCCACTTTTGTTGACTTTAAGGTGTTTATCATGCATATTTAGCCATCCCATTGCACGCGCACTTTGTCTTCAATTTTCATTCGGAATATTAATCAAACTTGCGTCCGTCAAACTTTTTTCATTTACAACAAAAGTTGCACAAAAACAATTATCATAAAATCATAAAAACTGAAATGTGGCAACTGAAACTGGCTAACTGAAAAAGTTATAAGCTCTTTTCGCATTTTATTATCATAGAGTTGAGCAACATTTAAGCAGTTATGTATGTGTGTGTGTGTATGCATTTTCTGTTTGGTTTTTTTTATTCCACCTGCAACAAAATATGCGGAAAATGAAAACCTTCAGTTGGCAAAGGGATTTCATTGCCGTTGCGCAGCAATTTTACCTTGCCAACGAGTAAGGACGATGCTGAAAAACCTTGACAGGCGCAGGGCAACGAAGAGCAGAGCAACGTGCAGCATACGCATGCCACGCCCAACTGCTGCCTGTCCCAGTCTCTCAACTTGCAGGTTAAGGTCAGCCCACCCCGCCTCAGCCGGTCGGCCATTATTTTATCTGCCGGACTAACAATGGCAATGAAATGCAGGCAGAACCCAAGCCCATATCCGATCCTGAGCGGGATCCTGTGCCTCAGCTCACCACGAGTTTCACAACCCTCATCCATGACGTTTAGCCGTAAACGGATTTATTGCAACGCCCGTGTAGCCGGCGGCTTTCGCCTTGAAGCGCATTTCAAAGCAATTGCAACGTCTTCCTCAACTTGCACTTGTTTTTGTTGTCATTATTCTTAATCCGACAGAATTCTCTTCACGGGATTTACGAGGCCGAGGCATTTTTGTTAATTTCACTTGTCTTGAAGAATTATCCAAGGCATGCTGTGTCTTTTGCACACACATACGCACACAGTGAAGGGAAAGCTGCTTAAACAGCGCAAAACCAAAGCACAAAAGACATTGTCGAAAGTCTCTCAAGTGGATTTCAAGGACTGCGGCTGAATGTAACTTGGCTGTGGTTTAAAATCTCTGATATATACGAAAATCAAAGTCAATGCCAGCACAGCAGAAGGTCAACAACTATGTTAATATCGCAGTGACATCGTAAATACATTTTTCACTATGTGTGGGCAACTCAAAGCGCTACACTGATGAAATTATATTTAAATCTTTGCGCCCAGCTCAAAAGCAACCCTGTTATAAATAAATATATCGATATATGCTTATTTTTCTTACCAGCCCACTTATTGT
The DNA here is from genome assembly GCA_018903425.1 of Zaprionus nigranus. Lineage (NCBI taxonomy): Eukaryota > Metazoa > Arthropoda > Insecta > Diptera > Drosophilidae > Zaprionus > Zaprionus nigranus. Next base: position 7,771 of record JAEIGD010000062.1, on the reverse strand, counting down.
CATTTGTTAGCATCCCTATGTTTCGATATTTATATAAATGTATACGATGTTTTTTATAGCAATGCGGGGAAGAGTATTTTTATGATTCGGTGACAGGTTTGACTAATTATTTTCTGTTAGCTTGTTTTTAATGTCTTGGGAACATATGCTAGTGAACAAATAATATCACTTGTGATATGAAAATACATACAAACAATTCTGTCTAGTTCATGTGTCACCACTTAAGTATAAGCGGGTCACTGCGATAGTATTGTATACTTTAAAGAACTTGTGTTGGTAGCAGTTAACTGTATATCGCCCATCTCTAGTTTAACGCGTGCTCTTTCTTTCCTCTTGCTCCAACATGGCTGATCAGGTAAGGCAGCGAAAATGTGTTCAAAATTAAATAAAATTCTGCGTTTATTGCGCTGCTATAAAACAAATGCATTGTGAAACGTGTAAATAAGTGCATTGTGAGTTCAAGTAAATCGTTTCTCAAGGAATCATCTGTTGCTAAAGCAAAATTGACGACCCGTCAATTAATCCGTGTTCAACATAACCACACTTGTACGCATGCTGTGTGTACGCTGGTGTCTCACAATATACACTCGATTTATTGTTAATTCTAGCAAACGGAACGTTCTTTTCGCAAACAATACTCTGTGCCGACAACACGTCGCAAAAGTGTCAATGGAAAGAAGCGATTGCGTTTATATCGCAAAATTGGCTTGGGCTTTAAGACGCCAGCCGAGGTAAGAGTTCCAGAGCAAATGTAACTAATCTTGCGTTTCCCCCTTGTTTTGTTCCATTCTTCCCTCGACAACAAACAAAAACCATGCACGTTGTTTACCCGCCCGGCCCACGTATGTAACCTGCCCAATTCAACGCTAACCAGAACGAGCGCGCCTTCCAAAAGCAGTTCGGTGTTAACCTAAACCGTAAGGTCAAGCCCGGTGTCACCAAAAAGAAGGTGCTCCGTCGTTACCGTGATGTCGGTCTGGGCTTCAAGACCCCCCGTGAGGTATAATCCCATTGTAGCCCAATGAAAAGCCTTTAATTCTTCTATTGATCGTATCTCTTCTCTACCACCAGGCCATTGATGGTACTTACATTGACAAGAAGTGCCCATGGACCGGAGATGTAAGAATCCGTGGCCGCATCCTCACCGGAATCGTGCGCAAAAACAAGATGCAGCGTACCATTGTCATTCGTCGTGATTATCTGCACTTCGTGCGTAAATACAGTCGTTTTGAGAAACGTCATCGCAACATGAGCGTCCACTGCTCGCCCGCCTTCAGGTATGTAATAAAGTCCTCGTCCCTAGTATTACTTATCTATCCTAGAATTAAAGCTTAAGTGATGATAAAATCATGACGGTCTTCATAAAACAAATTGCTGAAGAACCTTGACTCTTTTTACTAAATGTAAAAATACTGAAAACAATTTTCATATTATATGTTTGTGTTCATAGTCTTTAGTTGAATAAACTAATAATAATATCAATTGTTTGTACCTTGCAGAGATGTTGAGCACGGCGATATCGTGACCATTGGCGAGTGCCGTCCCCTCTCAAAGACCGTGCGTTTCAATGTTTTGAAAGTCAGCAAGGGTGTGGGCGCAAAGAAGAGCTTCAAGAAGTTTTAAGTGAGGACAACCACAACGGAGAAAACAATATTTGTAGCATTATTCTTTTGAATAAATCAAAAAACAAAATCTAAATTTAATCATATGATTTGTGTAACTTTGAATTCTTTTTCAGCATTTCCAGTGTTCTATGTCACTTCTCTTTTACTCAGGTGTGTATTTACGATATTAAATATGTTTGATTATAATATTAATTGTATATTCTGATGATAAAATCATGACGGTCATCATAAAACAAATTGCTGAAGAACCTTGACTCTTTTTACTAAATGTAAAAATACTGAAATTTATCAAATGAATTTTACAATAGTATGTAAAGTTTTATTCCATACTAAGGAAGTCCACTTTTCTTTGTTTTTATTTACAGAATACCTTCCAGACACTTGCCGCTTAACTATTCATGTTATTTAATATGAACTTTCTTTAAATAAAAATGATAAATAATAGAAAAAAAACAAATATGCTGGTTTTATTTAATTAGTTTGACTTTCAATAAGTATGTTTAAGCTGTGTTTTAACATGCCTTTATTTCTATATCCATGTGATTTAAAAAAAAACTCATTTTGATTTATTTAAATAATTTGCGTTAATGAAATGTACGCATAATTTGAATTAAAATGGGTAAAGGTGTTGCGTACTGTCATAAATGTATAAGTTTTTACAATAAGCGAATTTTGTATTATTAACCGTAAATAACAACTGGACAACTGTTGATTTGAAATTCAAATTTCGCGCTTTCATTTGAGTGTGAATAAGAACTGAAACGAATGACTTGCTATTTGATAGTCCGGCAACGCCAGATGACTCAGCTGTTGCACTGCACTGGCAACACTATCAGACGCCTAAACAAAAAAGAAAAATAAGCAAAAATGGACACAGCGGGATCTGGTGCAGAAATTGGTAAAAATAAAATAAGTTCACATCGACAGCATATGTAAAACTATAAAATTAATAAAGTTTAATAAACAATGAATGAGTCTGCCCTGCAGCCAAATCGATTCGCGGCTGTAAACCGAATAAAAACGAAGCTTTATAATTGTCTACAAATTTTCTATGTTCTTTGGCAGAGCTCCTGGAGCGCGTCCTTCTTAGACTGGGCAATGCCGACACCGATGAGAAGTTGGAGACGACTGTGGGCAAGTTCTTGACACCCGTCATACTCAAAATTAATTCGCCTCATAATGTGGTGCGCACAAAGGCAAGTAAAATGGCAAGCGGCAGAGCCTGCATGACGTTGCAGAAAATGCAAAGAGGAAAAAGTTATTAATAAAAATATTACCAGGTGGTGGAAGTCTTAACACACATTAAGCGACGCGTTACATCGCGCGGACAGGTGCAGATACCGGTGGAGGCGTTGCTGGATCAATATGCCGCTCCAGACAGCACAACCTTTCTCAAGAACTTTGCCATCATCTTCATAAGCATGGGATATCCGCGTCTGCCACTAGAGCAGCAAACTGCATTGGCCGCCAAGGTGATTGGCAGTGAGTGTAAGCTGGAGAACTATCAGGACAAGCTCTTTACACTGCTGCTGCCCATCTTGAGCGACATAAAGATACCCGACGATCCGGCACAACGTGCCGAGCTGCTCAAGTTGAAGGATAAACCGGCAATTAGTGTCAGTTTCCTATGCTTGCTGCAGGATGTGTTGCTGTTGCCATACGGCATCACACAGGAACAAGATGTGCCACCTGGATTGAGTCCATACAGTTTCAAGCGTGTCATTGCCAACAATTGGCGTGCTGAGGAGCTGGAGAAGATCAAGAAGGGCATTGTGCGTTTCCTTTGCGCCAGTGTCTTTACCGACAATGAGATCTTTGTTCTCCTTGTGGTAGCATCGGCAGACACACGTTTTAGCGTCGCCACGCCTGCCATTGCCGAGCTGAGCAAACTTTGCACCATGTTGGACTTTAGTAATCCAGCCATTACATCGATGCTCTACACTCTCTTTATTGGTAACCAGAACCAACTGACCGAGCGACAGACACGCCCCTGTTGCGCCCGTGTTCGCCAGAAGCTGCTGCAATATCTGATCAGATGCCGCGGCAAGGGCATCAACGTGGGCAAAGGTCTTCAGGTGATATTCGATGGACTCTTTGGCACCAATACGAATCAGAAATGCAAAGTTCTGGCAATGCAATTTACGGAGCTGGTGCTCAGAGAGTATGTGTAGATTTCACTACTATTCTTTCTGTTCTCTAAACTCCTTTATTTTCAGTGGTCCACGTGAAGTTGTTTCCAAGGTATCGAAGGTTATTCTCACCGGCATAACGAAGGTGATTGGACGTGACTCTGTGGAACCAAACGATGTTCAAAATGCGGCGTACTCTGCCTTAGCTCAGCATGCACGCAGCTTCCCGCAGGATGTCAGTCAGGATCTGAAACTGGTGCTGGGCTACTTCAATAATCTCGCCAATTGTGCACCCGATCTGCATAGCTCAATACGAGAGGCATTGGTATCCATGGCGCCAGCCTTTGCCTGGAAAACAAAGACCAAGTCCGATGCCATGGATGTGGACAGCGATGGTGATCCCTCAGATGTGCAGCTGGATGGACAACAGCATCTGCTGTTGGCAATGTTGCTGGACAATGCCGAGTCCAAAATACAGATTGTACAGAATGTTACCAGTGTCTTTCTAACCAGCTGCTATCCAGAGTTCTATGCTCCGTCGCGCTATCTGCTTCTGCTAATCGCAGGTGAACGGTGAGTGAGCTGTTTAATATTATATTACTACCTGCAATCTGACTGAACTATTTTTGGCAGCAACTCGCTGAGGGAGAATGTGACTACCTACTTGTATGGCACTTCAAAGAAGGATCACGTCAACTACAACATGGTCTCCTCAATTGAGCATGCGGGCAAGCATACCAGCGAGTCCATCAGTGACTTCAATCACCTGTCCTTGGAACAGCGCCGAGTCGTGCTGCCCAGCTTTCAGGTGATGATGGCCCACGTGCACGATATGTCCAACAAGAGGCTGAAGAAAAGCAACACTTGCGTTGTCGTCGGACGCACCAAACTGCCCTACAGCTTGGAGGTATACGAAGAGATACTTGACTATTTGCGTCTCTGTTTGTGGTACTCGGCGGGAGTTGTCGCTCCACCCGGCGACGAGAAGTACACTCAGGATCTATGCAAATATATTACCATTAACTATGACAATGAGGAGGCCAATGCAATCCATCAATATCTGCAGTTTGTGCAACGCGCTGTCGAGGCAAAGCGGAGTGAGTTCTTTAACATATCAAGCTGAAGTTCAATCTAAACTTAATTCCGTTTCAGTTGAGTCTGGTCTGCTCTGCCTTTATGATCTGCTAAATGCTGCACCGGAACTGTTCGCTGCCAAGCAGCTGCATCTGCTTGAACCGTTGGGCAACTCCCTGAAAGGATGTCTCCGAAGTAATGCGTATTAATGTCGCCCAGATCTACGGCATAATCTGGGCCTATGGGCTGTCAGACGATAAATTTGACCAGGAGATCACCGATTGTCTGCATAATCTTACGCAGCGTACGCTGGAGCATAAGCACGGTTGGCTGCTGGTGCTCGGACATACATTCAATCGCAAAATCGAGCAGTTGAAGCAGAAGAAACTGGTCAAGGATTATGAGAAATGGACGCAATTTGTGGATGCTGTCAAGATCATTGGTTAGTCCGGCTGCAAACTCTTTTTATTATTCTATCCTCTCTAAACAGTAACTTTGTTGCAGCTAAAATGTTGTGCGAGACTCAATGGTTGCTTGTCTCGGCTGCCGTCAAGTGCACCTCGATGATTGGCAAGACGGTGGAGATACCCAATGTGCAGGTGGAGATCCAAGTGCAATGCAATAATGATGATGGCGATGACGAGGAGCTGGCCGAATACAAGAGCATTGAGGCATCTACCAAGATGATCATCTTTGGCGTTGTCTTTCAATTGCTGCGCAGCACATCAGCCAGACAGAAGATCCGAGAGGAGGCTGCCAAGTGCTTGGGCTATTTGGCCATCGGAGACGGTGCTCACTTCACAAAAAAGAATCTAGAGAAGTTTCTCAACCTAGCCAAAGTGCAAAAGGATGCAGCACTCAATATTGCCATATCTGAGGCCATTGTGATCACTCTGTGTGGCTACGATGTGAACAAGGGACCACCAAGTGAAGGATTCGACAATGTTCATTGCTCTGACGTGGACTTTGAGCAATTCCTTAATTCTTTGATACACCTGGTTACAGAACCCAATCCGCAGTCCCGTCAGGCCATCTCTGTCTGGTTGCTGGCAGTGGTTAAGCACTGCAGCAATCGTCCTGCAGTGCTCAGAAAGAAGCAGTTGCTCCAGTTTGCCTTCACCGAGCTACTCTCCGATGACAGCGGTAGGTTGCGTTAATATATTCCAATTGATCAAACTGTTTTAATTCCCTTTATTTCCCTTGCAGAATTTGTACAGGATGTTGCCTCACGGGGTCTAGGTCTCGTCTATGCTCTTTCCGACGGCCAGAGCCAAACAGAGTTGGCCAATTCGCTGTTGGATCAGCTCATTGGTGGCAAGCGGCAGGTGAACCAGGTGTCGGGAGATACGGAACTATTTGCCGAGGGCATGCTGGGCAAGACACCGACTGGTGGCAATATAACCACCTATAAGGAGCTGTGCTCCCTCGCCTCGGATCTCAATCAGCCGGACATGATTTACCAGTTCATGCAGCTGGCAAATCACAATGCCGCATGGACCAGTAAATTGGGTGCTGCCTTTGGCTTGAAGACGCTTTCCGCCGAGTCGCGGCAGAAAATGAAGCCGTACTTGGGCAAGATTATACCACGACTGTATCGCTATAAGTACGATCCGACACCCAAGATACAGAACTCAATGATATCCATCTGGGACACCATTGTCAGCGATTCCAAGGAGATAACCGAGCAGTATTATTGGCAAATACTAAGGGAGTTGCTGGATAATCTAACCTGCACGGAGTGGCGCGTTCGTATTGCCTGCTGCCTGGCCGTGCGGGATCTGCTCAAGCGTCCCAATGGTCTGAGATTGCGCACTGAGGAGCAGCTGTCAGTGGCCTCCACTAGCACCGCTGCTGCTTGTGCTAGTCCACGTCGTGTGACGCCCGACGGCATGGATGTGGATGAGTTGCCCGAGCCAGAGCTGCGTGAGTTGTGGTTTCTACTATTCCGCGTCATGGATGACATACACGAAGGCACACGCATGACTGCACATGGCACTGCTGCATTTCTCGGCAAGCTCTGTGTGCTGGCAGCCTCGCAGGAGCACGGCAAGTCTGGCACAGCGGTAGCTGCCTCTATACTGCCCTATCTACTGGAGACGGGTGTGGGCCACAAAGTCGCCGACATACGCAAGGTCAGCATAAGGACCATCTCGGACATGATTGACTCCTCGGGCGCACTGATTGCACCACATCTGGTCACGCTTATACCTTGTTTGCTGCGTGCCACTGGCGAGCTGGAGAACACCAAGTTATCCTATGTCTCCACACGCTTGGGTGCCGATAATGAGGCACAGGAAGCAGTCGACAATCTGCGGGCCGAGGCAGCCAAATCACACCACACCATGGAGACCATTAACAAGTGTGTGCGGTTCATTGACTATCCCGTGCTGGAGCGTATGACACCAGAGCTGTTGGAACTGATGAAGACCAGTGTCAATCTGGGCACCAAAATTGGTTGCGCACATTTCGTCTGTCTGGTAAGGAATCAAGAGACGATCTGTATCATTTTGTAGCCGTAGCTAATGCAGCAACTTTACCAACAGGTCAGCATACGTCTGGGCAAAGAGATGACCCCGCTGGTGGGCAAATATCTGGGCGCCTCCTTTGTGGGCATCAAAGATCGCAATGTTACTGTTCGCAAGTACAACGCCAGCGCCATTGGTCACCTCATGGGCCTGGCCAAGGTAAGCTAAAGTTGTAAATTTCTCGAATTTCTAATCTTATTTCTTCTTTCTCTCTGCTCAGGAACAATCCATAAAGAATCTTTTACCAAACTGGATGAGCTCTATATGGAGCAGCCGAATAATCGTTCCATTGCTCAGACTATACAGGCGATAAACAAGCGTCACCACGAGCTGCTCAAGGATTATATGGACTGTATGCTGCCGCTGATTTACTTTGCCATGCACGAGGAACAGAACGAGGAGAACAAGCCAAACATTG